>JAQMYJ010000015.1:4339899-4390611 GCA_030014305.1 Clarias laeviceps
CCCAGCCATTTGCATTGGGCAGCAAGCAAGCTCACTCGTCTCTCCAAGATCCTTCCGGCGGTAAAACGCTACAATATTATATTATATCATATTATATTATATTATATTATATTATATTATATCATATCATATCATATTATATTATAGTATGTGACAGGGGTAAGTGGTAAAAGGATGTGGCAGAAAAGTTTCTTCCAGAACATTTTCTACAATCATAAAAAAAACTCTCTTTATGGTTAATTCTTGTAGCTCAACTTCAAATTTTTTATTTGTCACATACACAGTACGATATGCAGTGAAATGCTTAGAAATAAGCAGTTCCTCCAATAATAAACAAGTCAGACAGTTCTCCATTTCTTCGGTGTGGTGTCGGTAAAAAAAAGGAGAGGGACTGCTGTAACAGGCATGTTGGCCTCGCTTTATATAAGCAGTGAAATTCCACGGTTACTCAGTGCCATCCTCACACATCCCTCTCTGTGTTTTTCACATCTGCCAAAGCTGTGCAGTCTAAGCATAGAGCCGCTGGGTGGACGGGCATGATAAGGCATATACACACACACACACACAGACCAAAAATGATCTGTGAAAGCCCAAAGAGGTTTGGAATGTGTCTGTCTGCCGTGTTTGTTTAGAAAAATAGAATAATCCGTCAGGCCTTATTTAAGCCTGTTTTTTTTTTTTTTTAAGGAGGTCATTCCAAGGTCATTAACATTGTCCAGAACTGGGTCATGAATAAATGAATAGTTAAGCAAACTGAAACCATTTTCTTCTTATTAAATGCAATCATCATGTCGAAACGTGGATGTTGGATAATCTTTCGGGTAGTTTGCAAACAGGACAAAAAACGATCTTAATTACATGTGGATATTCAGTGATACACAAATGTGCTGATGTGGTTTAGGGCACAGTGTGAATTCCTGCTTTTAATAAAACACAAAAGTATAGATAAACATTTGGTCTCTAAGCACAACTGCACTTATTCTGTGCAAGCAAGATAAGGAAATGTATGTAAGTGCATATGTGACATTTTGGTAGTGACGATTATACCAGATTATACAGTATATATAGCATACCAGATACTGGCTTGTGTCCTTAAGCATGTGATTAGGGAATGTGACATCACAAAGCTGAGCAACCAAGAACTACTGAGAATTAAAATTTTTGCAAAACTGGAAAAAAAGTTTTTTTGCAAAAAAAGTTTCTTTTTGCCTTGACAGATGACAGTTAAAGCAGTGAGTATGAACATTTTTGGGGGGTTTTGGGCAGGACTATTAGATTTGAATCTCTAGTACAAATTTTGGGTGCATTATGTATAAAAAATAAATAGAATAAAATAAAATAATTAGTTTAAACACTTAAAATTGGAGTTTCATAGTTGGCTTGTTTCAGGCGGCTAAGACTCTAGGTTGTTGGTTTTTGCATCTGAGGATTTGGGGTCGAGCCCCTTGTCGGTGGGTTGCTACACCCCATACTACCCGCCCACTGCCTACAGTGCCAGTTCCATTTTAGAGATTTAAAATTTAAAGCAAATTTTATTTGTTAAACGTTAATGTTTGGTATATTATAAAAATGCATCATTTGTTTCCTCTAACCAGTTTGTCAGACATTTCTTTATTCCACCTTTGCACATTTATAATAAAAGTAAATCTGAGTATTTTTAAATTGTAATTAACCATGATTAATCACAGACTATGACTGTGATTAACTAGATTAAAATTTTCTATCAACTGAAAGCAAAAATGGCTGCTCCCGTCAAGGGGTCACCACAGCAGAACATCTGAGCCACACATAATTTTCAGCACAGGTTTCATGCCTGATACCCTTCCTGACCCACCCCTTCCATTTTTCTAGCATGCAGTTGCTGGGTAGGATGAGAATTGTGGCAACCCACCAACTCCCCAGATCCTCGAATCAGCAACCTACATCCTTAGCCGTCTGACCCACCACTCCCATGTCTTACATTTAATATATTTTTGTAAAAATAGTTCTCCTTAAAGGCAGCTCGGTCACACAACTTTGATTTTATCCAAACTTCCATCCAGAAGCTCTTTATAATGAACCTTGCCGTTCAGCACAACTGGTGATGTTTCCTCAGTCATCTGGGTTAATCTTGCCATTATCACACACAGACGGGTAAATGCTCTGCGATTATGGAAAGCCACTAGGGTCAAACTTTAGGGTCATTTGATTAATTTGATTAGAAAAAATAGTAATGCGTTAAAATTCCTAGATTAGGAATTAATATTGACAGCCCTACCTTTAATAAAAAACATTGTAAACATGTAACAAAAACATTTATGCATGTGTCTTATCCTGTCAGTATTAAAACCATATGATTTGGTACGTATTCTAATTCATACGTATAAAATTCAGACAATGAAATCTTATTTTCTTTGTTTGTTGGAATGTATGGCATACACAGAATATCAGTGCTTTCTTCTAATGTCAAAATAAAACCCTGCTGAGTTCCAAAATAAAACTTACGACAGAGGTCTCTCCAGACGAGCGCCGGATGAGCCAATGATCTCTCCCAGGGTGCAGAAAGTCTGTCCCAGGAAGGACTGAGAAAGACATGTACTCATCAGTTACACAGTAATGTGGGTCACTGAGAATACACAGTGGCAGCGATGTCTAGACCGTATCAGCATCCTCATAACAAGCACTCACCTCACAGAGTTAAAACACAGATGATGCCTAACTGACGCAACCTAAAAGCAATGGATTTGATGAGTCGATGACAGACATGGCATAAAAAAGAATCACGTGACGAGACGAAGCAAAGGGACCGTCTCTGAAACGGACTTTTCTGTCCCTGCTTCCACAACAGGAGACGTGTTCGTTTGATGTGGAGAAAACATGGCGAGTTGAATGAGAAGGGCAAAGATTACAATAATGTACATAATATAACATTTACATGACTTACTTTCTGGTATCCACATGTCCAGAAGAGCAGAAAGAAAAAAAAATCAGAGTAATAACACCAAAAACACTGAGTGATGTGTTATACTGAAGAATCACATGTTATAACCGTATTGTATAGAGCGTACATGCTTACATGCTTCGAAATGTTTGAACTTCTGGAGTCCACATTGTATCTGTAACAAGAAAAATTATGTCGATTAGTCCCTCGAAAAACAGTTATAACAAATCTGTACAGAAACACATTGAGATGCACACACACATCGCAGCACTACAGAATAGAAGCAAACAATGAAATAACAACAAAAACGCATTCTGTCTTTAACTCAAGGGTCAACAAGTGTTAAGGTAGGTGTTGTACGAGGAGAAAAACTCAGACAAAAAGCAATTCAACCCTTTCAGACCTACTTTCTAGACTTTCTGCTTCTACATTTTTTTTATTTTAAAATGTTTTACAGTATCTTAGAAATCCTGATATTTACAAAACACTTCCTTTTGAAGTCACTTCAATAAAACGCATATTACACTGAAAAAAATAAATAATTTATGCTTCAGTATATTTAAATTATGCACAGGCTTTTCACTCAAGTAAGAATTCTTTATATTGTAACTTTATATTATTATAAAATAATACGGTCGCGAACCAGGAAGCATAAAAGGAGACAAGATGGCGCTGCACATCGCTCAGTTATTGAGTTCGCCCATGTCGCTTGGGAGACCGACACAAAGCTGTACCACCTGCGGCAGGGAGGTTTGTCCGTGAGCCGCTATACAGCCGACTTCCGCACTCTCGCTGTGCAGACCTCCTGGGGGGACGCCGCACTCATCATACTATGAGGGACTGGCTTCGCGAATTAAAGATGAACTTGCCGGACGAGAGCTTCCCGCCACACTGGAAGGGCTGATCCAGCTCGCCCTTCGAATCGATCAGCGCCTCCTCACTTTCTCCTATGCCGCACCCCGACCACCGACCTCTTTCACCACCGCCACCACTGGACATGTCGGATCTCCACCTCCTGCCGTGGTTGACACTGGAGCCGGGGAACCCATCCAATTAGGACGCACCTCCCTAACCGTGGCCGAACGCGAATGCCGATTCCGAGAGGGACTGTGTGCATATTGTGTGTCGGCGGCACACCACCGGGCGATTTGCCCTCTCCGGCCAGGAAACGCCCAGAAGGAGGAGAAACTCATCGGGCCTCCTCCTCGCCAGCGGCCGCGGGGTTCTTCTTTGTGAAGAAGAAAGGGGGCGAACTTCATCTACTGTGTCGACTATCGGGGGCTTAATAAGGTCACCATTAAGAACCGACACCCGTTGCTGCTCACCAACTCAGCCCTGGACTCGCTTGGGAAACCGACACAAAGCTGTACCATCTGCGGCAGGAAGGATTGTCCGTGAGTCGCTATACAGCTGACTTCCGCACTCTCGCTGTGCAGACCTCCTGTGGGGACGCCGCGCTCCGGACATCATACTATGAGGGACTGGCTTCGCGAATTAAAGATGAACTTGCCGGACGAGAGCTTCCCGCCACACTGGAAGGGCTGATCCAGCTCGCCCTCTGGATCGATCAGCGCCTCCTCTCTCGTCCGAAGCCAGCCCCGAGAACCCTGCTGCCAGCACCCACTTTCTCCTACGCCGCACCCCGACCACCGACCTCCTTCACCACCGCCACCACCGGACATGTCGGATCTCCACCTCCTGCCGTGGTTGACACTGGAGCCGGGGAACCCATGCAATTAGGACGCACCTCCCTAACCGTGGCCGAACGCGAACGCCGATTCCGAGAGGGACTGTGTGCATATTGTGGGTCGGCGGCACACCACCGGGCGATTTGCCATCTCCGGCCGGGAAACGCCCAGAAGGAGGAGAAACTCATTGGGCCCTCTCCAACTCTCCACCACAATGAACAACACCATCTCTCGTCTCACGGTTCAGGTATCCCTCCACTTTGGCCACAAACGGGTCCGAAGCACTGCGTTCATCGGACACGGAACCGGATCTTACAGTGGGGGCCGACCTGCACCGAACTTTGCCTGCGGGGAGTCCGAGGCCCCCGATGTCCACACCAACGCCATCCCCACCATCGGGATCTGGCTGAAGCGTTCTGCAAAAGACGCACCACCCACCTTCCTCCTCATCGCCCATATGACCTGGCGATAGAACTTCAGCCGGGTTCCGTTCCCCACCTCTACTCGCTGTTGGCCACCGAGACACAGGCGATGGAAGAATACGTCGCCAGCACCCTTCGCCAGGGTACCATCCAGCCCTCCTCCTTGCCAGTGGCCGCGATGTTCTTCTTTGTGAAGAAGAAAGGGGGCGAACTTCATCTACTGTGTCGACTATCGGGGGCTTAATAAGGTCACCATTAAGAACCGACACCCGTTGCCGCTCACCAACTCAGCCCTGGACGCCCTCTCTGGTGCCACCGTGTTCACAAAGTTGGATCTCCGGTGCGACTACAACTTGGTGCGTATCAGAGAGGGCGATGAGTGGAAGACGGCCTTCATCACCCCCACCGGACATTATGAGAGCCTGGTCATCCCATTTGGACTCTGTAACGCACCCTCGGCCTTCCAACAATTTATCAATGATGTCCTGAGAAACATGCTAGGCCGATGGGTGTTCGTCTATCTAGACGACATCCTGATCTATTCACGTACCACCGAAGAACACATCCAAAACGTCCGGGCTGTTCTCAAGAGATTGCTCGCCCACCAACTGTACTGCAAGCTGGAAAAATGTGCTTTTCACAAGCACTCCACCACATTCCTGGGTTTTGTTATCTCGCCCCAGGGTGTGGCCATGGACCCGCAGAAGCTAGAGGTTGTGCGTCATTGACCCCTACCCAAGACCCTCAAGCAGCTTCAACGGTTTCTCGGGTTTGCGAACTTCTATCGTCACTTTATCCGGGGCTACAGTACAGTTGCGGCACCACTAACCACCCTGACCCGGCCATCTTCTCACCCATTTCAACTCACCCCAGTCGCCTTCTCTGCATTTCAAGAACTCTGTCACCGTTTCACCACCGCTCCCATTCTCCTCCATCCAGATGCCAACAAACCATTCGTTGTGGAGGTGCACCCCTGTAGCTTCTTCTCCAAGAAATTTGACCCCACTCAGCAGCGATACGGGGTAGGGGACCGCGAGCTGTTGGGCATAAAGTGGGCCTTGGAGAAATGGCGTCACTGGCTCCAGGGCGCCAGTGAGCCGTTCATTGTCTGGACCGATCACCAGAACCTAATAACTATCCGGAAGGTCAAGCAACTCAATCCACGGCAGGCACGGTGGGCACTTCCACCTGTCTTACCGCCCGGGGTCCTTCTGCCGTCTGATCAATTCTGTCCTGGGCCGGCTACCTCACATGGGCAGAACTATCTCACAACCTCCACGTTTCCTCGGCCACCAACCTAAGCCCATTTGAGGTATGCCATGGTTTCTAACCTCCGATGTTCAACCATCAAGAACCGGATGTACCATCGGCCCAACAGTTGGTCCGTAGGTGTCTGCGGCTGTGGAACCAGGCCAACCTCGCCATCCAACACACCAACACCAGCTACGTCGCCCAACATCGCCGTCAACACCCTCCGGGACGGTTGTACAAAGTAGGTGACAAGGTATGGCTATCAACAAAAAACCTGCATCTGCACACCGAATCCCGAAAACTCTCACCCAGGTTCATCGGTCCATACCGCATCACTCTACGGATCAACCCTGTCACCTACTGGCTCCAGCTGCCTGCGGCGCTCTGGATACACCCAATATTCCATACATCTCAACTAAAACCCTTCACTACATCACCTATGGTTCCACCCACCCCCCTGCTCCTCCTCCCCGAATCATCGAAGCTGTCACGCTTACACCGTGCTACGGATCCCCGACTCGCACCATCGGGGCAGAGGCACTCAGTACCTTGTCTATTGGGAAGGCTACGGCCCCGAGGAACGATCTTGGATCCCAGCATGCTTCATCCTTGACCCCGAGCTTATTCGGGCCTACCGTCACCGGGTATCCTCCACCCCAGGACCGTCTGGAGCCGGTCCTGGACAGGGGGGTACTGTCATGCACACTCGGTCCGGCACTATTTCCGGCACCCGGAAATAATATGGTCGCGAACCAGGAAGCATAAAAGGAGACACGATGGCGCGGCACATCGCTCTGTCATTGAGTTTGCCCACGTCGCTTCTGACGTTTCACCAGCCGTTTCGTGAGTACTCACTTTCTTGGGTTTACTTCCAGATTGAGTGTGTGTCAATAGGACGCGGGTTACATTGTGTTTTTCCCTTGCTCTCCATACAAGAGAGTCCTTAAAACAATCGCGTGGTTATCCTACCTATTCGTGTTGTTTCCGCGTTTGGGTTTACCATCCACGCTACAAAGGGCTAACCGCTAACTCTACGTCTTCTGGTCTACTCGGGTTAGTTCTTGACAATAGTACAGTAGAGTTGAACAAAATATAATTATTTGAATAATAAGTTGAACAAAATGAATTGGTAAATAATATTTTGTATGTTTATGTCAACCATTTATAGGAAACCCATTGAAAAACTTACAAATTCAACATTTAAAAATTTCAAGACTTTGTCCAAGACTTAAAATAAGTATATTTTAATTTTTGTGATTATTTAAAAAAAATTTCATTGTTGTCAATTTTTGTGTTTCAAATCAAGGTCAGTCAAATCCAAGTTACTACAGTATGTATGGTTCTTCACCCGTCTAGGAGAATACGCTTTTCAAATTTAATATCAAAATATGTAGGCTATTAACATAAATTATACAAAATATGTATTAATATAAAAAACATAAAGTTAAAAGCACATTTATTTAAAAATATAAATGTGCAAAAAATACAAACACTTATTTGCTTCAAATGTGTTTTACTGGAACTTTAATTTACCAAATATGGTTGTTCACCTGATTATGAGTTTAATTTAATAAATAAAATTATTGACAATTACAAACTTAACTGTAGTAACATAGATATCAATATGTTAAGCTTCACAATACTACAGTATAATCACTTTTTTAAGTGTAGCATCTCTGTGAACTCCTAACTTGAACCTTTAAAGCCAAAAGACACAATATGCCATTAAAATAGGGCATTGATGTGTCTCAAACTTAATAATTAAGGTCAGTCTTTAAAGAAACACCTAACACCTAAACACCTTTAAAGAAATGCGAAGTGTCGAAGTGAAATGGCTCACCATGCATGCACACACACACACACACACACACATGCAGGATGAGCATCTCAAAAGAAAATAACCGGTTCTCTAAGTCTGACCTAAAAAAATACGAGACAGCAGTGTAAGTGTGTATTGGAGTGGGTTTAGTCTGAGCTGGTGGTGTGTGTCAGTGCCTGGAGTCGCTGCACTCTTATCAGTCGTGTTTCAAACAAGAACTCAATGGAAGATTCTCCAGAGCCGGCTAGCCTGGCAACACCGCATTCCAGCGGGCCGGCGTTTTGTAAACTGTTCGTTTATGCGCGTATAGACTTAAAACTTAAAATTATAAACTATATTATTAGTTTAAAACAGCTGGTTCCTGTGTAAATTTCATGTTAAAATAAGTGATAAATGTATTAGCTGTTCTGATAGGAATGCAGATGATATTATTCAATATATTATATATTAATTCTATAATAATATTAATATTCTAATATCATAATTTTATCTCATGAAGAGGCAATAGTGTATACAATTTATTACAATTATTTATTTATTAATAAAATTATTCACATGACACTTTTTTATGTGGGAAATTCTTTGTAATTTGTAAAATAAATATTTTTTATGATAAAATGCTTGCATTAAAGGCTGAAAGTTGAAACATTATAGGTGTGGTTATTATTTACTGGCAAGTTAAATAAAGATTAATTAAAATGATTAATCATCCAACCATCGCTCCAATTTAACATATTAACAGTGAAAAAAATAATCGTTAGACCAATTGGGAAAACATATTGATAACAATAATCAATAGGTTGATCAATCATAATAAAAATAATAATAATAATACAAGCCCTACAGTAATACAATATATATCATTTTATTTATAAATATATATCCAAAAACAAGGAAATTCTGTTTTTTATACTGTATATTACAAACTGTATATAATACACATTCAGCTAATTCATATATACTGTACTGCATTTTACAATATCTACAAAAAGAAAATTACAATCCAACTGATCATGATATCAATATTATATGGTCCGTCTCTTATAAAATATATATTTATTCACAAAAAGTGCGACAGATTTAACACCAAGATGTTTTGTTGCAATCCAGCACTGTAGTATAATGATTATACACTCATTCTTGATGTGACTGTTTTAAATTCTGAAAGGGTTAATAAAATGTACTCATACATTATAGGAAACATCTGCATATCCAAAAACACCATTTTGACATGTAAAAAAAATGCATTTATTCGATACAAATCATTTAATATTCAAATATTAAACCTATTTCTGGACATTTCAAGCTTAATATGGTTTTGTTTTACAGGCAGATACTTTTGCCAATTTTAAACATGTATAATCTTACGGTAAACTTACCTGCCGATACAATAAAACAAATTTAAAAGCTGAAATGCAAAAGTTAAAATGTCTACAAGAAATTTAATAATCCTACATTCATTTAGGATAATTTCATCTTAAAACATACAGTAGATCAATTTGACTGTTATATATAAGATATTTCCTCTTCGCTATGATGTCATTTAGTAACTGATTCTCACGCTGTCCATTGAACATTAAATATTTTTTACTGTGAATAAATGCATATACAGGAAAACTACATTGCTGAGAATTTTTTCGTCCTGGTTATAAGGAAATAATGAAATGTAATGCAAATATCTGCAACTCACACGTCAAATCGGAGATTCTGCTTCTCCTCGAAAAAGTAGTCCAAGACAAACTTCCTTACAAAGTCAGGATTCAGAGTGTTTTCGATCACTTCGGTCCTGCCAAACTTAAAAAAAAAACAAAAGGACATAAATATAATATAATAAATAAGGATACACCAAAATGCTACATATTTGGATACATAAGTAATGTAAGCTATGAACATAAAAACACGGTATAGTCCATTTTGAGTATGTTAAATAGCTAAGGGTGTTTAAAAGGGTGTTTAAGTAGATTTTGACCTGTATTTTGTACCATCTCCATCCATCTCCATTTCTGTACCACTTTACCCTGTGTGAGGTGTTAGGAGAGGCCTGGTACACACTCTGTACACTATGGATAGGATGCCAACCCATTACAGGGCACAAGCACACACACACACACTAATCAAATTATGATGCACAGTGCAGTGCAAATGTTTTGATCCACCTCGCATTTCTTTATATTAAATGTAATAAAATGTTTGGTTACATTAAAAACAAAACTGAAACCCATGTTTTACTATAACATGCTGCAAAGTGCATAAAAAAAATTTTTAAAAAAGAAAAATTAAAAAATTGCTTGTTTAACAACCTCAGCAGCGACCTGATTTCCCCTCTTGTCTTTCTCTCGCCAGTATACTAATCACCGGCCTGATCGTCTGTCATCATCTGTACCTGTTTCTCACTGGTTCATGCCTCACGTTGGATGTTTTTTCCACACTTGAATGATTCATAGATCACTGTGTGGCTTAGCAAACAAAAAACATTCATCTGAAATTGCCCAGGTACAGTAAACAGACTGGACTGGAAATGAGAGCCTAAAGGAAGCCTGGAGAATGATTTCTTAAGATTACATTAAGAAGAACTGGCTTTTTGAAAGCAAAATATAAAGAAATGAGGGATAAAATGTACTTTACATCTCTGGACTTGTAAAGAAAACCAGGACGTGAGATTCGAACCCGCATCCCTGGAGGTGGAGGGCAACAGTGACACTGTGCCTCCTACAGTACTGTATATCAACTCCATTAATTTTACGTGTGTACGTGTGTGTGGGTGTGGCTGTTGAACACACTTAGCAAACCGATGTACACAAATTGCATAAATGACTTTGAGGATGATGATGATATTTTTGTCGTATCACCCACTTCCACGTAACGTTCTGAGTTAATGGCCTTTCTTCTTGGAGCCAGCATCCCCGACCAGCAGATTGTGCTCAGCGTGAGACAGGAAGCTGAATAGACTCTCGCAGTGATGGTGTGGCAGCTGGCTGCCATCACACGTCCAGCAGATCCTCGCTGCTTTTCTCTGATAACCCACAGCAACGAGCTATTGATTCTTCACGCCGCCCACATCCTCGTCTCCACACTTAACACACGTAATCCCACCTATTACTTCGCTATCCACCCTATCTGTTACCAGCTTTCTGAAAGAGGTCTAGGGATCACTGACATCTATGGCCTTCTAATCTTGGACACAAGTCGATTTGGAAGCGCTGGGGCTGATAATAAATAACGTAAGTAGAAGAGAAACGACATTTTGGCCTTTAAGACTGCATAGAATTTAAAGTTCAATACAGTTCAGGCTTGCTGCTCAGGGATACGTGCACAGATTTGGTCTTGGCGTGTAATCCGTCTGCCAAAATCCTGCAACTCCCTGCAATGGATGTTGTGCTGTTGTGAACAAAGGTGCAAAGTATGAATACTTTATGATTCCTCCTGGAAAATCTCTGTCGAGTGCACTGACAGATACGCTGGCTGTGGCTTCCAATCCCTGAAGACAGTCTTGCTTTCCTTTTCTTTTCTTTCCTTTTTCTCTCTCTTTTTTTCCCTTCTCCATTCTGCCTTTTTAGGACAAGCGTCCGATTTTAAAAGAGAAACTGTGAAATTGGGAAGGATGTGCAAGCGTACTCAGGTGCAACCCTGCATTCATTGAAAGTGAAATTATGTTTTATTTAACAAACTCAGACGAGACGGCAATCTGGGTCGAAAGGAGGGCGTCAGCAAGAAAGAGAATTAAGCAGCAGACCGAGGCGAATCCTGGAATCACGAATGCTCCAGCAGACAGCCGCTATAATGACGGGAAGAATAATGAAAGAATGGCTCTTTTTTTAAACCATAATCCTTTGCACCAATCACTGGCTTTTACCAAACCATTTAATAATGTCCAAGCCACCAATTCACCACTAAATTATTTTTAAGGACGTAACTATAATTATATTTCTTCACCAGTGATTGCAAGGCAAAACCCACAAGGCCTGTAAGTTAGTCAAGCAGGCAGAGTTCGCCAAGTTCCCTTTTTGGAAAAGTGCACGAGTCTGAGTTAAGCCCTTTTCTTTGAGGTAAAGCGGAGTACAAATCCTCAAGTCATGTAAGGAGATTTAAACCCATAATTCATCTCTGCAAATCAACTCTGCCCCATCAGCCATATTCTACTTCAGAGGACTCCACCAACTGGGGAAAAATAAAATATGTCAAAGTTTTTTGGAAGGCATCTGTATCATGAATGCTTTCAGAAAGTTTACTGTTCAACCAAACTCTTTGATTTTCACCCTTTGTAGACAGAAGGGTAGTTGTGATATGAACTGATATTTCATCTGTATTACTCACTCTGATTCCAGACTGTTTCATTTTATTGTTTTCATGGCGAAGCTCCATTTACTCACTCACTCATCGTCTACATCACTTCATCCTGTATACAGGGTCATGGGGGGCCTGGAGCCTATCCCAGGAGACTTAGGGCATGAGGCGAGGGACACCCAGACAGGGTGACAATCCATTACAGGGTCACACACATACACACTCCCACTTATACACTAAAATCAATTTGAGAATGCAAATCAGCCTAATCTCCATGTCCACCCGGACTGAGGCGAGAATCGAACCTGGAACCAGGAGGTGCAAGGCGACAGTGCTAACAAGTCATCTACAATAATATGTAAACAATACAGCTACAAGCGGTGATTATTATATACAGTACAAGCAGTGGTCTGTCAGGAATAACCCCTAGAGGGTTTTTTACACCTGGAGACTTTGGTTTGTGTTTGTGGTTGTTTCGCATCTTTTCTAATATTGCGTTATGTTGTTCTCAGTAGATTAATTCAGTCCAGCTAAGTTTCAGCACAAGTTTCAGAGTTTATGTCCGTTGTTTTTGGTTTTGTGCTTGCTTTCTTTGTTTGCTTTTTATTTATTATAATTAAATACTGTTTATCTCCATACTGTTGTTAAGGAAATAAAAAAAATTTTTTAAGGAAATTGTCAAGCCAATCTTGTGAACATTAGGCCATGTTGGTTTGGTGTCAAGCTCATTTTATGTTTGTCGAATTAGTCATAACATTTGTATTTGACGCTGTGTGCCACATTTTAGATAGCTAGACAGACAGACAGATAGATAGATAGATAGATCTCACTTACAGTAAGAAAACATTTTTAATACATTTTTAAATGGTGGCAAATCACAAATTTGAAATCTTAGTACCTCATTTGAGATCAAAAGAAAGAAGACTCATAATTGGATGCTAAGCGATTTAAAAGTTGTACACATTTTTACTAATTTGTGAAACACCCCATAGAGGAATCCCTTAAGACAAAGTATGTAAAAAAAATAGATGCCTTCACTTATCGACTGGCGACTTTGCCTTTAAATTTCTGTCCGTTAGAGACTAACCATCAAGCTATGAAAAATTCTAAAAAACAGGTTTTATTTAATTGGTCTCAGGAGACTGAGATGGACGTAGCTCGGTGGGGAAGGTGTTAGACTACTGATCGGAAGGTCTCGCGTTCACATTCAATCACCACCAAACTGTTGGACCTCTGAGCAAGACCCTTAACCCTCAACTGCTCGTACAGTATCTATAATGAAATACTGTAAATGTAAGTTGCTCTGGATTCGAGTGCCTGCCACATGCCGTAAATATAATCGTGTCTTCCAAAATCTCATGGTTCTTTGACAAAATTTGTGCAAAAAGAAGAATCATACAAAATTGAAAAATCTAAATGGTCAACCTTTTTCATAAATCACAAATTCTTTCTAGCAAGAAGGCTCCTTCTAGGGAATAAATTCTATATGGAACAGACAGGTACATTTTCAGAAGAAAAATGTAAGTATTGAATGACACAGCAAAACTCGAGCCTCTGGGCCTTTTATAATGACGGTCTACGTGATCAGTTGCCAAGGTGTACTAAAGTTGCTAGGGGGCGTGGCTTGACACCTTCACACAATGATCCTGAGAGACTGATTGGTTGCCTGAGTAAAATGAGCATGTCTCTGTGATTAGCATGTTGCTAGCATTATGAAAACTACGTTAGCATGTTGCTAGCATTTTCATTAACGTCATCGTCACTAACATGATGCTAGCGTGATTAGCATGTTGCTAGCATGACATTAAGATGATTAGCATGTTGTTATAACTATATTAGCATGTTGCTAGTCGACCCCCATATCTATGACAATGAGATCCACAGTTAGGTACAGTTTCACAGTTCCTATGAAAGTTACCATAGCAGGAATGCAACTACAGTATGAGCACTTCCTGTTTCAATAGGGGGTACCCTCACCATATAAATAACATATATAATATGTCAATGGGGCAAATTTGAGTACCTCTTGCGCCCCAGGAGTACGACTTATACTTTCTTGCAGGGTATGTTCTGACACAGCTTGCAAGCCTTTTCAAATATGGTAAATTTTATATTCCTAGAAAATTCTCTGAGCTAGAATCCATCAAAGTTGGTCTCAATGTTAAGTCTATGGGATTTTTTTTTCTTAAAAAAGTCACAGCACCCCATTCCCGAATAAGCCGCACGATTTGACACCTCTTTCATGGGTCTATGACAAACGGTACGGGACTAGTTTGTAAAAGTTAGTTAGTATGGAAGAATTGAGAAGAAAAAAAAAGATAATAACCCTGCAAGATAATACAAGTGATGCTTTGCTTCGTAAGCACCACTAATAAAATTTTTCCAGAAAGTTTGTGAAAACACCAAGCATTAGCATTTAGCAGCCTTTGCATCGCCGTACCTCAATTCTGAAGAATTTATTGTATACCTTTTACTAAAAAACTATTTTGAATAACCAATATATTTATTAGTTATTTTAATACTTATGTAATTTGTGTAGCAATTTGTCTTTCGGGTTTTCTAAAATTCAACATTTTGCATTCTGCAGTGTAGATAAATCTAAATACCGAAACCATTGACAAAGATCCAAATCAATTAATAAGGTTTTTAATTGCATAAATATGTAGTTTTACTACTTTTTGAAAAAATACTACCAACAACTAATTTACTCAGCTTTTAGGGCACGGGTGAAAGTCGGCCGGTTCAGCGGTGGCCTACAGTACTGAGCCAAGAGCAGCTGCCTTCCAAAACTACATTTAAAACCAGTCCCGGTAGCACTTTCAGCAGGAAAACACATCAGATAACGTTATGTCATCTTAAACAACACTATGTCTCCTTATTAAATGCAATGCAAGTCATTCCGCATTGCCTCTGAACCATACGTATCTGTCGTCCTACTGGGTAATGTTAGTAATATCCAGTACTGTGGAGTTTTGGCAGGCAGAGGTTTGCTGCAAAATCTCCCAAGAAAAAAATGTGTCGCAGAATAAATTGTGATGGCTCATGATATTCTCTTTTATTACAAAAACACAGACAGCAGCTCAGACAAGCTGTGTGTGCGGTGATGAACAGGGATCCTCTGTAAACGCTACGTGACTGTGCATTCGCGTCGTTCTTTACTTCCTGAACACAGCACCTGTGAAACGGTTCATGCGGCTTATTGTTCTGGGACATTTATTTAAAACAGAACAAGTCATGAATATTTTGAAAGTTATGTCAATTTCCACATGAAGGATATATGGAGCCACGAAGAAATGAACAATATAAAGCAATGAAGGTTGTGCTAGCAGTACCGGCGAGAATTGAAAACTCGTCACTGTCACGCTGCTTTATGGATGCATTATGGAGTTTGAACTCCATCAGTAAACACTTTACTCTGTTTTTCCTACCAGATCTACTGTATAATACAAAGAACTAATGAACACTAATAAACACCATCTGATTTACTCTAGAGTGAACTTTCAGAGACAAAAACCTCAGAAGAATATCTAAATCACAATTCTGTACATCACTAAAGAGCACTAGCAAATAAAATTTTATTTATTTACCGAAAAGCAGGGCAGGAAATGTACCAGGCGGAAAAGCAGCTTGTGTTGAATCGGATACAATGATGTTAGAGATGAGAGAAAAAATCGATTTACTGTATAGATGTAAAAGACTCCAAAACTATATGTTTGCATTTGAGGTGGTAAAATGTTGCAATTCCACTATAATCCTACAGGTGGTGCACTCTAAACTATTCACACTGTGGCAGGCAGCAAAGCGTCTAGTGAGGCAAAAACAAATTCTGAACAAAATCTGAAAACCACATTGGGATATTTATAAAATCGTGATACTTTACAGAATCGCAATACAAATCGACTCGGCACCTGGGTATCGTGATAATATCATAGCAGGTGATCCCTGGTGGTTCCCATCCCCAGCTTACACGGTAGTTTGTTATCAGATTTTTTTAAAAATGGGACACAGTGACATACACAAATTTCATTCAGAGAAACATAGAGTTCACATGTTTGTTAAACGGGGATTACACTGACCTGCCACTTTATTAGGAACACCTAGTCATTTATGCGATTATGCAATCAGCCAATCATGTGGCAGCAGAGCTTCACTTAATGTTCAAAGACAAGCTGGTTTATGTATTTGTGAAACAATCCGCTGATCTCCTGGGATTTTGCTCAAGTGTTTCGATTTAGAGTAGGGCTGCCAATATTAACGCATTAACGCGTGTGATTAATCTAGCAATTCTAACGCATTACTTTTTTTTTACGCAAATTAATCCGATCAAGTTTGACCCTAATGGCTTCTCATATTTTCGGTATAATGGCATGTTTAACGCGGCTAAGATAACTGAGGAAACGTCCAAAGGTAATGCTGAATGGCAAGTTTCATTATAAAAAGCTATATAAAAAGCTTTTTTGGATAAAACCAAAAAAAGTTGTGTGCTCAAGCTTCCTTCAAGGGAAACTATTTTTTACAAGCACACATTAAATGTAAGATGTTGGAGCGGTGGGTCAACCGGCTAATGCTCTAAGTTGTTGAATTTCATTTCTTAGGATCTGGACCCCGCCGTTGGTGGCCAGCCACACCCCATACTATCCAGCCACTGCATCCATTTGAGAGATTTTAATTTAATGTTTGAGATAATTATGAGACTGCATAATCTGTTTCCTATAACCAGTTTGTCATGCATTTCTCTATTCCATTGCACGTTTAAAATATCAGAAAGTAAATCTCACTCACTCACTCATCGTCTATACCGCTTTATTCTGTATTCAGGGTCACGGGGACCTGGAGCCTATCCCAGGAGACTTAGGGCACAAGGCGGGGTATACCCTGGACAGGGTGCCAATCCATCGCAGGGCACACGCATATACACACACTCATTCACACACTACGGGCAATTTGGGAACGCCAATTAGCCTTATCTACATGTCTTTGGACTGTGGGAGGAAACCGGAGTAACAAGTAAATCTAAGCATTTAAAAATTGTGATTAATCATGATTAATTATAGATTATGACTGTGATTTAGTAGATAAATTTTTTTTATCGATTTGACAGCACTAACTTAGAGTTTACACAGAATGGTGGGAAAAACAATTAACATCTAGTGAGCTATAGCCACTCTTTACAACCGTGGGGAACAGAAAAGCATTCTGATTAATCAGTGGATGTGCAACAAGAGCTGGAGGAACAACAAAGAACAGGAATCTGAGGCTACAGTAAGCACAAAAGTAATTCACCAAAACCTGCACTGGGAAAAAAAAATGTTTGTGTTTGTGGACTGGGTTTAAAACATTGTGATAAAACAATCAAAAATGATTTTCCCTTTATTTTGAAGGCTGTATCTTTCTGTATCAATTTTATTTGTATAGCGCTTTTAACAATGGTCATAGTCACAAAGCAGCTTTATCTTTTTCTATTTGTTTCATTAAAAGATAACAATCTCTACACCCCAAACCTCTCACCATCTGATCCAGCTAGACTATTCAGCCAGTAACATCATATCTGCGTAGACTCACCTCTCTCCATTCTTTCGTCCCAATTCCTTGCACGTATAAGACAACAACTGCAAATAATGAGAGAGAAAAAAACAGATATTTACTCAGACATGCACGTGAACCATGAATCCATGGTGAGAAGTTTGTCTTTCATCATCAGGATTAAACTCATATAAGCTAAAGAGCATGTTTAATTTTACGGTCACGTTCATAAAAATGCAAACAGCATTCCAGATACTCTGGCCAAAAAAGTGGACGAAATGACAAGAGGAGAAAGAAAAGAGGATGAAACGGAGTCTGGAATTGTGGCGGATATGAGAGAAACGAGAAATGGATGATGAACAGAAGGAGGGAATGAAATGCATATGACTGTGATGGAGATGAAGCCGGGAGAGAGTGCCATGCCAAGTGGCTCTAGTGTCTGGAGATGGATTGCTTAATGAAATGTGACTGACAGAAAGGAAAACTGGAAACTCTGTTTGGCCTGACGGTGGGACACCAGGTTACAGGATGCATGCAATCAATTTCTCCAGTCCATCGGTTAGGCAACAATCTCCCGCTACCTGGTTTAATCACCTCCTTAAGATGGCAGTAGTTAAATGTGCGCAGCTTTTCATTTCACAAAAAACCTTCATAATAAAATGAGCTGAACCTTTATTAAAAGCTCATTAAAGGGCATACAGAGTCATGGCTGCTTTTTGCAATATATATTTTATTCCTCTATGCTCATCTGGTTCACTAAAAATAACCAATATGAAATTAGGTATGAATATGTATATTGCCTTGTTTGCTTCATAATATTTAACTGAGAATAAACATAGGTTTGTTTTTTAACATGCATGCATATCACATTTTTAATAATGATGATGAAAATTATATAATGTGCATCTTGTTATATGAATAACAACTGAACCTATAAGAAATAAAAAGCTTTGCAGTGAACAAGACACAAATCTGCACGTGTGAAAGCCATTATTTTACAATAGAATGCACGAGGTATATTCGCCATCATGGGTTAAAATGCTCAAGTGTTCTGAAAAGGTTCTGAAATTGTTCTGAACAGAATTAATGGCTATTATCTAGGACTGCACAGCTAGAATTAGAGATCCGTAAATAACCTTTTAACTTCAATTAACTAAAATTAAATAACCTAACTTCCCATTATATACAGTATGTAAATGTGTTAATTCTCATATCCAAGCATTTCTTCCCATTTGTGAAATATCAAGAGAAATCTGTATTTGAAATCAGGAAGCTTAACACTGAAATGTTCTGCAGGTTTCACCAGTGAATCTTGGACCATTTTGCCCCATAAACCTGTACATAGCATATATTAATCTGGCACCTGAGGGCCACCACACTACATGTTTCCCAATATAATATTTATATTTGTTATTATAACAGAATTGGCAGCGGTGGCTCAGGTGGCTCAGGTGGTTGAGGCTCTGGGTTTTCTGATCAGGGGTTCAGCGGTTTAAACCCCACCACTGCTTTGACACCACTGTTGCGACCTCGGCTCCAAGATCCCAAGTGAAAAAGATCTGTGTCAGATCTTGAGGATAAATATGAAATTTTACTGTATATATAATTATTATCAGACGATAAAGTTAAGACTAATCAATCATTTAAAAATTACGACTACAATATTTTTAAAAACAAATAATAATAATACTACTACTACTAATAATAACAATAAAAAAAAATATATAATAAATATTATTTTTGGTTCAGTGCATCAGATCAGGTACTGTTTTTTAAATGATTTAGTACAGCGGTACCTCTGCATATGACCCCCACCCACCTCAAGAATTTTAAGCTTAAGACCCGAGCTTTAATATTTTTAATTATGCTAATTAGGATAATTGCGGGTTAATATGACTGACAAGAACAAAAAATCTAAGCAGGGTCTTTGAACAAGAAAACGAGTTTGACACCCTGTTGTGTTTTTACAATGAGTGTATTGCGTTTTTGCTACCATTAGATGACGCTATGAAGTGTCTATTAACGAGGACAACAGATCTACAGTAAGTTAGACAGATTGAAGTATAGGTGCAGCGAACCCAAAGAGGAATGTCTCCATATTACTGTTTTTGTTTTTTCATTTTGTGCAGGATTTAGTGAAGACACAGCACCATGGGTCCCAACAATGTCATCAAGGACGGTAGCAAGAAGAAAAGGGAGCCGCTTTCAGTTTGTTTTTTATAGCAGCCGATGCCGGGAGGAATCATAAATCAAGGTTAAGTGAGGTTTTATGTCTATGTCATATTTTACTTTGTTTACATGTCTTTTCTTAATGTTTTGATTGTTTTTATATGTTTTATTTATATGTAAAAATATGATTATAGTGTTGGGAAATGGGAATATTGGGATTATCTGCATTTACATTATTTCCTTTGGGAAAATGTTTCACTACAAAATTTTGCTGAGCTACCGCTGTATTTTGCTCTGTGGGATTCCGAGGCCATGTCGTCTTTCTACATTGATTTTGTTTCTGAGTTTTTTATTTTATTTTCATACCCAGTAGTTTCTATTTTAATCAGCATCCACATCAGGTCCACATCAGCTGCTTCATTCCCCTGCTTGTTGCCGACTTCCTCATTACAATATATGGACATTCATGGCCAAAATTGTTGGCACTTTTCTGTGAGAAATACTTGATTTTCTGAAACAATTTCCGGGGTGCCAACAATTTTCGTCATGTGTAAGGTAAGTATAAACCATAGAAGTTCATTGAAATCACAGAATCACATGTGCTGTTTATGAGTTTGTGGCTTTGCATGGGTAAAGCAGGATCTTATGTGTTATCTTACTGTAAGTGGTGGATAAAAAGGAAACACAAAGTGCTATAACTGTATTCTGAATCTTCCTAATGCATGAAAGATGTGCATTTAATACAATTCAAAACAACATGATCTAGAACCCGCTCAATATGATTGTCTACAATCTTCTGTAGCTCAGTGTTATTTAAACAGATCGATTAAAATTGGACGCATCAATCAATGAGATTGACAAAAACACAGGGAGTAATGCACAGAGGCAAAGGAAAAAAATCAATGCATAACACTTCAAAAAAACAGAATACCAATTATCATATTATAAGGATGAGCATGTGATTTCAGATGTTTGCAGGAATCGTGTCCACTTTTAATTGATATACACGGTTTCGTCCCTGCCGCAGACGTGTCCTAAATATTGCGAAATCGTCACACTTCTGTTACATTACGTTAATGACTTCATCAGAGTCCCCTTGATTCCAGATCATTTGTGACCTTCGGGTAAATCCTTGATCAAATCAAGACAAATGACTACAACATAAAATGAGATCAGTCAGGCATTTAATTGCATTGAAGATTAGAGTGTATTATCAATAGGTAAAATAAAGAGGCCACTCTGAGACACTCAGCCAGGATCAGCTTTAAATTTTCTCCTGTTTAGGGGAATCAATGATTCATGGCCTTGGTAGTCTTTTAAATTACTAGAAAATGTGATAATATAATATACACTTGTCTGGCCCCCCAAAAAAGTCACACACTTTAAGATTTTGTTTGATCGCTTTTAGGTTTCATTACATCATGTGATGGTTTAGGCAATTTATATATGAAAATGGTTCCTTATGCTCCCAGAACCCTGGAACATAGCCGTGTCATCAGGGTAGAAAAGTTCCATAGATGTGATAATCTCGTCATTCAGTAGATTCAAGTCGTCAGCTGACTTCATTTTACTGCCTCATAACATTGCTGAGTCTCGACCTGAGCAACTGAAGCAACCCCAGATCATAACACTGCCTCCAGAGGCTTGTACAGTGGACACTATGCATGATGTCTGCATCGCTTCATGGACTTCCCTTACTACCCTGACACGCCCTTCACCCTGGAATGAGTCCAACCTGGACTCATCAGACCACATGACCTTTTCCATTGCTTCAAAGACTAATCTTTATGCTCTCTAGCAAACTGAAGCCCAAATCATATCTGATCCCTGGGCTATAAATAAACTATTTGTTTTGATTCAAGCCAAAATTTTTATTCAAGTAGCTATGACGAATATTGAGCAAATTGCACCATACTCAGTGTTCATGTTACCGGGATTAAAGACCATTAATAGAATTATAATAATAATTCTAAACCATTTAAAAAGCATTAAGAACATGGTCTTGATCACTAACTAGTGCTGTGTAGTTCCAGCTATTCAGTCCCAATCCTGAGCTTCCGTCACCCTGTTTGTGTGTCTGGGGTGCTTTTAATTTCAGTAATAAACATTGATCTGATTTTAACTTTATCAAGTGTTTCGACCACATTTCTGACACAAAGTAGATGGATCAGGACTATCCTTCCAGGTTTTCCTTGAATCTTGGACGTCAGGTCATTTCAAACCTCCTTGATTGCCTGCTTGATCAATCAGGCTAATAATTTAATTAAAAATTTTTTTTTTTTTCGCAAGACATCAGTAAAAGTTTCAGCTCTAAACAAAATGATGTAAACTTCAGAATTGTGAGCATTTAATCCGCGTTTTTAAATTTGATGAAAGGGATTTTAAACACTCCATATCTATAAAAAATTACATTTTGAAGAAATGTTTCAAGAATTCTTTCTAGATCTAAATCAGAATCTTCACTATCATTAAAAACTCTTAAAAATATCCACGCTCATGTTCTTTATGCTTTTCGAATGTTTTAGAATTATTTTATGCCTTTTATGTCTTTAATCCAGGTAACATGAACACTGAGCATGGTGCAATTTGCTTAATATTTGTCACTGCTACTGTAACTTGCATGAATAAAATTTTTTGGTTTGAATCACAACAAAACGTTTATTTACAGCCCAAGGAGCAGATTTCCAGCATTTCTCATCTAATCATGACTGTACTGTGGTGATAAACAGTGCACTTAGGGGTCCTGTGCTTATTTTCCATCTTAAGAACCACTGATAGACAAAAAGCCTCAGTAATAATTTGTAGTCCAGAAAGCTTCTTAAGTTCACTATAGGGATGTAAACACATGCACACCTAATCATCACACTCCCGCTGCTTCGATAAAGGTGTTCAGTTGAAGTTAGAGCTCTATGCAGGACATGCAAGCTTTTTCACACCAACCCTTGCAACCCATGTCGTCCTGGAGTTCCTGGTAATTAATGTGACAGAATGCAAAGGCAATCTTATAAATCTTAAGAAACAAGCTGGGGAAGGACTGCAAACTGTATGGGTGTGATAGTCAGGTGTCCATATACTGTACTCTTTGGCCATATAGTGTAGTACTACATGTAATAATAACTAAAATATGGGAATATCATTTGTCATTATAATTAAAACATATATATGTACAATGAAACTCTGTATAATGAATTTTTTCCTGTATGATGCCACTTCATTAGTTACTGTACACCTTGGGATTTGGTTGGACGCCCTTTTGCCTACAGAACTGCCATAATTCTTCAAGGCAGAGATTCAACAAGATGCTGGGAACATTCCTTAGAGATGTTGGTCCACATTGTTATAAACTTCTTGTTATAGGCTTTTTGAGTGGAGTGACCTCACCGTCATATTCAAGAAACCAGTTTGGGATTATTTCAGCTTTGTGACATCAGGTGGTCATTAAGGGATGGACATGATCAGCGACAATACTCAGGTACGCTATAGCTTTTTAATCATGCTCAATTGGTACTAAGGGACCCAAAGTGTGGCAAGAAAATCTTTCTCTCACTATTACCTCACCACTAGCCTGAACCGTTGATAAGAGGGAGGATGGATCCATGCTTTCATGTTGTTTACACCAAATTCCGTCCCTCCCATCCGAATGTCACAGCAGGAATTGAGACTCATCAGACCAGGCATTGTTTTTCCAATCTTCTATTGTCCGATCTTTGTAAGCCCATGTGAATTGTGCCCACAGTTTCCTGTTCTTAGCTGAGATGAGTGGCACCCGGTGTGGTCTTTTGCTACTGTAGCACATCAGCTTCAAGGTTCGACATGTTGTGTGTTCAGAGATGCTCTCGTTTGTAACAAGATGGTATCTGAGTTCCTGTTGATTTTCTATCAGCTCAGACCAGGCTGGTCATTCTCCTCTGACCTCTGGCATCAACAAGACATTTTCACCTGGAGAACTGGCGCTCAATGGATATTTTCTCTTTTTCACACCATTCTCTGTGAACACTAGAGATGATTGTGAATCAAAATCCCAGTTGATCAGCAGTTTCTCAGCCTTTCTAGTCTGGTTTGGCCAACCGTGCCACATTCAAAATCACTTAAATCTTCCTCGTTTTGATGCTTGGTTTGATCTCCAACAGATGATCTCTCAACTATATCCGCATGCCTTAATACATTGAGTTGCAGCCAGGTGATTGACAGATTAGATATAACCAACAGTTGAACAGGTGGACCTAATTAACTGGCTGGTGAGTGTATATTCTGATAACTATTATACAAAATAATTATTAAAATGTACTAAAGAACCTCAAGGTTTTGTGTCTCAATGAAAATAATGGGATTCACTTGACTGCTCTGCGGTGTTTGGCCTTGTGTTCCTGCACATGCATACAGTAATAACTCTGAGCTTGAAAAATGCTTCAGTACAAAGGACGGTCCAAAGACCAAAAGGTGTTTTTTCTTACATGGAATTTTCTCTTTTCTCTTTTTTATTTCAGTGCCAATGTGGCTTTAAAACGATCGAATGGAATAAAAGATCGAATGGAACCGGATCTACAGTAACACCACTCGACTCAGTTGACTCGTTACATTAAAGGAGGAAATCATCTCTGCATGGAGGAAAATCAGTTCTGATACATTTATTAAAACTCAAGTGATACAGATACAGGCCAGCAACATAGCAGAGGTCAATAACGATTAAAGAAATATGTGTATACAGTATATGGAAGCCTGGCTACGCTTGTTAGTGGGGATGATTGGAACGAAAGTTATCATTACTTTTATAAAAGGGTCAAATTTACCACTATTGGAATATGGGAATGAAATCGCAAAAATGTAGAACTCTTAAAATGATCATATTATTATTATTATTATTATTGTTATTATTATTTGGAATAAAACACATCATCATGTCTATCTGTGCTATTTCTTTGTCTACTGTATGTTAGCCATTTTTTTATTGTTTGCTTAGGCATGTTTGCATAGTTGCCTAAACGGGTTTGTAACGGGTTTGACGCAAGGGTGGCACCACAAACACAGACTTGAGGCGAGGATGCACGTGCAGGTCTGGAGGCAGTGCCCGGCGGGCAGAGCGAGCCCCTCCCAGCTCTTAGGCGGGTATCTCCCGCAGGCAAGTATCTTCCCGGATAACCCTTGATAAGTGGCCTTCTCTTCTTCGGTGGCAGGGTCACAAATTCCGGCTCTGTTTGAGAGTGCAAGTGCCAGTTCGGCTGATCAACAAGAGGAGCCATACAAGGAAGCTGGCAGGAGCCGTTGCCGACGCGGGCCCACACCGCCACTTTGCCCACCACCACAGCTCACCAGCATGTGCCGCTGGCCTGCATGTGCATCCCTTCTTCCCTTTTTCCTTTCCTCCCTCTTTTTAACCTCGTTTTCCTTCCCCATTCTTCCTAATAAAATTACCCCTTTTCCGTAAGAACTCGCTGTGCCGCCCATGCGTCAAACCCGTTACAATCATATTGCCTATTTTGTGCTGAAGAAAAGGATACGTCACTCTACACTGCACAATCCTGAGTCATGTTTATGTTTAATAAAAAACTGCAAAACCCATAATGGGTAAACTGCTCTGAGCTTTAAGGGCCTTGAAACATTCATCATTCTTGTATTCAACATATGTACAAGTGCCACAAAGTTTTAGAGGCTGTGAATTTATACTTTTAAATAGATTTCGCCCATGGATAGAAACTTTTGGTCCATTGTGTCATTGTATATTTTTGATGAATGAAGATGAGCTGATAAAATGGTTCATTTTCCTGCATGAACAAGCTGGTAGAACCATCACAGTCCTCTTACCTGGATCAGACTTAGAGAACGTGTCCACATCCAGCAGGTTTCTATGGAAGCAGAAAAACAAGACATGAAAATGCTGCTTTTAACAAACTGATCCAAGAAAAAACATCCTCGAAAATGCCCTCGTTTTAATGTCACTCTAGCAACATGGTTTCCGTGACCATGGAAAGCGTGAATAGCTTGTGTGCATCATGACTTGCACAACACGTGCGGCGTCAATGAATCCCGTCGTGAATTGTTTTCCCTGGGGTCTCCATTTTCTAAAAACATTTCAGGTGCACAGTGGTAAGTCACAATTCAGCTTTTTTTTTTTTTCTTGCTCAATGTTTTTCTCTGTGTGGGAAGTAGATGTTTGAAAAAGATTACTGAGAAAGAAAAAAAAGGAAATAAACGGGCAAAACAAATGATGCACTCAAAAATCTGTAAACTGTAATTACCGAGTCCTTGCAGCCGAGATGCTTTTCAAACGGCTTTGTTGATAACGGCAGCGAAGAGCCTTAAAACCGGGCCCTTTTACTTCAAAGTCGGAGCTTAAAGGACATTTTTACGCTTTCATTTTAAGATCTATTTGTTCAAGCGTCATAATTTGGGGTCATGAGGGGCGATTGAGGTTTGAGGTTCAGTATCAGGTTCTTTCTTGGATGCACTCCATCCACCATGATGTCTAAAAAAAAGAGACAGCTTTTGTAAGGTGGAGTAAAAAAAAATAAAAAGGAAGAGTGAGAGAGAAGAGGGATGGAGCGGCATACACATTCGCTCTTCTGAGGTAACGGAAATGTATTTCATCTGCTCCCGGATGAGTGCTCATTTGAGCTACAGGAGGCTGTTGGAGACGTCCGCTGAGACTGGGCCTGTGATGTTTCATCCAAATGCATAGATCTCTAATCCTTGAAATTGTACCAGGAGGTTTCCTCGAGTTATTTGTTCGGTGTAGCTTCGGGTGAATAACTCGTGGTAGGTTGAAGCAGTAATAACAGTAGAAGACATTTGTTTTCCTCTAAAAGGAAATACACATTTATTAGGAACATTTAGTAAAAACTGGAATGGTTATGTATTTCTTTGAATAGACCCTGTCACATCTAAAACATATACTGTACAAAATTCACGAGTTCAAGAGTTTGTGAACACCTGACCATCGCAACAATACACTATTTGTCCAAACCTGTTCATGATTGAATTCAGGTGTTAACCCCCGTGAAGGATCCCCTTATCTCCAGTGAAGGACAATCTTAATGCTTCAGCATACCAAGACATCTTGGACAATGCTGTACTTCCAACTTGGTGTCCACAGTTTAGTGAAGAACCTTTTCTATTCCAACATTCCAACATTGTACCCCAATGTACAAAGCAAGAACTATAAAGACATGGTTTGATGAGATTGGTGTGGAAGAACTTAACTGGCCCTAACACAGAGCCTTGACCTCAACCCCATTGACCCCACCTTTATGATGAACTGGAACGGAGATTGCGAGCCAGGCCTTCTCGTCCAACATCAGCGCCTGACCTCATAAACCCTCTACAGAATGAATTCCCATAGAAACACTATACACACTTGTGGACAGCCTTCCAAGAAGAGTGGAAGCTGTTATAGCTGCAAAAGGGGGACCGACTCCATATTGAAGTACATGTATTTGGATACAATGTCATTTCAGGTTTGGCCAAATACTTTTGTCCATATAGTTTATGTACTTGTTGGACAATCCATTTCAGATTTAGTCCTTCTTTCCTGCTATAGCAGGGCTGTCCAATCTTCTCCAGAAAGTGTGTGTGCAGGTTTTCATTCCAACCATGCAGAAGCCACACCTGATAGTCCAATGAAAGCCAAGAACGACTAATTAAACAGGTGGAATCAGACTTCTGCTTGGTTGGAATGAAAACCCACACTCACACACACACACACACACACACACAGGCACTTTCTGGAGAAGACTGGACACCACTATATTATAGTAACCTCTATTCTTCTGAGGAGGTTTTCCACTGGATTTCAGACTGTCTCTATGTGTTGCACTGATGTCCAACGAGAAGGTCTAGGGTGCAAACGGTTCACCTGTTCATCTCAAACATGTTCAGAGGGGTTGACATCAATCAGGGCTCTGTACAGGACACTTGAGTTCTTCCACTCGAACCACGTCTTGCTGGAACAGTTTTGGGATAGGTCCCATAGTTCTTGAAAAATCTTTTTTATACCATTATAATCTTTATAAACTGTTTGGGGAGGAATCACATGACACATGATTCTGAAAGCATTTAAATTTTATGTAAAGCAAAGACTATCACCACACACTACGAATTATTGTGAATTTAAAGGAAAAAACCCTCTGCAGAAAAGTAAAATTTTAATCTCTGCCTCACTGAAGAAAATCTACTGTTATTAATGTGACATTTAAGTGTTGTGGATGTTCTCCGTCTCGAACACACCTCCACATATTACAAGGAGTACATGGTTGAGTTGTTCACCTTTAAATCGCCAGAAATAGAAATGCCGTGATTAAAAACACGGCTTTGTTCAAACAGCTTTGTGCCTGAAAGTTTTTCGGAGTTGACAATAACTGATAAAACTTACTTTGACAGTCAGATTTAAGTGGGCACGATGTTACAAGTATATATTAATTAAGATTGAAACAATTCATCCAGAGCAACTTACATTTTTATCTCATTACACATTTGAGGGTTGAGGGCTTACTCAAGGACCCAACTGGGGCAAATTAGTGGTGGTGGGGTTTAAACCCGGGACTGTCCAAACCATACTTCAATGTCTTAACCAGCGAGCTACCCCTGCCCCTGGACCAAAGGCCAGCCGTTTGATCTGATTCCACAGAAACTCAGAACAAATCACTGAAAAAAACGATAGAATCTGGTCACAACAGAAAGGCACCAGAACACCCAGTGCACCACAGCCAGCCGTGCACTAGGCCCAGCAGGCAAAGAGCCAGAGGCCACTGACCCCGCCTTCAAATGACCCAGATCCTAACCCGATCAAACACCCATGATACCCGCTGGACGAACAAGCCCAATCCATAGCCACCTCAACCTTGTCAGGCCAGCCAAAGCAGCAGAACTAACAAAACCATATCCGGATTCAAACATGGTGGAAACAAACTACAACTCCCAAATATCACGTTCCAAGTCACCTGAATTCTAAAACACCTGCACCCAATTAATCAGGTGCTTAAATAGGACTCAGCAATGGAGAGACTTTGCGAAGTATACGTTCCCGTGAGTTTTCCGGACTTTACCAAGCCTTAATTATTCGTGATAACCTTATTGTGTATGACTTGGATCCGTGTACTGGTTTCCGATTGACTGTCTGCCCTAGTTTTACGAATTTTGCCGATCGACCGACCCTTGCCTGCTTCTTGACTACGATTACTGCTTACCCGTTTTTTGGTTTTGTATTTTTGAGTTAATAAATACTGTATAGTCTTTTTTACCTGCACTTGCATCCTCCTCCACGTCATTCCTGACAAACCTGCAACCCACAGCACCCAAAGGATCTGCTGCCAACATTCTGGTGCCAGACACCACAGCACACCACCAGAGGCACTGCGGAGCCACGTCCTGAGCGGTCAGAGCTGCCCCATTGGAACCCAAAACCTAGGCAGTTTTAATGCTATGATTGATCGTTGTATATTAATTCACTCATTCTACTATGTTTATTCTCTAGTAACAGTTGATTCACAGATTACACAGTATGATGTGATATGATACTTTAGACCTTATGACAGGTCACTTTGCAGTTTCTCTGTAACATGACAATCTGCGAAAATAAAAATACTGGTGTCTCCAAAATTACTGTTTGGAGTACGTCTGTGAATCTGTACAGTGTGTGGTTCTGCGTATACCACAGAAACTGACCAATGATTAAGATTATTCATTTATTAATAAACTACATGTTGCGCATTTTAATGTTATGTAACTATTGAAGATGTTTAACACTGTCAGAGAGACAAGGTCTCAAGTTCCTGTTATCACTTACTGTAGGTCGTAGCTGCAATAAATCTAAATCTAATCTCAAAAGAATGCAGTGCGGCTTGTAATTTTGCCAAAACACTTGAAAGTGTAAACTGCTTCGTCCTGACGACACCCACGCCGGAAAACAGTGCAAAGCAAGGTCAATCCTTTTGTTTTCCGCTGTACACCAAAGACGTTTGGGTTTGAGATCAAAAGATAAATATGATACATTAGATCAGATTTTATTCCCTGACATTTACATCTAGACATGTTTACATCTTAGAAACTGGCACCAAACTTTATTTGTAGATAATTAAAGTATTCGAACAGACAGGCTTAAAGTAAATTAATTGAAATAACACTTTATAGTTGCTCTCATATATCTTTCTTGCAATAATTGCATCAAGCTGTCGACCCAATGACATCGACAAACTGTTTGATTCTTGTCCTGCAGTTTCATCAACATCATATTGATTGATGTTGGGTTTGGGGGATTTCTCCCATTACTTTCTCTTCATGGGGTAAAACTGTGGCTTAATTGGATTAAGGTCTGCTGATTGACTTGGTCAGTCTAACACCTTCCACTTTTTTCCCATGATGAAGTCCTTTATTGTCTCTGCAATGTGTTTTGGATCATTGTCTTGCTGGACGATGAAGTTCCTGCCAATTAAATTGGATGCATTTCTCCATGGGTGTAAATTGGCACCCATGTTCCTATAGACCTCTGAATTCATTCTGCTGTTTCATCATCAGTAAAGATTTGTGAGCTTGTTCCCAAACCCAAACCCAAACCCAAGACATGACACTACCTTCACCTTTAGGAAGCTTAACCGGTATGTTTTAGATTAGATAGATACCCTTTCTGCCTCCCAACTTCGGCCTTTCTGTCACTTTGGTAAAAGTTAAAATGTTTCTTCCAGAACTTTTTTGGCTCACTGTATTCCTTTGCAACATCCGATCGGACCTTCCATGTCTTCACACTGATGAGTACCCTCTACATCACTGCCTGCTCTGGAAGCGTCCTTCACAAGGTGAGTTGTCATACCTTCCCCTCAGAGGAGAACTATCGGCCTTTTCCAACAAACATGAGCTCACAAACACCAGTGACTACCTAGTGCTTCCATGATTGACGGCAGAGGGACCTTGGGAGCATGGCCAAACTCCTCACTTGACTCCCAGCCACAGATGGCTGTAGCATCGTCACGATTCAAAATTGCAATCTCTTAATATATAAAGTTCTGTGTAAAAGTCTTGAGCCACCCCTCATTTCTTCATATTTTGCTTCCAAAGAGCCACAAGTAATGTAGTCTAGAGCAGTGGTTCTCAACTGGTTTGGCCATGGGACCCACATTTTTACATGGGCATCAAGCCGCGACCCAAATTTTTAGGAACTATAATATAATTATAATTAATTTGTATTTATTTGTTAACATACACAAGTAGTGACAGATAAATCATAAGAAAATCACCAAGACTTACAAATAAACAATATTTTATTGCTGTCATTTAACAAAATGTATCAAATTATAGAAATATTACAAAGTAAAAACGACAAATAGTTTACAGTATCGACATATTTGTTGCTATAATTAAATGAAATTTCATGTGTCAAAAGGTATGGTTGTCGTGCGCGCATTTCAAAATAAAAGTCCGCTATAAGCAAAATAAGTTAAAAATTTAACTTTTGTTGTTTTTTTGACCACACACTCCAGTTGGGAAACACTGGTCTAGAGGAATAGTTCCCCAGGCATCCTAAAGGACTTTTTTGTCTCTCATTTTGAATTCAGTCCCTGTACCTGAGCAGAGGTTTTTAGAGGAATGTTTTTTGTTTGTTAAGCCACACGGTGACCTATGAATCATTAAACAAACATCTAACTTAAGGCATGAACCAAAGAGAAACAGGTGCAGATGATGACAAATGATCAGGCTGGTGATTAACAGACAGGTTGGAACAGACGAGAGGGGAAATGAGGTTGCTGCTCAGGTTGCTACATAAACCACAATATTTTAATTGTGGCTTTGGGTACTTTGCAGCCGGTTGCAGTAAAACCTGTTCCCATTTCTTTAATTTAATCTCGCTCTCACTCACTCATTCATCGCGTGTACCGCTTTATCCTGTATACAGGGTTGTGGGGGGCTTGGAGCCTATCCCAGGAGACTTTGGCCAGTGAGGCCAAGAAATTTGGGAACGCCAATTAACCTAATCAGCATGTTTTTGGACTGTGGGAAGAAACTAGAGTACCCGGAGAAAACCCACCAAGCACGGTTAGAACATGCAAATTCCATGCACCCAGACCCCGGGGTGGGAATCGAACCCGGACCCTGGAGGTGCAAGGCAACAGTGCTAACCATAAAGCCAGAGCGCCGCCTAATTTAATGTACACTGTACAAAGCAAGGAGTGGCTCAAGACTTTTGCACAGTACTGTACTTGTGCATATTCTAAATATTGGTCCAAGGTCATATACAACAGATGCATATGCAGATTGTACATCAGTTCAGTAATAAAGCTGCACAGCTACATTTAGTCAATGCATTTTGTCCATAAACTTAAGTGTTTGTTTCATTTTTGTCATCAGTTTTAAAGACCTAGCTAGAGGTTTCGAGTTGTTTTGGCACTTCCCCTTCTCTCTTCCAAGCCCGGTGTTTTGAGTGACACAATGCCAGGACGGCATCTGGGCCTCCCTGTGATGACAGCAACAAACAAGCTTGATGAATTGGCTTCCCTTGTGAAGTGCTTCAGTAATTTGGCACCACAAAGAACCCATAATCATCACTGGCATTAGAACTTCATAGTCACAGTCTATATTTATACCAGGGGTTGTTTGGAAAACCTTACAGATTGCATTATGTTTGATGATAAGTGCACAAAAAGACTGCAAATTAGCCAGACATCTGAATATCTGTGCTGATTAGACTGAGACCGCTGATATCGCTGTTTGTGTGTGTCTATATGGGTGTTAATTTAAGTGGGCAATCTAGCGAGGCTTCCCTTCAGCTTTATTACTAATTAAGTACAAGAACCATTCGTTGCTGTTTATCTGAAAAGTGTAGCTTTAAAACAATCTTCTCTGTACGCATTAAAGAAATGCCACATTTAGTTCTCTTTCCTTTGCGCCATGTGTTAATGTTTTTTTCCCCCGGAAGTTGATGGCTGATGGTGTGTTAAAGTGTTAAACTTTAACGGTGAAGACTTTAACAAGAGACTTTATTTCCAGCTGTGAAGGATTTCGCTCCGCCACGTCCACCCACGCCTGTCCACTTTAGCGACGACGATATCCAAGACGACGAGATGCAGTGTGTTTTTGTATTTAATTACGCCATACATCTCTGAGACAAGGTCGACCGACAGTGGTGCTGATGCTGAGTGAGAGCTGGAGGGTTGTTACTAGGAGGCATCTGACAAATCTGAATGGCAGATGAAGTGAAATTATTGATTCTTACTAATGGTGAAACCGAGATGGTGTGACTAAAGACTGTGAGAAGACGTCCTTGAGCAAGACATTTCGAATAGCCACAAGTTGTTAGAACGATTCTGTCCTCCTTTTCAATCAATAAACTCCAACCATTTTTTTCTTAATTAACAGACAGTCAGGAAAGGACGAGCAATCAAATCATGATGTTAGCTCCTAATGAGCTTCTATTGTACAGAAAGACCTTACACAGTAGAGAGAATGAAATTGATTGAACACAACTAAAGTACATGCTGAATTAAATTAAAACTATTTAATCATTGGTCTGGAGTGACTATAAAATTTAATTCATTTTTATTATTATACTCACCTGTACATGTACATGCAGTGCAACGGCAAAAATTCATGCAGGTACTGTACACTACATACAGGGTGTTCACATCGAACACCAAAGTAAAGAAGTGTTAACATCGTGACTTTGATTGTGGCATGGATGTTGATACCGAATGGCCCGGTTTGAGTATTTGAGGGATTTTCTTTGGAGTTCAACTATGATGGTGCGAAAAACAAAAAACACAGAGTGAGCATCAGTTCTGCGGGTGGAAACGCCTTGTTGATGTTTCCAGAGGAAACAAGGTCATATTGGTTTGAGCTGACAGAAGGCACATACTGTAGTAACTCATATAATCACTCATAGTAAGCAGGAAAACGACAGACTCACCCAAACTTTTTCCAGCCTCAAATTGTTGCCTTCATCTGATTACGTTAAAGTTTGATGTCTTGTGTATGCTGAGATTCTTTTCTCCTCACTTATTTGAGTTACTTTATACAACAGTTATTTTGGACCGAGTTATCTGATTGGACGGGAGGCATTCCTCGAGTGGTGATAATACACCGTAACAGCACTGGGACGTTTAACTCTATGTATCACTCACTAAAATCGTAAAATTACACTGACTAATGGTCGTAGCATTGGTGAATGTTGGCCAGTATGGATTGCGGTACTGAGGAGAGATCAGCTGCCTGCCAAAACCCACATTCAAACCCACTCACGGAGGCACTTTTAGCCGGAAAACACATTATGTCATTTTAAACAACACGCTGTCTCCTGAATAATTGATTCAAAGTCATTCAAAATCCAATTGCCTCTGTGGTGTTTTATTTATTTTTCTGCCTAAGGCGAGCTAGCTTCTTGAATCCCAAATCCCGCTCTGACCCCTAATCACGGGCACTACTTGGTATGTGGAACTAGGGATTGTACACCATAGTGCACTAGCTTTCCAGTTAACGCTGTTTAAGATTCACCCACAGAACCCGGATGTAAACGGTACTGATATTCTAAAGCGGAATAAGTGGAAATATAAAGAGAAACTTACGAGATTTACAGGACTGTCCAACAATTCTATGGATTATTCTCCTGACCTTTTGGCTACATGGTACTGGTAAGAATTTAAATTGAACTTTCACCCCTGCTAATTACACTAACTGCCAAGTGGCAGCTCTGCAGGTTGTTAGTTCAGCCAGCCGCGAAAGGATATGTGTTAAATAAACAAACAAATAATAATCTTTTAATAATAAATGGTGTTTGTGGAACCGTTATATAAAAGCAACATCACACTTGCGGTCGTGCTGTTGTGCTGAATATCAGGTATCAGGTTTGCTCCCTTTGGCCCTTCAGGGCTGCACCTTGTTGCTTATGACCACATCACAGCAGTGCTGATATTCCTCACAACAGCACTCCTTGTCATCTTATATTCCTTATATAGGCTACAGACTATTCAGGTCAATTTCTCATCAGTTATTTCAGGACAGGAGTATAGTAGCTCAAAAAAAGCTCTCAAATAAGTGAGCAGAAAATAATCCTGAACAGACTCTAGACACTGTTGTGTGAAGACCTGAAATTCTCAAATCAGTCCATCTGGTTCCAAGAACCATTCTTTGGTTAAAGTCAGAGAGATCATGTTTATTTTTTTTTTTTCATTCTGGTGTTTGATGTAAGCATTTACAGAAGCTCTTGACATGTATCTGAATGATTTAATGTATTGTGCTGCTGCGGCATGATTGGTTTATTGGATGACTGCATAAATGAGTAAGTGTATAGTCGTTTTTATTAAACTAGATGATGAGAATGCATTTCTTTTGATATTTATTAGAAGGCTTTTCAGAGACTGAGGTTAGATCTATAACATACGCTGCACTCACTCCTTGTTAAGTGATTGCGACTAAAGTAGAGCAGAGTGCTAACCATTTCAAGGACAAGCACTGGTAAACAGATTTTGTTTGCAGAGAGTGTAAAAGATCGACATACTCTATTTATTTCCTTACTCACTTGAGTACTGAGCATCATCCCAATAAAAAAAATAAAAATAAATAATAATAACAATCCACCCAGAAACACAACAGGCAGATTTAGGCATCTCCTATCAAACGCAGCCACCGTGAGACATCGGGGAACGCACCTAGCGAAGTTAAGGATTTATGTAAACACGTATCAGCATCAGCAGCCGCCACATTCATTATTTAGGACGGGATAAAAGGCTGGGCTGATGCTCGGCGCCGGCTGTGTCTGTCCAGAGACGGGACGGAGGCACTGAGGAACACAGCGAGAGCACAGATCACTCGGCTGAGCTGCCTTTTATTAGGAGGTGTAACAAAAATCTGTTTCTTTTCTCACAAGAATGGAAAGTTTTCGAGATACGATCCGAGAAGAACAGACAGGACGTGGTTTGAGACGGTGTCCCGGTGAAGATACTCAGGGCTGGCATTAAGGGGAGCACTGCAATGCAACACTACAGCTTTTGTATAGAATGAAAAAAAAATTTCAATGCAAAATAAATCCCATTATTTAAGTGATGTAATGATTTATGATGGTCACATGAATGTGAAGCCAGGAGACGTGAGCGTCCAGAAGTTTCTAGAGGAAACGAAGGGGATGAGAAGATTCTTTTTCTTCTAGAAACTTCTTCACTCCAAATGCCTCGGCATTATTTTATTATTTTATTATTTTTTCATTTAGTATTTAGTGTTATTATTTTATTATTCCTTAAGTGTATTCAATTAGTAGTGCTGTTCAATTTTTTTTCTGCATCTGTATATAAATATCTTCTTTATTTATATAATCTGTTTTCACTTCACAGCCAAATGATAAATTGTAATATATAACTTGTTATTATATGTATATATTAAATTTATATTAAAAATATTTAATTTCATTTAAAAAATATAGCTGTGTTATGAGAAATATCTAGGGTTTATTAATCTAAGGACTACCGGTGTGATGTTAAATGTGTCCTAATTATATATATTTTTTATTTTATGTATTTATTCATTTATTTTAAAATAATAATTATGATTATTACAGTAGTAGGAGTAAGATTAGCAGTAGAAGTATTAATACAAATAATATTAATACATGCATGTAATATATGAATGCATGGATATTAATATAAATATTACAAGTACATGCATGTAATATATAAATGATTGTATATTATTATTATTATCATTGCTAATACATGCACATCATGGATATATGAATGCATGGATTATTATTATTATTATTATTATTATTATTATTAACAAAAATGCATTACATAATATTTCTTTATTAATCAGAAGTGCTGTGTTTCTGTTCCTACCTGCACGACACGGTCACTTCTATCTTTGTGGCAGGGACGCTGGTGTTAAGCGGGTCGAACTCCCCGATAGACGCCATCTCTCTCTCTCTCTCTCTCTCCCCGGAGGAAACTTTCACAACAATTCTTTTTATAAAACTGGGTTGTTGTTGTTTTTTTTTTTAATTATTATTATTCGTCCCGAGACTCAGAAACGACTTGAGAAACTCCTTCTCTCCTCATTACAGCTGTGGGCGGACTGGGACGGACTGGGACAGACCCGGGTAGAACACCGACAGTCCTCTCCTCCTCTCCGCCTCATAGCGGACAAACTCGGGCCGGAGTCCGCGCGCTGCTCACCCAACTGGCGCGCGCTGAGGGCGAGCGCGCTGTGCGCTACAGAAGCCCCGCCCACTGAGGCTCTCCCCGCTGGTGTGGGAGTGACGTGGGTTGATCAGCCGTGTCAGGCGTGCGTGAGTTCTTCATCAGGCTAAATCATCATCATCATCATCATCAACATAATTATCATCATCATCATCAGTATCTTCCTCATCATCATCAGCAGCAGCAGCAGTAGGTTCATCATTAACATTTTCATCCTCATCATCATCATCACCATTAAAATCAGTATCTTCACCTTTAACATCTTTATCATAAACATTGGTATCTTCCTCATCATCAGCAGCAGCAGCAGTACGTTCATCATCTTTAACATATCCATCATCATCATCAGCAGCAGCAGCAGCGGCAGCAGCAGCAGGACCATCATCATCATCATCATCATCATTATCATCATCATCAAAATCAGTATCTTCACATTTAAAATTTTTATCACCAACATCATCATCATCATCAACAACATCAGGATCTTTCTGATTATTACTATCAGCCGTACCATCATTATCATTATCATCAGCAGCAGCAGCAGCAGCATCTTCTTCTTTTTCTACAAATTGATGGGAGAGTAGAAACATACTACTGCTACTACTACTAAAACTATTAGTTGCCTCCTTGCAGCTCCACAGGGTTCGATTCCCACTCTGGGTCTGTGTGAGGAGTTTGCACATTCTTCTCATGCTTGGTTGGTTTCCTCCGCGTAATCCGGTTCCTCTCAAAGTCCAGAACCATTTGGTGTAGGCTAATTGGATTGTTCTTATTGGCATTTCCAAATTCCCAACAGTGTGTGAGTGTACTGCATGTGCTTGTGCGTGCCCTGCGATGGATTGGTACCCCGATTATTATATATTATAACTACTGTTATTTAAAATTTTTATATAGGAATGTCGTCACAGAACAATAAGCATTTCATTTTAAACACATTGAGACTAGACTTTCATATTTGTAGGTATTTTATCAAGCATTCAAATATACAAAAAATACAAACTTAATGTTTGAATAAATAAACAGATTGTATTTCTGAATCAGTCTATCCACCTGGAGTGACTTTAAGAGCACTTGTGACCAGGCAAAGCCAGCTACAGTATATTGGGTAAACTTGGCACAGACAGGAGACAAATTAAAGGGAAAGACAATATAAAGTGTATTAAGGTGCTGCACCACGACAAACTGCTCTGACATCTTTACTGATCCTTCTCATAAATCCTGCATGGTGGTGGAGTTTTGATGCTGGTGTGTGGAAGTGAAGAGAGGTGCTCGATTGGGCTGCGATCTGGTGAGTGTGAAGGCTAGACTGTAGCATATGATGTACATCACTCTCATCCTCATCAAACTGTTTTGCAGTGACACGTTGCTCTAAAGGAACGAGTACAGCCATGCCCTCTTACACTGGCATGGGCGATGTAGCATGTGATGGAGGAATCGTCTGTTCCCGTCCTGCATTAACATTCAGTCTCCTGTACAACAGCTGCTTTTCTGTTTTCCCAGACACTGAAAATGTCCTTTCAGAGCAAATTTACGTCCTTGTTTTCTGACGTCTTTCCTGTTTATCTAAATCCAGATGACTCAACACCGAACCCTCTTTGAAATTCTCTCAGATCTTTCTCTCTTGCCATCTTTATTTAAAATCAAGGTTGTCTGGCGATGTCTCAGTATATTAAAAAAAAAATTACATTACATGCACAGCCTTGTAGGAGATTAAATGTTTAATTTTATCATGCAGAACACCTGTCTCCAAGCATCTGTATTCGTTATCCACTCATTTATTTAGGTTTTTATTAGGCTTTAATTAGTCACCCGTCTATAAGTGCAGTTAGGGAGTGCACAAGCACTGATTGCAGCCCAGATGTTGCCATGCACAACTGTCTACTCTGCCCATCAGGCTCCAGTGCTGATCAGATATTATTTTAGTAGTGGAGAAGGGTTCATTTGGAATTTAGGAAATAAAAGTAGCAATATATACATTTTTATGCATCATATACTGTAAATAACTAATCAGTCAAACATCAAAATGGGGGGAAACGTGATATCAGTGATTTTCGATCAAGACACGGCTGTCAGTGCCAGATGAGCTGGTTTCAGAAAACACTGATCTCAGAGAGCAGTTGTTGACTGAAGTCATAGAAGAATCAAACTCACAGGAAGGTTACAGTAACTCAAATCACCACTCGGCTAAAACATGGTATCAGTGCTAAAAAGTGGCTCAAGTAGGTGATAAAGTGAATTTCAGATACAGTAGGATCATATAACACCATTTTTCATAACACTTAAGGCTTCTTGTTTCTCGATCCATGCTTTGTTTTTTGCAAATATGCATACACGTATATTTTTATCAGATAAAAAGAAACACATTTGCTAAATAGAATTTCATGCCCTTTTATGTCCGTAGCGTCCGTTACCTTTTTGAATTCAAATCTTTCAACGATCTTAACTGTCATTCAGATGAAACTTGAAAAAAGTGTATTATTCTAAAATGTCAAATTGTTAAGATATTGCAACATGAATTTGACATGGTTACGGACACTACAGATTTTTTTTCCTTTTTAAACCTTTTACCAAAAAACAATTTAAGCAATTTAAGCGATTTTTACAGGTCATATTCTTCTAGAAGCTTACATCAATTTTAGTATCAATACTCATAAAGAAATATGAATAATTTGCATTTTAAATGATTATTGTTTAAAGCGAGACAGTAAAACGCTGAAAAATGGCCATTTTTGGGGCTCATATAAAATCATCTCTTCAAAATGGCTGAAGTTAGCAACTCTAAATGTTAGACTTCCATGATGCATAAACTTCAGAAGTAGCTTCTTTGCCCACACAGATTTGCTCAAAATCAGCACCAAACCTGTGTTTTTGCAGACTCTTTATAACCACGGTGAGGAGAAAACCATTTCAGAACACAAAACATCAAACTTTGAAGTGGATAGGCTATAACAGCAAAAAAAACTCCTGCCAGCCAAAAACTGGAAACTGAAGCCAAAATGTCTCCGGGTCCTAATTTTCTAATCTTGTTTTCGAGAGTTCTTCTTCTATAAAGCCTCTTATATCCACAGCACTCAGTGGTCAGTGGAGGAACAGAGACAAATGAGAACAGGGAGCTCTAAAAGATTTATCTTCCAACCACAATCCCTAACCGTTCATGCTTCTCATATTGATCAACTCAACTTCCAACCCTAGGAGACATAAAGCTCCAGAATAAAGTCCATTCATGCTACTGCCCAGAAGTTTAAAGTGGTAAGAACTTACTTACTATCTTCATATCTGTCACTGGACATACAATTACTCTCACTCTCGGTCACTTATCACCTATACCACTTTATCCTGTATGCAGAGTCGCGTGGGGTCTGGAGTCTATCCCAAGAGACTTAGGGGACGAGGTGGGTTAGACCCTGGGCAGGGTGCCAATCCAGACCCTGGAGGTGCAAGGCATCAGTGCTATAGCACTTGTATCGTTATACAAATATTTAATTACATTATTTTTTTTATCAGAATTTATATTTTAATTCAGGAGGATGTTCTGAAGTATGAGTTGTTTAAATACAGTATTTTTTTGGTTTATACTGTATATAGCATGGCAGCACTGTGGCCTTGAACCTCCAGGGTCCGGGTTCGATTCCTGCCTCAGGTTTGTGTGCATGGAGTGAGTGAGAGTAAGTTTCATGGCCAAACTACAGTATGATATAAATATAAATATAAAAATAGTGCATTTGTGTATTATAGTATTACATTGCAGCTTTACTGTAAAAAGGGCACTGGTGGCTTAGGGGTAAGCTTTTCCCCTGCCATGCAGAAGGGTTTGACTCCCAGCCAGTACCCCAAACCCAGTCACTGGATGCAGAGCATCCTTAATGCCAGTCCCAAGCTCAGATAAAAATAGGACGCTTGAGTCAGGAAGGGCATCCAGATGAAAACATGTGCCAAGTGCTGATGTGCAATGTGCAGATAAAGTGCTTTGCTGTGGCGACCGTTTAACAGGACCAGCCGAAACAAACAACAACAACAACAACAACAGGCTAAGTGTCAAAATGGATAAGATTAATTTCTAATATAAACTAAAAAAAAAAAAAAAAAAAGTCAAAATTTTAATTTAATGTAAATTAATTTATAAAAATGTAGGAAACTCATAATATTTAAGGGTTTAACACATGTCTGCAGATTTATCTGCAATTACTTAATATAAAATATGAGCAAATCAGATATGATTATTTAGACTATTTTTAGTCATACTTTATTAAATTTAAAGACACATTTTTCTTGTTTTACTGGCAGATGATTTTGCTAATTATTTTTTTTCCCTAGAAATAAGCCAAATTATCTGCCAATAAAACAAGAAAATTATGCTTTAAAGATTAGTATAAATATGATCAAAAATAGGCTTATACATACTGTACACTGTATTGCCCAAAGTATTCGCTCGCCTGCCTGCACATGCATATGAATTTGAGTAACATCCAATTCTTAATCCACAGGGTTTAATATGATATTGGCCCCGCCCCGTTTGCAGCTATAACAACATCAACTCTTCTGGGAAGGCGTTCCACAAGGTTTAGGAGTGTGTTTCTGAAGAAGTAGAAAAAGTTACACGAAGCCACCTGCATATTTCTGAACTACCCCTCATGCTCCGCCACTAAGCGGTGTTAACTCGCTCAGAAAAATGATCTATCTCCTCTCTTTTTGGCTAAACACATTCTCCAGATTGGCTAGTGTTGCTGTAATTACTACGAGAGACAACAAAATGTCCCTGCCCGCCAGAGAACGTGGCTGATTTTGACTCTCTCTGACTCCCAGCCACAGATGTTCAGATCATTGGGATCATCATCAAACGACAGATCGAATGCATTTCTGCTGCATTAGTGAAGAGCGCTGGATTAAAAATGTTTCCAGTGATTACATTGATTAAGTCTTGATTAAGTTTTGGTAGGATGCAAATTATTTTCCCACCTGGATTTCTCCAGTTCCAAAAATTCCAGTGAGTGTTTAATTTTTCCCCAAGAGATGTCCAGTTAGGTTCACATCCACACACACTTAGTGCCCCTACAGCCTTTTACTGCTCAGAGGTTCTGTAGCAGAAGAACACAAACACAACACTCAAGGACAAGTACAAGTCCTTGCTTTAAAGGCAGCATGGTGGCTTAGTGGTTAGCACTGCAGCCCTGCACCTTCTGGGTCCAGGTTCATTTCCCACCTCGGGGTCTGTGTACAGTATATGGAGTTTGCATGTTCTCCCCATGCTTGCTGGGTTTACTCCTGGTACTCCGGTTTCCTCCCACAGTCTAAAGACCTGCAGATTATGCCAACTGACATTCCCAAATTGCTCGTTATGTGTGTGAAAATGTTGACTGGAGGTCCTTCCATGGTTGGTTACCATTGACCATTGAGATACCAAGAAATAGTGAAAGTACAATTTGTATGTAAGTTGAAATTTAGCACCTTCTTATATGCTAGGAAGTTTGACTGTCTAAGTCTATGGCGATATATACTTTGGAAAACTAACTTCATTTAAAAAATATGAGACTGTACTGGCAGCACGATGGTGTAGAGGTCGCCTTGCACCTCCAGGGTCCGGTTCGATTCCCGGCCAGGTTCACTTTGTGTCTCTGTGTGCATGGAGTTTGCATGTTCTCCCCGTGTTTGGTGGGTTTCCTCCGGGTACTCCGGTTTCTTCCCACAGCCCAAAGACATACAGATTAGGCTAAGTAATCGCTCCCAAATTGCCCGTAGTGTGTGAATGAGTGTGTATGTGTGTGTGCCCTGTGATGGATTGGTACCCTGTCCAGGGTGTAGCCCACCTCGTGCCCTAAGCCTCCTGGGATAGACTCCAGCCCTCCCGCGACTCAGAATAAAGCGGTATAGACGATCAGTGAGTGAGTCTGTACTGTGTATAAAAACATAAATATTTCTCATGAATCACATCATTTACATTTAAGCATTTGGCACATGCCCTTATCCAGAGTGACTTACATTTTTATCTCATTATACATCTGAGCAGGACCTTCCGAACCCAATGTCTTAACCACTGAGCTACCCCTGACATCACGACTCTTGTGAAGAGGTTTGTGTCATTTTTCCCATTGTAAGGGCTACACTTTCCAACGGGCTCATTCTGCTTCCTAAAACAGGCAGAAATTGAAATCCTCAGAGGAAGCAGTGAGAAAATGGACGGGGGGGGGAAAAGGTGTAAGACATGCAATTACGCTTGCTGGATGCCTTTTCCACATGGTTCAGTGTCTTTAGGGTTCCGAGGTGATAAAGCCGCTATAAGGCTAAGTGAGCCCTTCCTCCAGGCGGCTTTAATCGTCCTGAGGATGAGACACTCTTTCACTTTCCCGTCACACAGCACAGGGAAGGGATGAGGGGGCGAAGAAAGGAATTGGAAGACTCATTACACCTGAATACAAAAGACTGCCAGCGTCCTCTTGTCCTTGACATGTCAATGCAGCCAGCATGGAGAACAGCAAGGTGCACCAGAGATCTGTTTAACACAAGCAGTGTTCTGAAGCCGAGTAAGTATGAAGTAAGGCTTACAAAGAACACATACAGATTTAGATTAAAAAAAGAAATTGGTACACTATATGCATTTTAGGACCAAGATCATCATCCTCACCAAGGACATGCTCGGTATCTGGAGCACATCTTACATTTTTCCTACAGGGTCAATTCTTGCTAACAAAGCGTATAGTTTCCGATTAATTATCATACAAACAGTACAGTGAAACCTCGGCATAGAACATCCCGACTCACAAATTTTTACTTTAAGAACTGAAATTTTGCAAGAAATTTCACACAGCATACAAAGCATTTTCAACATACGAGCGACCGGACCGAACCGAGCTAAGCGGTTAGCCTAAGTTGCGCGTACGTCCAGGAATCGTTTAAAACTTGTTTGCGTCAAGTGAATACAAGCGAAGTTTACATACTTCACGTGTCAATGAAGGCTTTTTGTATTTTGTGCAACATTTACTGGAAGACATGGGTTCCAAGAATGTTAGCAAGGACGGTAGAAAGAAGAAAATGGAGCCACGTTTAGTTTTTTTTTTAAAGCAGAAATTTATCATTTCTTCATAAATTAAGGTTAAGTGAGGTTTAATGTCTATTTCATATTTTATTTAATTTACATTTCTTTTCTAAACGTTTTGATTGTTTTTATATACAAAAATATGATGAGAGTGTTGGACATAATATTTTTGGGTTACTGGAACGGATTATCTGCATTTACATTATTTCCTATGGGAAAATGTGTTTCACAATATGAAATTTCACCTTAAGAACTGATAAAATTTGTATACCGAAGTTCTGCTGTAACCTCAATCTAGTAAATGTTATATATTTCTTATTACATTATTACAATGAAACAAATTTATGATTATTAATCAAACAATTCAATTTGTTTCGTGCTGTTATTGGCAGATAATTTAGCTTGTTTCTAGAAATGAATGATTGAAATTAGTAAAATAATATATCAATAGAACAAGAAAATTTAAAGCTTAAAAATCGTAAAATAACATAATTTTATTTTACTGGAGGATAATTTTGCTAATTTTAAACATTTGGTTCTAGAAATAACCAAAATTATCTGTCAATAAAACAAGAAGGTTATGCTTTAAAGATTAGTATAAATATATATTTAGAATATTTATACTAATCTTTAAAGCATAACCTTCTTGTGAAGGTAGTATATATTTATACTAAATATAGGCTTTAAACGTTTCATAATCGGAGATAAATAAAATCAGTGTAACATCTGATACGCCGGACTGCATGAGATACAAGCATGTTTCCGTCTCATTAAACTGCGTGTAATCTCGCCTTTTCCTTAGTGAGTGCGAAGGACCAGAGGAACAACATTTTTTATTTATCACTCGCTGCTCCAGGTTACGATTAACACTCAGGTCACACCGTGTGGCTCCGAATTTGCTCTTAGCTATAAATTATGCTCAGACATGTTTAACAGGAAATTGTAACAAGCTAAACATAAAACACAGCTGCTTTTTCAGCCTCTCTAAAAGGTAAACTGTTTATTACCGGGTTCCACGTGGAACCTTTTATAGTTCTTTAAAAGGACTCGGTATACAAGAGTTACACACTTTGACCCTAATGTTAATATTAACCCACAGTCGTACTGTAGGTGCCAAGAGTATTATTATTAATTATTTTAAATACTTTAAAAAGATTTAATGTGGGAACCGAACAAGAACCTTCCAGAAAGGGTTCCAAGCAGAACCGCTTTAGGAAGCCAGTTACTGAACTTAACAGAACATAAACCTCTGTAAAATGACAAAAACTGTCGCATGAATAAGGCATCCTCGTCATTTCATTCAGACTGACACTCAAGTCAAGGACACTGACATCCATGTTGTTTAATAGAAGAAGAAGAAGAAGAAAATACTCCAGGAAGTGATCTTTTTACATTATTACCAAGGTTACTCTCAAGCTCAAAAGAAGGCCATAGAAATGAAACATGCCTGCCTCATTCAAACAACATTTACAAGCAAAACAAAACCCAAAGGAGGCGAGGAAGGCAACAGGCTGTGCACAGAAGAGGCAATGTAGAGTCCTATACCACCATGCATTGTATGACTGGGGAGTGAGCGGTGTATTAGTTTATCGGCTTTATGAAGCCTAAGCATCATCAAACATCTATGAGGGGTGTTCGAGTCAAACCAGGACTTGTGATGAACTTCATTGTAAATGAAGGCGTAAAACCGTTTGACTTCAGGCACAGTACGATGATGAGACTCTTATTTGAACGATGCAAACGTTTTTTTTTTTTTAAAGTTGATGACGATCAGTGAATGACGATCCGGGGGCTGAAGCGGCTCGGTGCACGCTGCATTAGTTCTCGTGAAACACTAATGAAATGATGGGGATAAGTGTAGCAGGGCATGATATGGAGAAATAAAGGTAGATTTTACTCTCTCTCCGATTCTTGTCTTTCTGTAAAATTCTGTAAAGTCCCGGTTTGACATGAACGCTCCTCGCATATTCTGTGTAAATGCCTCACAGATAGAATGTGTCCTGGCTGTAAAATAAATTAAGGTTCAACTTAATTGCAGTTTACATTGAGCACAGTATGAAAGTCATTTTTAATTGACTACGGCGTCCTCTTCCTCACACCACAGCGCCCTCTGCTGATAGGGAGAGGCTTCACACTCCGTCACGGCTCTCCCACTGGTGACTGTGTTTCCGGATGAAGGACAGAACTTGGTCTTTTGAGAGCTTCTGGGGATCGACGCGGTTCTGGGAGTCGTGAACTCTGACCCCTTCCTCCCAGGCCCAAAACAGTCTTTCATGGTGGCAGACGCTGGAGAGGAGGAAAAATTATAAAAAGGATATATTTAGCTTTGATTGTTACTAAGAAAGTTATAAAGCTGGAGGTTTTACCGGCTCTGATTAAACAATTAAAAAAAAAAAAAAAAACATTCAACACACGTTGCTTTAAGGTTTGCATGTGCAAATGTGACTTTCTAGAAGAATCAGGGCAGTGAGAGAGTTAGACGACTTAATTGTATTTTATATTCCGTGTGATGAACTAAACAAATCTTTGGACTACTTTTAAATGATGTAAAGCATTTTTAAACATGATCATAAATTTTCTTAAACAATACAGCATTTTTAAGTCTACAAATGTATAGTCTTTGTAATGTTAACTACTTCTCCATAACGTTCAGATCCCGCATTGCTTGATTTACTCAAACACAGCTGTTTCAGTCTCTGAAGCTTTTAATAAACTTGGAATAAACTTGGAAGTGACCGATCGTTCTTCCATGAAAAAGTCAAGTTGCTAACTTTAGCCGTTTTTAGAGAGATGATTTTATATGTGCGCCAAAAATGGCCATTTTTCAGCATTATATTGTCTCACTTCAAACAATAATAATTTAAAATGCAAATTACTCATATTTCATTTAAAACTGATACCTAAATTGGTGTAAGCATCTAGAAGCATATGACCTGTAAGAATTGCTGCTTAAATCACTTTTTGGTAAAAACGTAAAAAACAAGCATGGATCGGGAGATAAGAAGCATGAGGTATTATGAAAAATGTTATATTGTTATATGATCCTATCTACGAATTCACTTTTTCACCTAGCAGAGACACCTTTTAACATTAATACCATGGATGCAAATATGGCGATGACGTGAATTAACGTAATAAAAGAGTGTGTGGAAGGTCGAGATAAATCAGACAAAGAGTTCAAGACAGAGAAAGTGAAGACAAGATCGGGGGAGGAAGCATTAGATGTTTTAAGGAAAGCTGATCTGAAAAATTGGTTTTAAGAGGCCGGGAAGATGAGTGAGAAAAAGAACTACAGCCGGCAGTAATGTAACCTACTGGATTCCAATCACTGTTAAACCACAAAAAAGAAGAAGAATAAAAAGAAGTAGTTAAAACTAAGAGCTGAAGAAAACTTAGATTAGACCTTAAATGCTAACCACTAAGCTTGTGGATAGTCACTAACCGCTAACCTAGGTTTATTTATAAAGTAAAAAGTAAATTTTGCTTAATACTTAAGGCAAGTATATGGTTTGATTTAATGTGATTAAGCTAATGCCCATTTTACTAGAGCATGTAAATTTCAAAAATAGTGATGCACATTTATCAGCCCATCTGCACTTTCGGGATATATCCAATAGGTGGTGGTATAACACCTCCAAAAACAACAAGGTTGAAAAACATGCTGGGAAAATCAGCTGAACTGCACTGTCTCATATTAAGGTCAACACTGTGCCGTCTGTAAAAACATGTTCCTGTCACAATACAAGAGGAGGCACAACAAGCAAGATGTTTCTGTTTGGTTTTTCTAACCAAATTTACATTTATGTTTCACAAACAAACAATTGTTGGCCTATGTAAGTACTAATACTCTTCTTATTGAGTAGGTAACTGAACAGGAAGCTAAAGGGCTTTTAAAACAACTATTTGTCATTCAGAAAAATAATCGTGAAAATATTATGTTAAGAATTGTTTCAGAAATTTGAAAGACTAGAATAGAATTTGTGCTCTTTTAAAGATATTTATAAAGGGCTTAAAAGTTATTTTTAGAATGAAACGGGGAATAAATTACAATAAAAATGTATATCAGCCAAATTATTATTTTAAATATAGGTATTGGTCCGGACTATCATAATCACGGCATCCCAAAATGTTGATGAAGTGTGTGTGTGTGTGTGAGGAAATTATGTTTAACCACCAAAGATTTAGGCAGATTTAGATGATCTTGATTGCTGAACAAATTCCTTACATAACAGGACGTTATGTTTGCAGGAGGAGAGCCAAGTCAGGATTAAAAAGTGAATTTCTAAAAGGGTACATGGAATTTGGGTGAAATAAAGAGTGATTTAAAAATATTGTGCACATTACAGTAAAAAGACACTACACCTGTCAGGGTACGAAAAAGGATAGGTTACTATTTTTAGCCTGTATAATCTAACTTCATTGCTTTAAAAAGGGTCTCAATCCACTTACTGCAAAAGAAGAAAAATAGCTGGTATCTGTTAATATTTTGGGAATGTATGGTTTCTCAATGTATGTTATGGGCAGAAAAACCAAATGTTGGCCAAAAACAAAACATTTTCCATCAGCCATCTTTTCATAGATCACTACACACACTCACACATACATCCCTACCTGAGGGCGAAAAAATGACACCTAAACCTACAGTGTTATTAAAATCTGTAGTGCAGGTTTTGGAACATACTCAAAAGGCGCTATAGCGGTCTGATCCATGACGTAGGTCGACTGTTTTGTCTGTTTATTATAAAAGAATTTCATCTTCGAGCTCTTACTGAACGCCATCGTCCACGGGTCTGAAATAAAAATAAAAATAAAAATAAATAAAAACGTAAGAAAGTTACACTTATACACTGAATCCCAATTCTGAAAGTCCACAAAACCTCTCCCACTCCGCTCACCTCTGACCGTTTTGATGATGTAAAGGCCGCTGGGCAGGAAGTGGCGATCGTCTCGGCCCGTGTAGGACAGCCGCGGCATTCCACCTGAGCTCTTGGTCACCTTCATTTCCAATCTGAGGAACATCAAACCTGCATCACACGCTGAAGGGTACAGAGAAGCCGAGGCCATGAGCTTGCATAGGTACTCACCTTAGGAAGATCTTGTCCATCTCCTCCAAACGATACACCTCTTTTACTCTGGAAAACAACAGATGTTTAGAAACAGACAATGCTTAGGGGGATCCTTTATTTTTTAATATTAGTACAAGTTGTTCCCGACTTATAAACAAGTTCTGTTCCGGGAGCACATTCGTAAGTCAGATTTGTTCTTTAGTCAGACAAAGTGAGTCTTATACGCCTTTGACAAAAATATAAAATATAAAGCATACCAATCCACTTGACTAAATCTGTCCCCTTTCTCCACACTGCCATCATGTGGCCAAAAACTGTAATCGCGCAGAAGGAAATTAATCTCACACACATGTAACAGTGTTGACGGAAGCCATTTTATCTCAGAGCTGTTTTCCACTGTATTGGACTGTGAACTTTGTTTGTTGAGGATTTTCCAAAATTAGGATTATTCACCATAGGGACAAGTTTAACAGACAGACATTTTCTATCATCGTGCTCTTGGACTGATTCATAGAAACCGGTGAGGCTGAATTATTTCTCCTGCACAACACACACACTCACTGAAAATATTGTATATATTTTAATTGTAAATATTGGTATCTGGTGCACTGGGGTGTCTATTTTTTGCACATTACACATGAGCTACTTCCTTGATTGGACCGGAAATAGAACCGAGGTCTGTTTGTTTCTTTAGAAAATTGTAACTCCAATGTTTGTAAGTCAGGGACTACCTGTAATAATTTAGATGCTGAACCAGGCAGCTATTTTTTTTTTTTTTTTTTTGTTATTTGTTACTTTTTTTTATTTTATTTGTTAGGTATTTAATTTTTTGTTATATGTTTTTTTTTTACTGTATATTTGTTTTTAATAATTTTTTTTATTTGCACATTTTTGCACGTTTTTTAACAATTGTTTGTATTGATAAAAGTTGGAAAAGTGTAAATAAATGTAATTTTAAATAGTAATCTAATGTAAAATCCAAACAAAACTGAATTTTTGCAGAGGCGGTTTAGTATATAGAATATTTCCATTATTACGGATTTTTTTTAAACATTATTTTGACTCTTTTTGTTTTTTGGTAACGGAATGATCAACAATCTGCAAAAAACAATCATATCAAATACCATAACTTCATTCCTAATAGTGATCGGCCACCGATCATGATCGGCCGATATTGGCTAAAAATAGCTTGATCGGCGAACCCCAAAAGCGCCGATCACTTGACGGAAATTACTTGCGCGACTTTTTCACACGTGCATGCACGGCGCACAGGTAAACAACATGAGTTCTCCCATCTGGATGTTTTTCAAAGTGTCCGATAAAGACGTAAAGTTAGCCGTTTGCAATGTATGTCGTGATGAAATCCCTCGAGGTGGAA
>JAQMYJ010000015.1:4396108-4406357 GCA_030014305.1 Clarias laeviceps
AATTTTTGTGAAGCTGCTTTGAGACAATGACCATTGTTAAAAGCGCTATATAAATAAAATTGAATTGAATTGAATTTCTATGAGTGAATAAATAAAAACTACTCTGACGTCATGTTTAAAGATACGGTGACGTGTTTTTTATTATTGTTGCTCAGGGAAACACACACACACACACACCTCTCAGAGTTGGCGGGTCTGCTGGTGACCGGTTTGAAGAGCGACACTCTCTCGAAGCAGAGATACAGCAGGTAGATCAGACCCACGCTGAAGGGTGTGAACACGTCAAACGTCTTACACACAAAGTGGCCTCCTGAAAACACACACACACACAAAAAAAAAACCCAGACATAAATAAACATCAGAAAAATACTGTATATAACATAAAATTTCTACTGGCAGGGAAAACAAAAAACAAAAAGACACCATGTGGCAGAGCGTCACCTGTTCTGACGGTGGACAAGGCGGTGAGAAACTGGCAGAGCAGAAGCTGCTTGCTCAGGATCTCCTGCAGGTTCTCCTGCCCCTCCACTGAGAAACCCTGCATTATTAAACACACCACTACTCACATTTCAGCCAAGCTCCATAATGCACACCACCATGATTACATCTCCAGTCATCACACGCTAATCAATAATCAGACTCACGCCGTCAGCCATGAGGAAGTGAAGCCCCCGCTTTTCCGTGCTCTCCAGGACGAAATGGCGAAACGCGCTGATGTTCTCGGGACGCGTGATGTCTCCGTCACCGTCGATGCCACCTTCACCTGTATCACGCCGTCGGGTCAGGACACAGAAATATAACGGGGTTCAGATATCGGGACATATTTTAAAGCTGCGGTAGGACGTTTTCAGTAATATGAACGCTGGGCTGTTTTTAATTTACATGACTGACAGCAGGTGTAAAAAATAAATAAATAAATAAAAGAAAAAAAGTAAAACTTCACCATAATAAGGTTCAAAGAGTTCACTGGGGGCAGAGTAGAAGTCCTCGAGTTTAAAATCATTAGCTCCTTTCAGAGTCATGCCGAAGCCTTTGGAGTGCCAACGTTTCCGCCACAGGACATACTCGGAGAATCCTCCGGGCCCGGCGCACACGTCGCCGAAATATAGCAGCTCGCTTTCCTTATCGCGAAATACGAGTTTCTATGTAAGCAAACACACAAACACACACTTATACAACATAGAATGGGCCTCAATCCTAAAAAAATACTGTAAAAATGTCCTGCAATACTGATTTTCCTTGTCCTTGTGCATGGACATTGATAAACAGTCAATTACCAGTAAAGTACAGTAAGTCCCCGACTTAGGAACGAGTTCCGTTCCGGGAGCATGTTCGTAAGTCGAATTCGTTCGCAAGTCGTATAGAGTGAGCCTTATACATCTTTGACACGAATATACAATGTAAAACGCTACACTGTGTTTACTGCGCGCTTGAACGGACGTCATTTTGTCTCAGAGATGTTTTCCACTGTTTTGTTGAGGATTCTCCGAAATTAGGATTATTCACCATCAGGACAGCTTTACAGGACAGACATTTTCTATCATCGTTCTCCCGGACTCATTGAAACCGGTGAGGCCGACGCATTTCTCCCGCGCACACATGCAGTATACCGGACTTTAGACATTTTATACATTCATTTACACACTGAAAATATTGTATATAATTGTAAATGTTGGTATCTGGTGCACTGTAGTGTTTGTTTAATACACGTGAGTTAGTTCTGTGATTTGTTCTCATTTACGAATGTTCGTAGATCCGCAATCCGTTCATATCTTCGGAATTTCCGAAATCGAATGTTCGTAATTCAGGGACTTACTGTACAAGAAATCACAGAGGTGAAGTGACAAAAAAAAAGAGAGGAAAAAACAGACTCTCAGACATATCACCTCTCAATATATGGATTTCTATTAGTATGTTTCCTTATATAATAATTCATTATTTTGATATTTAAGTATAAATATTAAGTATAAGTTTATAAGTGTAAAATGACCAAGAGTCACAAAGATCTTCTTGAATTTATGTGTGTATTCAAATAGATAAAAGTACCCCTTGGGAGTCCTTCGGATTGGTAAACATGTAATCGAACACATGGTCCATGTTTGCCATCTTCATCGCAGCTCTGAAAGAGAGAGAGAGAGACAGAGAGAGACAGAAAGAGAGACAGAGAGAGAGACAGAGACACATTTCACTGTTACAACATAGAAATTCTCATATTAAAGTTTCTAGATTTGAGTTTATAAGTATGTTAATAAGTCAGTGGAACGTCTAAATAAGTCTATACTTTGTGTGTGAAATAATTAACAGGATATTAAATCCTGTGTGTGTGCGTGTGTGTGCGTGTGTGTGTGTGTTACCTGTTGAGGAAGAAAGCTCCTCGTATTGTTTCATAAGGGTTGGATCTTGTACGAGCCCGCCTCATTTCTTCACCCTCTAAATTATCGAACACACTCTACAGTGTACACACACACACACACACACACACACACACACACACACACACACAAATATATGGCTTTAATGACAAATTAAGCAGTTCGATTTGACATTAGAACTGAAACCATCACTGATGCGTGGCCGTTATTTACAGTGTGACTAATACACACTTTTTTGCAAAACCTGGGTGGAAAATAAAGCAGACTAATAGAATAAGCAGCTTTGAAATGAGCTAAAACCTTTTCACCTTGCAGCGCAGCAGCGCATGGAGAAGCTCCTCTGAACAGAACTCGGTCTCGTCCTCGATCCTCAGTTTCCTCTGCAGACGATTTGAACAGCGGGCGTTAGGATGGTACGGTTCGGCATTTTGGAATATTAGCACGTGTAGTTTATGTACAGAACATTGCAGTACCTCGCCTATAGTCATCCAGTCTCTCAGCTCGTCAGAGTCTGGCATTTCTGTAGTGCATTCTGGGAACCAGGACACTTCTTCAAAAGCACTAGGCTAAAAGAGAGAGAGAGGGAGGAAGGGGAAAGCAGACACAAATTGATATAAAATGTTACACATAAGAGACATCCGGCATACTGGTTTATAGCGGTTTGTGTATAGTACAGTACCCACCTCGGTTTCGTCCTTCCACTCGACGTTGAGATCTCCTTCAAACCCCTGCAGCGTCAGACCCAGACCTCTCCTCCCGCGCTGCGTAGACGTCTCCACGATCTCTCTCCGCCCCTGACCAAACTTTCCCAAACCTTCCCCTTCTTTAAAACCCATTTTGGCCTGGAAACAAGAGACGAGACTTTGAAGTACTGTTTTACTGTGAGTACAGACGATATTTGTGTTCCTCAGATTTAAACCGATCAGACATATTACCATGAGCTTCTGAGAGACGCTGTTGTACATGGAAAAGTCATTGCCGCTCTGTGAAGCTTCCCCACTCGAGGCATCGTTGGAGACGGACGGTTTGGAGAAACTGGGTCTCTGGTCTTCGCCATCACTGAGAGACTCGCTCTGACTCGAATCTGTAAGCAACACAACGGCTAACTGTGTCAGACTGGAGAGGCTAACATGTAGGCTTAAGGGCAAGTGTAAAGATTTTGATCAGCTGTGGGAGCCATAAATAAATATCAAGTAAAATAAAAATGTAGACCTTATTGGAAAGGACTTTGTAAATACTGCTTGTAACAAATAGATTTTTTTTGTTTTACTTATGGACATGACTATGGACTTTATCAAAATGAACATACAGTACTGTGTAAAAGCATGAGCCCGCCCTGATTTAAAAAAAAAAAATCCTTCTATATTTTACTTCCAAAGAGCCAGACTTTCTTGTATTTTAATTTAGTCTTGAGGAATAATTCCTTAGGCTTACTTAAAGACTTTTTTTTTTTTTTTTTGCCCTCTCATTTTCAGTCCCAGTCATGTTTGTTTCTTACGCAACTGTCAATCATTCAAGCATAAAAAAAACATCTAAGTTAAGGCACGAGAAACAGGTGCAGATGATGTCAGATGATCAGGTTAGTGATTTGTATACTGGTGATGCTGAGTAAGTGTTTGGAACAGGATGAGAGGGGAAATGAGGTTGCTGCTGAGGTTGTTACATAAACAACCAACTGTTTAAATTGTACTTTGGTGCACAAATGTTTCTTCAATTTAATACAAAGTAATCAGTGGTGACTTTTGCATGAGAGCCATACCACAGTTTTCCAAGTATTTTGGAGAAATTAAATAAATATAAATATTAACCAAACCAAACAGAAAAGACAGTAAAGATCATCATTACAAGGCGGCCACTGAATGTGTTTCTCATCCTACATATCATGAAAACGTTTCAATATTAGGACGCAGTGGTGAATTATTTAACTTCCCGCAACCCAAACATACGCATATGACATCATGATGTGAGATTTTCTCCTAACAATATGTGTGTATGTGTGTATATGATCCTCATAGGAGGTTGAATTATTTCTTCCAACTTGTCCACAGACAGGTGTGTGTGTGTGTGTGTGTATGTGAGAGAGAGAGAGTGGATTAAGCTCATAGTTATCAAGTGCTAATAAAGAGAAACAGTAGATTCTAAGACTCAGGAGGTTAAATAAAGGATTACGGATATTGAACGGCTCAGTGACAAACTCTAGCTTGGATTCTGATTTCATCATTAGTTGGTTTGGATAAAATGAAAAATGAATTATTTAGATACATCGAGATGCACATCGAGAGTCAAGGTTAACTGAGTCGGGTGTTCCTGCGTGTACACGGTGTCTCTGGCGTCTGGTGAATGACCTCATCGTTCATCCCGAACACAGATCAGTCCAGACCCACCGTGGCTTGTGGTTTTCTGCGACGACTCGTCATCTTCGTCAGAACTGGCCTCGTCCCGTTTGGCCTTCTTCCATTTTATCGCCTTGTCCGATGCATCCAGTCTCCTCTTCATGGTGGCTGCAGGTGAACTCCTGCACAAACACCAAGCAGACAAGACGCGTGTATTCACACTAGGGCAATTCTCATAACCTTCTGCTAAATCACGTACAGTATGAAAGAATCAATTTGTTATCAAACACAGATAAAACAGCAATGTTAGTCGTTTTTTAAAGCACAACATGAATAAAGTGAAGAATTACCTCGCAAGCTACTTCTTGAATCATGAGCTCTGTTTTTAAATGCTGATTAACAAACCTACATATCATAATGTATAACCGTTTGCATCATGATATCCGAGGGACGTTCAAGTCAAACCGGGATTTGTGATAAAAAACCGTATGAGAGATGGACATTTACAGATTGTGTACGCACAATCATTCACTAACACCACTTGCACTTTGCAGGAACTCGTCAAGCCTATTCCACATGTTTGGGTCATTTAAGGAGTTCCTGGGAGGCCGGGGTTACAGACGCGAAGCAGCCAGTCCTTTTCATAGAAGAAAACTTTAGACCTTAAAGCGCTAGTGAGACACTGGGATATGTGCATTAGAGTAGCAGGAGATTATATAAAGAAATAAAGTGAGTTTTTACACTCATTACTGTGTTCTGTTATTCTGTACAATCAAAGTCCTGGTTTGACTTGAACATCCCTTGAGGTTTTCCCCATCATCCACAGGTGTTTAATTTTGTTCAGCTCCATCTCCTGGAGTTTTGGTTCTTGCAGTGAAGACTCTCTCTAATCATTCAGATATACAGTATGTGGCCAAAAGTATGTGGACACCTTGTCAGATAATTGAGTTCAGCTTTACTCAATGCTATTGATACAGGGGCACAAAATCAAGTACATAGCCAAGCAACCGCCACAGACAAGCACGAGACTTTTAACATGGCTTTAACCTTTAGCCTCAAATCAGGAAGTGTGATTTCTACCGTGTGTAAAAAAATTTAATAAAATCACCAGCTTTCTGGACAGAGTTCCTCAACAACAACTGTTCACCAGGAGCTTCACGAAATGGTTTGGTGTGGGAGAGATATAATGGTCTGGGGTTAATGGACAGAGTTTGGACCCTTTAGTCCCAGTAAAGGATGATGTTAATGCTCCGGTATACAAAGACAGTAGACAACTGTATAATGCTGTGCTAAAGTCTTAGGCACCCCTAGGGTCAGTGTTTTTTTTTTTTTTTTAGTACAAACTTTGTTATACATGTTTATTTTATAACTTCTTTATTAAGTCTGTATGACTGATTTCAAAACATTAGCATTGAAAAACAAAAAAAGTTCAGTTCTTACAGGAAAACATCTGCAGGCCAGAAAAGAAAGTGGCCCGTTATGTAAAAAAGCAAAATTAATTATGTAAAAGAAAAAAAAAGCTTCTGCGGTTTTGCTGCATGAATGAAGAAGCAGGTGTTATAAAGTCCTCAGAAGGACCGTCGCTGGTTCTACAGGATGTTCGGTAAAACTAAGCAGCTCATTTTCTTATATTTTATTTCCTCATTTCCAGGTCATAAAAAAAACGGCACACACTGTACCTGAGAATATATTTTAAGCAAAGCGTTGGCAAAACAATTATTCACATTGTTTCATTAATTCCTTTTTTTCACTGGGATCATCTTGAATGTCGAAACATCTTTTTTTGAAGACATACTTTCACTACAGTTATTTGCAGACTTTTGCACAACACTATTTGTGGCAATAATTTAGGGAAACGCTCGTTCCTGCTGCTGCATGACAACGCCCCGGGGCACAAAGACACGTCCGTATAGATGTGATCTGACGAGTTATGAGTCTTAACAAACTCCAGGGTCTTTACTGGAGGAGCACAAATCCAAAACACACAGATAATACACTACAAAACGTAATTGGGTACAAATCAGAGGCAGTTCCATGTTAATGCAAATAATTTGAAAATCGGGAGGTCCAACAAGCTCATAAGCTACCTAATTGTTCCCTCTCTCTCTCTCGAGCTATACTCTTTATTTATAAATACATATACACAAGGGCGAGTGAAAAATGATCCGCACACCGGTTACGTTAATACATCTGTTGTCTTATCAGCGCTTTCTGTTTAAGGCTCCCGTCTCCCCGGTCACTGCTGTGCAGGTGTGAATGTGTTACATCAGTTTAATTGTAACTGTGATGTGAGCAAAAATGGACGCCCCGTTTGTGATTTGTACAAAAGAAGAGCAGCATGCAGGGATTCGTGGATTTCTTTTGTGGTCTGAGTGTCAAAACAACTCACGGAGAGCATAAACAGAAGCGTTTGAATATCTGCAAACTAAATCTGGGATAATACTCTAAGGAAGGTGAAAGTCTCTTAAAGAGAATCATCACTGGTGACGAGACACAGATTCATCAGCCTGAGAGTAAACGGCAGAGTACGGAGCGGAAACATCCTCAATCGCTGACCGTCAAAAAGTTCAAAAGTCAACCATCAGCTGAAATATTCACCAATTCTTCGTTTTCTGGGATTCTCGAGGGCCAGAAATATTGGAACATATTCATGAAAAAAGCAGCCTTAAACATTTTTTTTTTTATCAGGGAGTATGAATAAGTATGCTTGTTGGACAAAGTGCATTGAAAATCAAAGTGATTATAATTTTTGATACATCCGTATAGAATTGAATTTAAAAAGCATGATGGTCAGAGTACAGTGTACATTATGCACGGAATACCAAGAATTAAATTATCAAAGCCTATTTAAATTAAACAGATAAAATTTAATAAAAATGAGTAGAGATAGCTTTTCACATTACACGCAGAATTGCTTTAGAGACTCACTTTATCGCTTTAAGATGATCTTGAAGTTGGTTGATTTTTTTTTTTTTCTGGTTAACTGGGACAAGTCATGCTAGTCTCAGATAAAGTTAAACTTTTAGCTTTAAATTCTTTTGTTGGTTTTAAAAACAATAAATCCTGACCAGGGTTTCTCTTCTTCTTCTTTTTGTCCGATCTCCTTCTCGCCCCCTTTATCAGGAAAACAAAACTGTCTCTGAAATCAGTAACTTAGGATTGAGTTTCTGTTTCAATTTCAAAATAGTCACTTGGAAAATAAATATATAAATATATATATATGAGTAACAAACAGTTTCTTAAGACAGATTTACCCAGGTTTTAGCCAGGTTCTGTTTCTGATGAAACCAATATGATGCACTCTTGCACTCTTTCGCAATGTAGATTTGATTACAAATGCAAATAATCAACTACTTCACAAACAGGGACAGGATAACAAGGCTAGCTTGCTAAGCTAAATGTCAGCAATTTTCCCTCCCGTCGGCGTTTTAATGATAAAACATGTACGAAAGGAGCAGAAATAGCCAACGCAGCGTGGATATTTTCGCCACATCATTTACAAGTGGAACAACTTTGTGATAATAACATTCCCTCCAACGGCAACTGCGTACTAATCCCGCGTTCCACTCTACACTGGGGCCTGGAAATATCACCGGCGCATCGTGATGACGTAAGAGGCGTCCAAGCAAGTGCCTGAATGAATAGATTAGGATTTTAGTTTATTTTATTAATCTATTTTGCATTGATTTGCTAATTTAACATATTTTAGAAAGATTATTAATTTAATAGGATTTTTAATTATTGCACTAACTCTAAAATGCCCATCTGTGCAAAAAGTAGCTTTTTTGTAAATACAAGTAAAGAATAGTATGATTATGTACAGTTATTTGAAAGGTAGTTTCTTCATGGTGTTTGGAATTTAAAGCACAGTTTAATTAAAACCATTAACCCACCAGAAGGGAAAAAAATAGCGATTCTGTGGCGTAGTGTTTAGCAATGTTGCCTCGCATCTCCAGGGTCCTGGTTCGATTCCCTCCTCGGGTCTGTTTGCATGTTCTCCCTGTGCTTAGTGGTGTTTCCAAATTGCGCATAGTGTGTTTGCCCTATGAGGGATTGGCACCCCATCCAGGTGTACCCTGCGTCGTGTCCTAGGAGAGGCTCTAGGCCCTGTGACCCTTTACCCAGGATAAAGCAAAATGGAAGATGAATGAATGTTCCCCTTTTCTCCCTGTGATTTCTCATTTTAACCTATCCTTAATATTCTTCTACACCTTGTTGTATAATCTGTGAACTGGCTGATGTGATTGTACAAATTCTTTTTTGGAATTAATAAAATTATGTGTCTATCCATCCATCCATCTATCCATCCATCCATCTATCCATCTATCTATCTATCTATGATTCCCTCTATAGTGAATAAAGCTCCTAGTCCCAGATGGAGAGGCACAAACTTCTAAACTGAATGGACAGATGGACAAACTGAGAGCACAAATTAGTAAACCAGGCAAACAGGTTCAGTTTGTCGATTTGTGCATTGGATTTAATCTGTGTGCATGGATTGTTACCTCAATATACAGTATATTCTTTACCACATGACCCCTCTGGGGGTCTCCTAAGACATTGAGGTGGGTCTACAGTCTGCATAGACATGCAAAAACCATAAGGAAAAAACATTTCCTGCTGTTTGTTCTCTTTCTATTTTTGTGTTGTTGAGGGCTTTAACAAGCAAACAAGATAATCCCTCTATTGTGACTAGTGTGTAGCAGCTAACCATTAATGGCTAACCCAGCCTTCTTCAGCTCCTAGTTGTGTTAACTTTTTGATCGCTAAATATTGAGAATGTCCTCGTGAAGTAATGTTTTTACATACATGACTTCCACTGATTGTGTTCATCAGAAAGCAGGTGGGAATAGCTCGATAAGTTCCCAAACACAGATGTTCTGGATGATCCCGGTCTTCTAAAATGCAGCTGGAACATTAACACACATATTTTGGAGATCTCTAAGTCTTAGGTTAACTTGTTTAAAAAAGGGTGTAATATAATAATTCACTCCTTAGAACAGACTTACTGAATAATTAATTACTTATTATTAGCAGTTAACAAGAATAACAAAATAGTTGAAGAACCACACATTTTTTTTCTGCTTACTTCCTGCATAGTTACTTATGAGTTATGGAACAGTATTATATTTAAACTTTTGGCCATGTTCATATGGAAATAATAATATACAACCTGCACATTAATGCATCACTGTAATTGTTCTTGAAGCTGGCACTACCATAAAAAGTTTTGCTATGGCCAGAAGAAGTTAAAAGGCAAAGTAAAAAATGGGACAGATGGGTTACACATACACAACACTCAAAGGGATGATCATTTGTGCTGGGAATATTATTATATTATTAAGGTTTATATCATGCTTTAAAATCGTGAATGAGGCAACAAATTGCATTGTATTAAAAATGTACACTACCGTTCAAAAGTTTTAGAACACTTTCTAACTCCATGATGGTTCCTGATATTTATTTATTTCTACATTGTAAAGGAGCTGAAGGCGTCCAAAAAATGCATTAATCTCCTTTGAACAGTTGATATTGAGATGTTTC
>JAQMYJ010000015.1:4406457-4416457 GCA_030014305.1 Clarias laeviceps
TGTGTTATTTTATAGTTTTGAAATCCCCAGTATTGTTGTAGAATGTAGAAAATAAATCACTAAACAAAAAAAAATAATTTGCAAGTGTTCTAAAACTTTTGAACAGTAGTGTATGTGTATTTGCATTTTTAAGGTAGTGCAGGAAGTCAGCATCTGAATGCACACAGCACATCATTTCTTTCATGTTATTCATACAGTTTTAAGATTAATATTTTATATCTGCTGGACAAAACCAATTATCATCAAATAAAACAACATCACAAAATTTTTGTGAGGCAATGTTCTGTATACTTAAAATATATTCTCTCTTTTTATTTCCAGAGTCATTAATAAATCTGCTGCATTGTGCAAATTGTTTTTATTTCTTTATTTCTGTTTCTATAAGGTCCAAAATTACATGTAGACTTAAAACTATACTATTTATGATATATGTACAGTTGAAATCAGAAGTTTACATATCCAGTACCTTAGCCAAATACAATTAAACTCTGTGTTTCACAATTCCTGACATTTAATCCTAGTAAACATTCCCTGTCTTATTTCAGTTATGATCAGTACTTTATTTTAAGATTGTGAAATGTCAGAATAAAAGTAGAGAAAGATTTATTTTAGCTTTTATTTCTTTCATCACATTCCCAGTGGGTCAGAAGTTTACAAACAACTAGTTAGTATTTGGTATCACTGCCTTTAAATTGTTTAACTTCGGGCCAAATGTTTCGCGTCGCCTTCCACAAGGGTAGAGTTTAAATATAACATACTATCTTTAAACCTCTATATGTCCCATATGGTTCAAAGTCAGGAGCACCAAACTGCATTCGTGCCTTTTTAGTGCTCTGAGGAGCCCTGGGGAGAACACCGCTGCCCATGCATCTCTGTAGCATCACCAAGGGGCAAAAGTTTTACATCAATATTACTCCCAAACGATTTGACCCAGGACCACCAAACTTTCAAGCATTACTCCTTAGTCTCTTTACTCGCCAAAGGGCAAAAGATTTATATCTTATAAATCTCCCAGACGGTTCAACCCAGTAATACAAAATTTTGATCCACGGTGCTCAAGGCAAGAACATCAAGAAAGTGGCCCAGATCAGCATCTACCAACTCACTCCCACCATGAAAGAATCCCATACAGCTTACTAATGCAGGTCAGTGGCTGCCAGTGGGATGCTTCATGGATGAAGCCACTGTGCAGCAACTAAATCAGATTATTCCATCCTGACGACCATATCACAGGTACCTGTGAACTCCAGGTCCATCTTCGACCAACAAACATCTCAGACTTCACAAATTGCACCTCTGAAAGATTTGACTTTGAAATTACAATATTTTTTTTTTTAATGGGCTGCCAACCATGTATCCAGTGCTGGGATTTGTTTCGTTTAGAATTGGAGACGCTTCATTATTTCCTGATTTGTCAATGATTATGGCATCAATAAAACGTGAAACTATTTTCTGGACCTAAGATTACAGCGTCACTCATGAAAAAAAGTAGTTGTCATCTTCTTGTTTATGCTTGTCCACCACGTCTTTCTCCTCTTCTTCTTTGGGTACTTTTTTCTCCACCCAGGACCTCCACATTTCTTTCTTTCCCACCTGAAATAAAAAAGTGGCAGACTTTTGCTTTGCAGGCAGAAAGAGCCTCTTTGAGGGCAGTTAAGTCGTATGTGTGGTTAAGTACTGTAGAACTTACAGGTTTCCTAAATTCTGCCTGAGCCTGCTGGAGCTTCACTGCAGCGCGATGACGCCGCCTTTCCTCTTGGGCCATCAGCTTAAGGTGTTTTTCTTTTTTCCGAATCCTGCGGCAACAGAGAGAGAGAGAAAGAGAGAGAGAGAGAAAACAATGAAAACACTGTTTTCAGCAACTTTTAACTTTGTTTTCAGTCATTACATGATGTCACTTTTGCATTACTTTCTGTTCAGCCCTTATTTTGATCTCACAACTGAAAATAGGAGAGAAATGTAACCGTTAATAAAGCTCAGACTAACAAATTTTTTTTATACCTATTGGCACGCCTGCATTAAGCTTTAAGGTAAACTCCTATGGCAATGTGTGAATAATTTTCTTCTGCATAGCAGAACATAGACCAAACAACTTATTTGGTTGGTTTGTGAAGCCCATCAATGCTGTACCTTCAAGGTAGACCTGATTTCTGTCACTATCCTATTGCCCCCATCATTGATGAAAAGGTGTAAAGTCTCCAGGTGACCAACTTGTAGTTATTCAGTCTTATTATGGGTTTTAAAAGGGTGGTCATGAGTAACCATTATATCCACTAAGCCTAACTGGAGAATGTTCCCAAGAACTTTAATTAATATGCTCTCAGCTGTGGTCCAGTGATGTTTAGGGTAAAATGGGGGCTGACTTATGCCCAACATTACATGTTCCCAATTAATTGTGTTTCTACACGTTCTAACCTGGCTATGTAGTCTCTGCGGTACTCTTTCTTTATAGTTTTTAAATCCTCCTCCGGAAACCTGTCGAACTTTTCCAGCAGGTCATACAAGCACATCTCGACGCTTCCGAGCAGCTGACACGGCGCCTGATTCTCCGGTGCACATCCCATACTGACTCTGTACACCTCTTCGATCTTTTCATACAACTGCTCCAGGACTGCATTCTGAGCATCTTCGCTCATTTGGAAACTTTCGATTTTCTCCTGTATTTCTGCTGCTTTCTCTTTATTTTCATTGATGGACTTAGTCAGGCAGTCCATCTGCTCATTCAGCCGGGCCGTCTCCATCTCCCTGCATGTACACAAACAATCCAGGGGTTAAAATATGTAGTCAGAGAGTCTCCTTTAGAAGAGTCCATTAGAAGTGTTTGGGCTCCCACATGACCAAAAGTTGCAGGAAGGAGCAGGTGATTTTATGGCTCTCATGCGGTCAGAAAGGCAGATATGAAGTTTGTGGGACAAAGAAAAGCCACATCCATTATTATTATTTGTACAGTATGTGGTGTGCTGTTAATGCAGCGTAATGTGTTCATTGGAGGTGATGGAGGAGTTGTTCCATAGCAGAAATATAAGTTAGTTTTTGTCTGGAAACACACGGACACAAAACCTACAATAACTGCTTTTTACTGTATTGCTCTATTTAGATAAAACTATATAACGGTTCAATAGAAACTTGTTGTCATGTCCGTCTGATCTTAACACCTTTATTAATAGGATTTAACAGTTCGATAAAAATATCAACATTAAGCTCCATTCGATTATGCTTTATAGGCGAGTTTTTGCCTTTAAGATTCTACAAGGCGGTATCAAAATGTTTTGAGATTCGTGTGCCACAGATCCGGTTACTTTTGTCATACTGTACTGTACATCCTCCCTCAGACGCCTTGAAAACTTGGAGTAGAATTAATTATCGACAGTCTGGCCCCGGGGACGTGAATACCGAAAAAGATGATAAGCATGCCCTTGGTCGAGCAGTGGACCTGCGTCGCCTCGCCATACACCCAATGATCTGCGACCTGAAGGACAGGTCATCCACGGCATGCTGATGGAGCTCTTGGCAGACTTTGACACCTCAAGAGTCAGCAGCCTTGGGACGACAGCAGTGTTGACGATCATCATGCACAGGTTGCTAAACGGTTTAGACATTTTCGGGGGTTCAGCTCATTGAAGGTCTTCCTGATCTCTCATTGTCTTCCAGTGATGTTCTTCTGCTCTTGAAAAAATGTGTGTCAGTCAAAACACCTCGAATGACTTGTTGCTGAATCGCCGTAAATTTGCTGAGTCATGCCAATCATCTCCTGCCCAGTTTCACACAGAATGTTCTAACTTGCTGTCAATGATGAAACAGGTGGTCAGGTTAACGCCAGATGCACAGCTCCCGATGTACACAGGATGATGTCTTTTGGCACACTGACTTATGAAGGTCGGTGCTCCGTGTGACTGCAGCCTTGTGCTGACATCTGTTACAAAACTACAGTAGTCTTGAAACTTTTTGATACCACCTCGTATGAGGTTTGATTGTTAGTGTCACTTACAATTGCTTGAGCTCTTTGACCTCGTTTTGTCTGCCGGACTCCAGAGACCTCTCGATGTAATCTAATTCTTGAAACAGATGATTGGTCTGTTCCTCCATCTCCAGCATGATGGCCAGCAGCTGCTTACGGTCCGTAAAATAGAGCTGAGGTTTCTACACATGCAGGCACACATACTTCACCTTATAAATGATCACATAATCCTTAATCTTTAAATAAAGCCTAAAAAAGTAGATATACTGTACTGTACATTCTGTAGTTGTCTAGTGCTGCAATCAGCAAAGCTTAACACTTCTGATTTGGACAGTCAGATTATTCTAATTACTCAACTGTATCTGCTGTAGCATTTGCATTTATTTACTTTTTATCAGTTCCTGTTTAACTGTTTAGTTAGTATTTCTTTTTGCCAAACTGAAGTCTTTTAATAAACCTCGTAAGAAATACTTCAATAATAAAAAAGAAAGCTAAATTACTATATTGAGACTGCTCTGTATGGAACAGAAACTGAGATACTTAATTCATTTTTTGTATAGCAAAAGAGCACTGAACATAAGATAAGATAAGATGAGATGAGATAAGATGAGCTAAAATAAAAAGGAACCTCGTAGAACTCCAGGTTCTCAATCCCCAAATCCTCTTCAGGTTTCTTGTCACTGCTGAGGTTTCACAGATAGACAACATTAGAAGTACAAGATACGTATAGAAAATGCATGTGCATGATACGACCTTCATTACCATTTTAGTAGAAATAAATTAAGAACAAATATGAGATTGTATATAAAGTAATAACAGTTTTAATAACTGACATAAATCGTTCAAATTACACGTGTTGGTTAAGACCATCAACTGTGACAAAGCAGATTTTCTAAGAGGATTCGATGGCACAAATGCATGGCTTGTGGTGGAGTGTTTGTATAGAGAGTTATTATACCAATACAGTATGTGCAATTTCAAGGACCTTAATTTCAAGCTACAGTAATAAACACTTTTACCACCACTTCTGCATTACTTTAGGTACAGCCCTACCTCATTACATCACGCTCCATATATTTTAAGTGACTCTGTTAGACATTGGGTGAAAGATCGATTCAGTGATGTATCGCGATTCTTTTGTGTATCAATTCATGTATCGTGACACTGATTGTTGTTAAGATATATTGTGTATGACCCCTTTCTATCTTTTGTGACCATGTGTGTGATTTTCCTCTTAGGCAATTGCTTGGTATTTTGATTTTGACTTTCGGTGTATTTTGACTGTTCACATGTTTTGACCTTGTTTTTGATTTGCCCTTTTTGGTTCTTTTCACCTTTCTACGTTTTGTAAATACATTTTGTATATACGGTGTATTGTAAACAGTGGTTTGGTAAAGGTCGACTTCATTTTCTCCTGCTTTTGGTTAGTAAGGGAGTAAGGGTAGTGTGCTGTATCTTTGTTGCTGTAGGTATTTCACTTTGGGACTAGTTAGAGGGTATTTTGGTCTATTACTTTGTCCTTGTCGGCTCCTGAAGCAAAGACTAACAACAACCTTTATTTCTCTTTTTAGGGCCCAAGCACTATGACATCAGCGCAATGAATGATGTCATTGTCATCGTTATGATATTACTATCTTGATAGAACAACTTTCACTATGCATATCATGGGCTCTACTCAAGAGAACGTCAGTTACTTTGCGTTGTTTGCAGAACACCCACTGTCTTTCCGGGGAACCCTGGGCAGCAATGGCGCCGGTGCTTTGGCCCGATCATCGTTGCTTGCAATCATATTTTTCTTTTCTTTCTTGTTGGGGTCAAGGGTAGTTCAGCAGTTAAGGCATTGGACTACAGTTCGGAAGGTCCCAGGTCTTATTTGCTAAGTGAGTTGTAACAAATTTTTTTTTATAAAAAATTATAATATTAAATTGGGATATTTATTAAATTATAATACTTACAGAATCGCAATTCAAATCAAATCGCCACCTAGATCTCATGATAATATCATATCGGGGGCTGATTCCCATCCCTAGACATTATTTTTTCTTACTCAGACCTCAGGTCATACCTTCAAATGTTAATCAATTCATTAACTAATCACCACCTCATGTCATGCCCTGTGACTGATAACAAATTGCTTTTTTGTAATAACTTTATTCTTTTTCAATTAGTTTTATTGATTACTCAACCAAAATATGAGCGCTGGAGTTGGCCTGAACAGAGCTTGGTGTATGTGTGTGTGTGTGTGTGTGTGTGTGCGCGCGTGTGCCTGGGTGCGTTTTGTTTTTTCTTACTTACCCTTTGCAGTTTTCCTGGGAGGCCTTGGAATTGGAGTTCTGGTCCGTTGGGGGAAGCGCTGAACTAAGCCCACTGATTTGATCTGCAGCTGATTATGATCAAGAAGCTTTATTATATCCGTATTAAGAAGTATATTATCACTATTACAGTGACAGAAGACTAACAGGATATTTCTATTTTTAAAAATTTGTATATATTATATATAATATATATATTTATATTATAAAAATTAGAAAAACTGAACTATATGATTTAAACTAAAGTTTAGACTGTTTGCAATCACAGTATATAATAACTTATTTATTATTTTGTGTTATATGGCAATATGGCATATATATATATTTTTTTTTTCAACTCAACCTGTCACAAATTTCTTTATGTTCTCCGCTTACTTACAGTAAATCAGCTCTTACCAATGAATACGGAGGGAAAATGCATATCGCTATCATACAGTATCTACAGTATATCATTCATTGCTTGTTTGTTTGTTTGTTTTTTGTTTATCCTACCCACTTCCCAGAGAACCTTGAGAACTTTAATAAACCATGTGCTGATAATTGATTGTAGTGCTTTAAGTGGTTCAAATCTAGAAGGTGGCTCTTTTGAGGTCAGGTGTGTGAACATACGCAGGTCAGCTTGTGCATCCTGTTTCCTCTCATGTGCAGCTGCCTTGATTTTCTCAGCGATCTGCTCCCTGGTTTCCTGCTGCTTCTGCCACTGAGGAGGCGAGATGTTCCAGAGGAACTCCTGACACATTTGATAGTGTCTCATCATATCCTCATATCTGGTGATTTCCCTGAGGGGAGAAAAAAAGTGGCTTAAATGTTTGGTTTTTTTTTTTATACACCTAAAAGCATAAGAACCATGAACTGAAATGAAACTTTTTCTATTTTGGTTATCCTTTTGGAATTTGCTGGATGAACTTTTTTTTTTTTTAATCCTCTTAGAAGCCTACTTTTTTATTTTCACAACTTCATTACTGGTCCTCTGGATCTCTTCCCTTTTCAGCAGTAAGGCTTTAGTTTCTTCTTCAGCACTACACCATGAAAGAAATCAAGATTCAGTGGTTAAAAAAATTACAAAAAAGATTTATTCATTTATCCATGATATTCACAGAGCCTATAATATATATAATAAGCAGCGAAAAATGCCAAAAATGCTATCTAAGCAAGAGAAGATATCTAAAATATTATTAAATATATCTACACTAACAAACCAAATATAGGATTATTAAGCATTTGATCTGATTTCTAAATTCTAAAATTTTAAGCAAAAAACTTCTCGTTCTATTGGGAGATAATCTTTTCAGTTTTAGTAATGTATGTCTTAAAAGAAGCAAAATTATGGTTTGTCTAGATTCAAGAATATTTCGCTTTTTTTCAGCGTAACCTAACACATCTTTACAGAATTTCAGTACATTCATTGCAAAAACGAATGCCATCTTAGCAAGTGAAATTTTCTTGGTTCTAGACAAACCTATCAATAATGTCTTAAAATAAGATGACAACAAACTAAATATAAGCTTATTCCTAGTCAAAATTGAGTCAAAATTCAAGTAAAAAAAATATTGTTTTATAGACAAAGAATTTTGGAGTTTATTTCTTGAAAGAAGCTAAATTCTATGCCAATAGAACAAAACAGTTTTGCTTGCAAATTTGACCAGAACTAAGCTGAATAATCTTAGATTTGGTTTGTTGTAAGCTTATTTTAAGAAATTATAGGTAGATTCAAGAATATTTCACTTGCTAAATGTAAGAACGAGAATCACCACCAGTCACGACTCGATATTATCACGATACCTCTGTGGCGATTTCATTAATATTGCGATTCTGTACCTGTCACAATTCTATAAATATCTCAATAAGATATAATTTTTTCAATTTAAGGACCTTGAACCTTTAAAGAAATAAAATTGAGTCATAACTCCAAAGTTTTATACCTTAGCTTTATTCATTAGCTTCATAATTGAACATGAGTAATTAAATGTAGTCCGTTCCTTAGAGCACAAGTTTTCTCAGTTAAAATCCAAGTGCAGCATTTAAACAGTACAAACTAACTTCAAAAACAAGAGTTTAACATTTAACTTTAAATTAAATGAAACAAAATGCTACATTTATAATGCTACATAAAATGCTACTCTGTCATCCGCCATAATTATAATTTCAAAACTAACTTGGCAAATAATTCACTCGTATCACACGGGACGCCAATGTGTCAATAGTTCAGAGTGCGCCACCTGTAGGATCATAAAGAAACGGTGACGTCTCGAATGCCTCCAAAGTTGTGAGCTTGTGTGTTTCAAGACTAGTGTTCAACACTCGTGTTGTTTTGAGACGGGTGTAGGCGTGTGTAATGTGTTGGTTTGAGATTAATTCACTCTCAGAGTTTGGAGAACTTTTTAACAGTTTATTAAACCATGAAAATGTGTTTCTGTTGCACCACTCGAAAGCTCGTGCACTTAGCACAGAATAGGTATATTCAACGTGATCGGTCATCTCTGATCAAGCTGAACAACAGCAAAATAAATCCATTTTGTTGTCAATGTGGCGATACGTGAATTGGCTCACAAATGAATCACCTCCACTAAGATGTCATGGTTTTTGCAGAGATTGCTTAGAGATCATCCTCCTTACGTTTTCAAAGCCAGCACTGTGTTCTCCTCCTTCTCCTTGACATACTTCTCAAAGGCTTCTTCACCAAATGATGCCTCTGCCTTTGCCATCTCCTCTTCATTCATTGGCATCTGTTTTTTCAGACCCTGAACTCTCTTTTGGCTGACTGAAATAGAGTACTGAAGAGAGAGAGCGAGAGAGAGAGAGAGAAGGAAAAGCAGTATTGAAGATCAATGAATAAACGAATATTTGTTATCCTGATCTTTTTTTGGTATTTTGCACCATCCATGTGCCATCCGCGCTTCAGGCGACAGATTCTGTAGCTTCTGTAGCTTTATCCTTTATACAGGGTCGCGAGGGGCCTGGAGCCTATCCCAGGAGACGTAGGGCACGAGGCGGGATACACTCTGGACGGGGTGCCAATCCATCACAGGCCATACACATATACTGTACAGTACACACTCGCGCCCATTCACACACACTACAGGCAGTTTGTGAAAACCAATGAACCTAATCTGCATGTCTTTGGGAGGAAATCGGAGTACCCGGAGGAAGCCCACTAAGGACGGGGAGAACATGCAAACTCCATGCACACGGAGGCGGGAATCGAACCTTGCCGGGAATCGAACCCGAACCCTGGAGGTGCTAACCACTAAGCTGCCGCACCGCCTTGTATGATGCAACAGATTAATAATACTTTATACTCCATCTCTTACCGCCAATTGACAAATCTCCCGCTCCTTATCGACAAAGTCTCTGACAGACGCCATGTGGTGATATTCTGGAAGAAAAACAAGACACAGGAGAATAAAGGGAAGATCTCAGACCTGAAACAGACTGACACGTAATCCCAGCCCTGAGCTCATTATTTTCCTATGTTTTTGGTTCATGTTCATCTTTCATGTAAACTTTATGGCTAATAAATGATAGTAATGAAATATTGCTGTAAATATTTAAATGATGTTCATGAATTAAGTTGTGTTTTTACTAGATCGCTAAAAGTTCATGCTAACACTTTTCCGCCAGCCCAAGTTGAATTACTCTTGCACTTGCTCACCCCACTCGGGCAGACTGCATGAGTCTAGGGCAGCAATGTTGGTATCCCCACGTTCTCTCTCCTCTTCATCTTTCTCGC
>JAQMYJ010000015.1:4432401-4444689 GCA_030014305.1 Clarias laeviceps
AGAGAAACAGCTGTCAACATCAGTCGAGGCCAGAACCGTCTTCATGGTAGAGTGAAACCGTCCCCAGACACCGGACGAATCACAAAGGGATACACGGGGCATCCATGTGACGAGATCTCCAACCAGAAGCGAGGCACCAGGATGAGTCAGACAGGTCCGGAGGGCAGAGGGAGTCCGGATCAATGGCAGCTCAGGAACGACATGTGTAGCTCGACAGCGTAGCTTACAGCTGTAAGGAGATGTTTATGGAAGGAGTCACCAATGTCATCTCCTTGGAGCATTTTAATAAGTTTTCTGTCGTAAGAAAGCCTTCAGGACAAAGATGGAGGAATTTTCTGGTTTCTTTGGTTAAATGAAATGCTAAAGAAGTAAAAGAGAGCCTGATGAGAGAATTTCTATTTATATATTTTATAATATATGTGATAACAGCGACTAGCCTGTCTTCACAGGTTAAATGAAAGGTCTAAATTTTAATTGCTTCAAATTTTTAATTGCTTTGTATAAAAACTCCATACCTTTACAGGAAAACCTTTGACTGTTTGGGTAGTAGAGACCTTTTACTTCTTGATGAGATCACACGACACTTCCTGGGTGTTGATTATTTTCCTAGAACAACAAAACCTGAAGTGTTTTACTCCTTACACATCATTCACTACCTGAACTGCTCCAGTGTAAGTTCATTAAACTGTCTATGTGTATATGTATTTTTCTATTGATTCTATTTTTCTACAGCACAGTCACTCCTACTGTACATAACCTAGTATAAATGTTTCCCTTACAACTCATTTGCCAGTCAAGCAGTCAATAAATATGAACAAAAGGTGACCTGTTCCTTTTAAAAATAACCTTTTATATAAAAAGATCTTCATCTGTAAAACACATCCTCCCAGAGACAGGAGTTCTTTTACAGGGGAAAGAATTTGTGGGTCTGTGTTACCGACATAGCTTAAAGTAAACACAGGAGTGTTTCAGTTTCCACCTAATCCTATTTGGGGAGTGTAAAACCTTAGGGAAAGGAGAAATAACTAGTGTTGGACATTCAGATAGAATTACACAACAGCAGCATTGCTGAGATGTGATCTCATGTTTGGAGGGCTGATTATTGGATAAGACTGTTATTATTAAACTTACATTAAGCAGATTAGGTTCTCAAAATGCTGGCGGAAGTAAACATACTCTAAATGTGTTAAAATGCTTGGATTATTAACTTTTTATATATATGTGTTTATTTTTTTATTTTAAATAATGCCTTGTCTAGTTCTCAGCATTGGCACTCCTAGAGATTGTGGGCCCCTTGAAAACCCAATATACTGGGCCCCGAACCATGATGAAGTCAACGCTTTTCAACTGCCATTGAATTTTAAAAGGCATGACGGAAATAGAAAGGCTTTGAGAGAGAAAAAAGGTTCTGTTAAAACAAGAGAAGGGATTGCAGTGATGTATTGATCCAGTGTCTGGTCTTAGGCACCACCAGAAGTCCAATAGACCTAAAAGCAGGAGTGTTGGAGCTCGAAGAGATAAGGCAGTGCAAGTAAGTGTGTATTGGATTGTCTGTGAGATGGGTGAACAGCATAACTATTGGAGTAGGTGAGATCTGGGATGCACGAGTAAGAGATCATAAAAAAACAAACATGTTTATTAGTCTATTTAGAAGTTTACCAAATGTCAAAGAAAGAAGAGGAAATTACAGTAATCTGTAAAATGTTGACATTATGAAAACCCAGGGCTTTCAGATTTGTCGATATTTTTTTAAAGAGTTATGAGATTTAGAAGAGATTGTGTTGTTGAAAAAGTGATACTTAGATCACTATTATTAAAAAAAAAAAGTTCAATCAGTGACTCTATCTATATCAAATAAATTGTCTGAGAGTTTAAACAGAATAGGTTTTTAAAGGTTAGAAAGTAATATTTTTTATTTTGTCAGAGTTTTTTATTATTATTATTTTTTAAGAAAGCTGGAGTAAGTCATAATTTAGATCTTGAATCCACTCATGTTCTTGAAGGGAGAGGAAGGTGTGGTGCAATGAACCAACTAAAACAGAGATAAACTAAGATTAGAGCCATTTTGGGAGGTGCTGCCTGTTTCTGGGATTTCGAAACAATTGAACAAATTGATATCATATCGTTTCTAGAGATTCAAAGGGAAGAAATCAGAGTTGCATAAATGATAAACTGTGATTTTCATTAGAGACTTAAAAAGAAGTCAACATCTTTATCAACTGAAAACTTTTGTGCTTTAGAGAATTAGATGTGATTGAGTAAAAGATATGTCTTGTCAAGGTTGGAGAATATCCACAGTTATACATCAAGGATTCTTAAAGTAGGGTGAAATTGTGCAGAAGTACAATGCGAAACCCACCACTATATGGCCAAAGCTATATAGTACTTTATTTTCATTATTATTTCCCTAACACACTGGAGCTTTTTTTCCCCCGATGAGTCTCACTAACAAGTAGTTTTCTTATGGACACACACCTGGTTAGTGTGAAAGTAGTTTTTTGTGAAACCAACCATTTAAGTGATCTACAATCATGGTTATTAAATTTTTCTTTTTCCAACCACATTTCTTCCATATAGTTGATATTTCAGTGCTAGCTTGTTTTTAATTAATAATAATGCTTTGGATGGTTTTCTTTGCTTGATGCATCTTTGGCCCCTTTTTGAAAATGCGACTTTGTTTTGGCCAATCATTGTGGCTATTATAGCTATTTGATGCTATGGTTACAGTAAATGAGCGTAATTCAAACATCAGAAACGTAAAAACCTGTTGGTCCATAAATAATGTGTTGTGTCACTGGAAAGCTCAGAAATAGAAAGCTCTAATAAATAATTTAAATACTGTTCAGGAAATAGGTTTGTAATGAGATGGGCTGTGGAGTTTATATTACTGTCTTAAAAAAATGAATAAATAAATGAATACAGTTAATGAAGAATGAGGAAGAGCTGTGGTGAGAGTGAATGTAAGAGTGTGAGCTTGATGCTCATTGCCTTTTTTCTGGATTTTCAGTCTAATATGATTGAAATACGTGAACTTGTTTGCTATAGGGCAACTTGGCTTTTTTAGTAAAAATGGTAGCTAGTAAAAAGGGTAAAAGGTGACATTCATTAGATTCTTCTTCTTCTTATTTCTTGTAGCTATAATCTTAGTTACAGGCTTGAATTCTTAGGGAGTTGTTTTAAGCAATGCAGACAATATTGAAAAATTTATCAAAAATTTGAGACATACTCTTCTCTTGGCTATGCTGTTAGAAAGCGTCTGGGTGATAAATCTTTCTGTTGGTCATGTGTTTTACTTTTCTTTGAACTGGGTAACTGGGTTTCAGTAACAGGGTTCCACATACACAAACAACCAAGAAGTAAAGAGACACCCATAATTGAATGATAAAAATGTATTCACTAAAAATTATTGCTGTTATTATCTTATTGTTTGTTTCCTGTTTTCAGATTGGAATAGACCCACCTTGACGCATGTCTAGAAGGGACAATTTCAAAGACAAGATTAAATTTAGATCACATTTTGTTGGTCACTTTGAACTGTGGACTGTCACAGAGACAAAGACAGTAGTTAAGAATCTTAAAATACTCCTTTCCATTGTTAACAGAATTATAGTTCAGTTTTTTTTTTTTTTTTAAAAAGGGTAAAACATCAGCAGCATCACAACTTGATTGATCTGGGCCTTCTAAAAGCTAATTAATTATTAGCTCATTTTAACCAAGACTAATATCAATAAGTGGTGTCTACTTAAGTTTTGCGTGTTTGTTTACTCGGTGGAAAACATATTTTTATAAAAGGAGTTAATTAAAAGGAGTTCATTATGAATGACCTGAATGTGTTTACCTTTAATTCACACACATAACAATTTCACCCGACAAAAAAACATGCATTTGGTCATCTCTCTATAGCCCTTACCCGTATTCTATATTATAGAATATTTTTTAATAATGTTTATATATTTTTATTTTAAAATTAGCTTCGCACCACCAGCCTCGAGGGTTCAATTCCCGCCTCAGGTCTGTGTGTATGGAACATGTTCTCCCTGTGCTTTGTGGATTTCCTCCCACAGTCCAAAGAGGCCCATAATGTATGAATGTGTGTGTGTGTGTGTGTGTGTGTGTGTGTGTGTGGGTAATGGATTGTTATCCTGTCCAGGGTGTACCCTGCCTCGTGCCTGAATAAACCTCCAGGGATAGGCTCCAGGCTTCCTGTGACCCTACAGGATGAAGCAGTATAGACGATGAACTAATGAATGAATATTTAGAATGCAAAATGATTGACAGTCAGATGAGACGAGAAAACACCCTGTTTTTATTTTTTTGGTATTTTGGTCTGTCCATGTGCCATCCGGCAAATCAGACGACGGTAACTCTGCCCCTGGAGATATTTGATATTATGAGATATTACAACTTGGATCCTGGCGGGACAAGGTGACAGTGCTAACCACTAAGCCACTATGCTGGCAGAGGTGAGATTGGGCAAGACGACAATGCTGACCACTAATCCAAAATACACGTATGCTTCATTTTTTAAATTATACTTAGAATGGGCGGTACAGTAGCATAGCGGTTAGTTCTATGACCTTGCCCCTCCAGGGTTGAGGGTTCAATTCTCACAGGCAATTTGGGAACGCCGATCAGGCTAACCTTCATGCCTTTGGACTGTTTGAGGAAAATGGAGTCCCTGTAGGAAACCCACCAATAGCACAGGGAGAAAATGCAAACTCCATGCACACAGACCCAAGGCGGGAATCGAACCCTTGTAAACCATGTTTTCTTTTTTGCTATAACTTTTTATTACTTTCTTAATATTCTAGGTGTATATGTTTTGAAAATATTTATAAGGAAATCCCTAACCCTAACCACAATTAATAATGAAACCTCCCTACTGTTCAGACAGTTACAGTTCTTGTTGTTTTTGTGAATATGGATGTTTTTACTGATGTTATTTATAATGTAATCAATCTTCTTTAATTGCTTTGGCAAAAAAATATATATTTTTTTTACATTCATGCCAATAAAGCCCTTCTGAACTGAACTAATCCAGGATATTAGAGGAACACTCCTGCTAACGGTTTTGGAAACACACTAATAATGGCGGCTGGGAGGATTTTGTGTGTGTTTATACAGGAGCTAAGTGCACTAGATAGAGCACAAGGGCGCATGATGGGCCGCAGTCTGGCAATCTGATCTGAAGAAGAGGGGGCCGGAGGGAGGAGCAGGGGTGTGTGTGTTGGGGGGGGGGGCGTTAAGGAATATTCAGGTGCTCAGATCCGGCACAAGAGGAGGCGCAAGACGGCGGAATAAGCTGAATATACAAGGCAGCGGCCACTCCCGACCACACGGAGATAGATAGAGAGAGAGAGTGAGAGATCTAACACTTCGGCTTTGTTTCATTTGGCTAATCACTGTTTGATCCGGTGCGTCTCTTTGATCTCCCCTAAAATCAGTTCGCTCACGAAGTGTGGGTGCAAATCGTGTGCATTTGAATCCTTTTCTCTCTCTATCTATCTATCTATCTTTATCTCTATATATTTCTCTCTCTTATCCTGCGTGGAGATGTTTAAAAGAAGCAAAAGCGAAGTTTTAGTGGACGATGAAACGTCCGAAGGGGAAGAGGACGCGCCCTGGCATCGGGAGCGCGCGGAGAAGGTGAGCTCGCGGATGGAGTGATTTAAACAAAGACGTAACGTATTCAGCACGAGCTATCACGCGCGAGCGCCGGTTTAAACCGCATCCATTTGGTTTTTATTTCTTAAAATTTTTGTATAATTTCTGTAATATATTTATATTCTGTTATATGACTTATCACCAGCTTAAATGTAGAAAACTGTACGGCTTTACGCAATTGTTTGATCCAATCGTTGCTAGGGTCGTTGCTAGGGTCGTGTAGATATGGCCACGCCCCCTGGCAACGCCGGCGTTTCAAAGGCTTCGTTAGTTAGCTACGTAGCTAGTTTTTCTTTCTCTTTAGTACCACAGAATGATGGTTAAAACACAGGTGGAAATTTATCTGCCATTCCTTTCTTTTACAGACAGGAAACTTCTGGAAAATCTCCCTTATAAGCTTATTTCTTATCTATCTAAATATAAAATTATATCAACGATATCTTTGTTCCATACATTGAATTGTATCTTAGACAATTTTCTGTATGTCTGTCCAGACAGATTTTTATCAAAGCATTATGTAAAACTGGCTTTACTGAATTTAAAGAAATCTGGTCCATAAATGAAATCAAAATGTTTAGTAAAAATTAAGTTATGAGCAGTTATGTTCCAGATTATGTTACAGCATCATGCCAAACTGGCTAAACAGAATTGAATGAAACTTTTGCAGAAGACATTTTTAGATATCTGCCTGAAGTGAAATCTGCACCATAAGTGAAATCAAAATGTTGAGTAAAAGCGATGTTATGTGCCGGATTTAATAATTATATGTCGGACTTTAAAATAAACGACTTTTCTGGGATTAGTTAATATTTTCACAGCTGAAATAACTGTGCTGAAGTGATATAAGTGAATTTTAATGTGCTGGAGTTGTTTTAAGACAAAACTTAATCTTTATCTGATCTACTTTTTCGGTTTCTTATCTGTGATTCACTCTCTGATTACTGAACAGGGAGTGTATTTGGCTGACGATGAAAGAAGTACAACTTGGCGAAAACTAGCTGTTTCTATATCCTCTCTTTCCCATTGATTGTAATAAGATGAAATGACAGTAGATTCAAAATCTTGCCGTGAATTAGGTAAATTTTTTACAATTTTCTAATATTTAGCCACAAATGCCGTGGAAACCAATACAATATAATGTTACACCAAACAAAAGTTTGTAAAATTACAGTTAATTTTGGAAAAAATAAAAGAATTCATGTTCGTGGACTTCAACCTGAAATAATATTATCACTGATAACATTACAGCTGATCACCTTATTTTTTGCTTTAACCTTTTAACTATTTCAACAAACTCTTTTTTTATTATTATTTTTTTTTTCCATCAACCACAGTTACTTCAGCTAGACATTAAACATGTATGTGCTGCCCTATTTCAGGAACTGTTATAAATTTACATTTATTTCCATACACCTATGACGCCTGTTATTTTTTTATCTAACGCAACATACAAATGAATGCGGATATAGTCAAGCAGGTTTTGCTCAGGGATGAAGTGGCGAGTTTCATGGTGCAGGAAATATTTTTGCTACAAATAGCTATGAATTCACGACTCATGTAGATATGTGGCAAAATTCACAAAGTCATGTGGCAAAATCATGGTCTTGGGGTGTTTTGTAGCTGGTCAGCCTGAGCTACGAACATTTTAAACAATAAAAAAAAAAAAGTGGTGGAATTATGACTTTTAATGACCCGTAGGGCTGCCGTTCATCCAGCGTGTGTGTCTGGCCCGTTTGTGGTCTTCCGTAGTCAATCGTAGCCAGCCAAGGGGCTATGGAGGTGCACTTAGATCTATTATAAGGTTACGGCAAGCAGGAAGTAAAGGAACAGTGAAAACAGAGACAAAGCAAGGGAAAAGTTAAAATAAATATCCTTTGCAGCACTTGAATATCCTTTCTAGGTCCTACGAATTGCCTTGTGTCACGTGACGACAAGAAGTCCATAAGCACCATGGTGTGACGGTCATTTTGTCTGTTTTCACAGGCTTCTCTGCAGGGATTCGTAGACCCCACTAGCACCTCCTAGAGCTGTTCATAACTAATGATTATCATTTGTGGCTTTACAGTACATGATCGTCCCTTTTGCCATAATCAGGTCATTCAGGGTGGGTTTTACCTTCAATTAACACATTTTCAACATTACATTCGACTACACGTGGCTGATGCAACCTATTAAAGCCTAGGTGTTCCTCAAGTCTCGTCTCCACGCCGTAAGATAGCTGAGACCGAGTCAGGGTTGATCGCAGCACTACTACACTTGCTCAAACCTTTCCCCTGTTTTTGGGTTTATTCAGTAATCTTCCACTTTCAGACATTTGGTCTTGGACTATGAGAGTTAGCCCCTGCAGTCCTGAGGTTCAGCCCGGTTCAGGCAGCATGGTGCACGGTCTCGTTCTTCCCAGCAAGCCTTGCTCTGTAAACATCCATGAGCCACAGCTGTGACAGAGTTCAAGCTACAGCTCCCACATCCTAGTCTATAAAAAAGCCCGAAAGAAAGCCTCATGAGCGGTTCCGTTTCATAATCAACCGACTTACATAACGCTGTAAGACCTGCTGAGCTTCTTCTCTCTTTCACATTTTTTTTTTTTTTTAAAAAGAGTGAACTTTACTGCAATCTGATCCTTAAGCTACAGTATTATTTCCTACTGGATCCTACTTAAGTCCTGGTACCGTAAAAGGACAGAGACATTAAAAAAAAATAATAATAATCCAGTGCTTAGGGTCTGGCTAATAGGTCCTGATCCTTCAGTCACATGATTTACTGATGTCATTTGACTGATGGCATGGGGTCAGGTCTTGAAAGTTTTTAAAGTTTCACCAGATATAATTTGTTTGTAATAAGATATAAATTATTAATCACGTATGCTAAAAGCACTATCCATTGCACGGAAGATGACTTTGTCATGAATATAATTATTAAAAATCTTTGCAGCTTAGCTAAATGCTGTATAACATCTATCTAAATGTTATGGAAATCTATAATAATAATAATAGTAATTTATATTATTATTATTATTATTCAGCAGATACAGTGTGCTTTTGGTGCAGGATGATGATTCATTCCGCTCTGTAATGGTGCAGTAATAGAAAGTGCACACCTCCATCCTGGACACGATCTTGTGCCTATGCCTCATCTCGAACAGCACTCGAGTTTCATATTGTATTTCACAGAAACAGAAAATATCCCTCATACGATTTTTTTTCCCCTCTATCCAGAATGGGATTAGTTTGTCCGCAGGGCTGAAATGCTTTAACTGCTTTAAACACGGCATGCACGGTGTAATCCCAAGATCAGCATTAGAGGAGGAAGGAATGCACTCTGTCTTGAAAGGCATTCTGAGATTTAGATTTTATCATATCACAGTCATATAGACGTCACGTACAGATTTCCACGAAGTTCGAAAAGACGTACATGTGAGTGAAACTCATGTTCCCTAACTCGCAGGAAGGCTGGGAAACTCCCTGATCTTTCCCCGCTCTCACTCCGTCACCATCATGATGAAGCGTAGCCGAGTTCAAAGGCCGAAACATTTCAAATATTTTAAGTATTTCTGCTGCAAATCTACTACTGAATATTCTTTTTGGAGTTGGGACAGTGTGTAGACTTCTTATTCGTTCTATGAATACAGGAAAATCTTTCGCTCTTTCCATCTAAAAATATTAGTTACTTATTATCCCAGGATTGGGACTAAATGACTGTGTGTCCAAAAGAAAACCACTTGTTAATGAGATTTATAAAAATAAAAGGCTTCAGTTTGCCTGAGAGCATAAAGGTTGGACTTTGGATCAATGGAAAAAGGTCATGTGGTCTGATGACTCTGGATTGACCCCATTCCAGAGTGATGGGGGCATCAGGGTAAGAAGTGAAGTGCAGAAGGCAAGATAGTCATGGCCAAAATTGTTGGCATTCCTGAAATTTTTTCCAGAAAATCAAGTACAAAGGCGCAAGATACAGTCATGGCCAAAATTGTTGGCACCCCTGAAATTTTTCCAGAAAATCAAGTACAAGCCTCTGGAGACAGTGTTATGATCTGGGGTTGCTTCAGTTGCTCAGGTCTAGGCTCAGCAACGTTATGTGGCAATAAAATGAAGTCAGCTGACGACCTGAATGTACTGAACGACCAGGCTATGGAGTTTTTCTTCCTTGATGGCACAGCAATATTCAATATTCATGTGTCTTGACAAGACACATGAATTGGTCAGTGTGTAATCAGGCAAATTAAATATCAGTGTTTGCATTCAACTAATTTATTAGTTGTCAGGTTCAGTGTGTTTAAATGTTGGTGAACTCCGAACTGTGCTGGACACTGGCTCACCAGAACGGGCTTTGAAGAGCCTTGATGTAAAATTGTTGATTTGGTGATGCTTACTTTAAAAAGGACATATGTTTTAAGTCTTATTAGCTTAAAGAAAGTAAAAAAAAAAAAAATTAATCACATAAAACTCAAAATTGCTATATTTAAGTTTGTGAATAATTGAAGTACAGTATTTGTTTATGATGTTAAATACTTTTAAATTGATTAATAAATACTGACGGACACAACCTTAATGAGATTATTTGTACCATTATTTGCCTACATCTTTAGCCTACATAAATATGTTAGAATACAAAATGGTACATTTAATAGATATATGTCTAAATCGCAATCTAAATGTTTAAATCACAATATGTGTCAAAAAAATCATGTGTGTGTTTTTTTTTGTTTTTTAACAAAATCGTACAGCATCATATAAATACATATAAAAGCCAAAAAAAAAAAAAACTTTCAGCTTGAAAGTTAGCTTGCTAACAGCTTTAATTTTAAATATGTTTAAGGAATGTAAATTGGTTTAATTTTAATATTTTTTAATAAAAAATGACTAACACAAAAACTCACAGTCTAGTCAGCCAATTCAGACAGTACACGACTATTCTGCGAAATGTAAGTCAAAACAGGAACTTTTTGCATATTTTTCCTTGAAAAAAAGTTGAACAATTGAACAACAGTTTATTCGATGAATAATTAATAATTTTCTCAGTTTTGCTTAAAAAAAACTAGTAAAACAAAAGAAACAAAAAAATGATAAGGCTATAGAAAATACTGTTTTTGTCTTTTTGTCATCATTCAAAAATTACACCACTAAAAATACTGCGCAGCAAGTGCGTCCTTTTGTGGTGTACAAGTTAATACATATGTGAGCTACGGGGAAATATTATGCAAAAGAAACATTATCGGTTATTTTTTATTTCTTTTGAGTTTTTTTCAACATTTTTATCTCTTCTAACAGGATCTAACATGGACGGTCCACAACATTTAATGTAAAAAAAAATGGAGTAAAAAAAAAAAAAAGTTAAAATTGTAAAAATTTATAATTGTAACAAATTAATGTAGGTAATGTAAGAGTAAAGAATAAAACACTTTGGGGTGCATGGTTTTTGGAAAACAATTATGTTCAATTAGGGATGGGAATTACCTTTGCTGCAATTATCATGATACCTACATGATACAGTTTGTATTGCGATTCTTCAAGTATCGCGATTTTATCTTTATCCCGATTCAATATTATATTTTGTTGCGATGTGAAAGAAACTTCACAAAAAATTCGCTCCTACCACACAGGATGCTGTGCTGCTGCAAATGTATAAATAGCTGAGAGTGCACCACCTGTAGGATTATAGAGGAACTGCAACACGTTTTTTTTTTTTTTTTAACCTCGGATGAAAAGATACGTAAAAATTAAATTCCATAAAAATAAATCGATTCTGGAGTCGGTGTGACAGTACATGTATTTCCAAACAAAAGAACTGCAATATGTACCTGATTGATTCCATCTGTTTATTCAGTGTGGTAATTCCAAATCTCAAACCTACCTCATTGTTGGATATTAGTATCCTAACTAAAAAACAAAGAATACATTTAATTGACTTTATCTAAAAATGCAGCATGAGTAACTCGTACACACTCCAGGAGCCATTAGTGGCCGCTCATAGCTTTTTGAGCCAGGAAGAAAATAAACTAAAGCAGAACCTTCGCAAGAGTTACTATTATTGATCTCGTAGTTAGAGGTCACAGTGGACATGCTTTCTGCCTTTAGTGGGCCATTGTTAATGGAGTGTTGTTGTAATGGTTTCTTCTGCAGCCTGGCCTGGGAAATAACACGCGGGTCCACTGTCGCGAATACTGAAATACTTTAGTGACGTCTGGCACTGTGTTGATCGCTCGTGTTCTTTACACCACACGTCTCTGTTTATGTTTCGCTACTAAAAATATTTCTTCTCATTAGCAGAACTGTGTGTGTGTGTGTGTGTGTGTGTGTGTGTGTGTGCTTCCTTATTGTGTTATTCACCGGCTTCTGCTTTTCAGGATAAAGAACCAGAGGGAACAGAGGAAGCACTGGGCCCCTCAACCAAGGTACAGACACACACACACACACACACGTGGTCATGCACACACTATTCAATACACTCGGTGCGTTTAGAATAACTAAAGCTTCTGCGCCTATAACACGGTCTCAGGGTCTCAGTGGAATGCAACAATGTTTATTGTTAATTTCCTCACACACTCTCACACACACACACACACACACACACACACACACACACACACACACACACACACACACACACAGCGCCTGTGCGCATAAA
>JAQMYJ010000015.1:4444789-4466415 GCA_030014305.1 Clarias laeviceps
ACACACACAGTCAGAGGAACACACACACACACACACACACACACACACACAGGGATACAATAAAGGAATGGAATTACCTTTACCCCATATCTAGACAGGTTGGTTTGTGGTTTCCTACTTTAGTTTTCCAACAGAACTGTGGGGTTTATGTTTTAGATTGTACATTATATAACAGCGTATCATATCATATACTGCAATGTTCATATCATTTGTAAATGTTTAGGAAGTGATTTAAATCATAATTCACATATCAGGGCATCCTTAGTGAAGAACTGTGTGTGTTTAGAGGTGGATAACACAATACAACGCCACCATGTGTATTAGTATTATTAGTAAGAGGTGGTACCTCGGCATACAAAGTTAAGAGTTCTTAAAGCGAATTTTTTATTGCGAAATGCATTTTCCCATAGGCAATAATGTAAATGCAGACAATCCGTTCCAGCCACCCAAAAATATTAGCAATATTACCCAGCACTATGATCATATTTTTGCATATAAAAACAATTAAAACATTTAGAAAATACATGTAAATTAACTAAAATATGAAATTTAATAGATATTAAATCTCAAAAATTATTAAACCCAAAAAGTTATTCAAACTATACAAGTACATGAACAAAAATAAATAAATAAATGAAAATAAGTTTCATAAAAATCATGAGTGATAGTTATTGTACATCTATCTATTAAAAAATAAATAAAAAAAATTGTTTAGTGCAGCCTCCCTTCCGTGGCACTGAGATCACGTGACCTGTGACCTCATTATAATTTTCTTCAAAACGCCCATCATGGTGGACATAGAGGCGACTCTCAAAAAAAAAAAAAAAAAAAAATCTTTTTATGAGATCTGCCAAGAAAAATCTTTACTTGTTTGGGTTTCACCTTATCACGTGACCGATGCATTTGCATACACCTTTAATGTTCATTAGCATCTGCCACAGATGGGCGTGTACACAGGATCAGCCTTGTCTGTGTTCATTTATTTGAATATTTATACAACACATTATTTTCTATAGTGACTTTATTTAATTTTTTCTCTTCCTTTTTTATCATGCATTCCTCCACATGTATTATAAAAGCTGCTCCCTTTTCTTCTTGATAGTGTCCTTGATAACATTCTTGGGACCCATGGTGCTATGTCTTCACTGAATCATGCACCAAATGCGAAAAAACTAAACAAAAAAAAAGTAAACTTGCTTCACTTGGCTTTCCAAAGACGCAAACAAGTTTTGAACGGCTCCCGGACATCCGCACAACTCGGCTGGTTCGTTGTATAAAAGACCAGCATTGTCACATGGAACCCAGATAGCCCACGTTGTATCTTTTTAATGTTAATAATCTATTTATATTTGATTTGATCTCACCGCTGTATTTGATTTAATCCCTACCGCATCATTCTGGGTGTGCTAGACTTCCATTATCTCTTGTTGTTACTACAGTGTGTATATTACTCTCATTAAACTTAACCTCAACCTCAAGTGCATCATTATTAAGGTACAGATGGGAGACATTAGAAGGCATACAGTAGATATCATAACTGACATTTTCCATTCAGTGAGTCCTCAATGCATGTGCTGTGGATGGAGGGGCGGGGTCATTCTGAGTCAGGCCACGCCCATTTTAGGATAAAGGTGAGCTTTGTGCCGTATTTGTATTGATTTGCCGTGACGCTTGTCTCTAAGGGGACAAATAAAGGAAAACTAGGGAAGCAAATTAAATAGAAGGTGCGTTCAAGTCAAACTGGGACTTTTGATTCTCTTTATTTCTCTATATAATCCCCTGCTACACTAATGCACTTATCCTATTGTTTCACTAGTGTTTGGATACCATCAAGGTAGAAAATCTTCTCAGTACGCCGGAGTCATGATCATGTCTGCGTCATTATCCGAAACTCAGGCCTCCCAGGAACTCCTTTAATGGCCCAGACATGTGGAAATGGCTTGGAGCGGTGTCAGGACTCTACCGAGTTCCTGTAATGTGCAAGTGGTGTTGGTGAATGATTGTGTGTACAGTTCACACACACAGAGTCACGTTTCTTTCTTCCGTAAGTCGGCGACAAGTTATCATTGATTTTTCCATTCACTGAATATACGCCTTCATTCCTGAGAAATTTCATCACGAGTCCCGGTTTGACTTGAACGCCCCTCGTAAATAAACAGGTAAACAAATAAATGCCCTCATAGCGTAACAATTTTTGTGAAACTTTTGTGAGTTTTTCAACAGACTCTCAGGAAAAGTTTGTGGTTGTTCGGTTGCAAGCTACATATAGGATGATAAAGATAATCATAATAATACCAATAATAACAACCACACATAATTTCTAATGATATTAAGGTTTAACACCTCAGCACCGCACTGCTCTTTCCGAATCAGGACACACCACTTATGGTATTGTTTATGGATACACACTCGTCAACTTTCCATTCCTGAAAGGCCTCCAATTCATCCGAACTGACTGAAGGCTGTTTTTTGTGCGAAATTTCTGCATCAAGGTCACCAGTTTCAGACGAACGAGGCTCGTCTTCTTGGCAGTTCGACCTTGTTTTGTGAAAAAGGATGTTTGTGCGTATTCGAGTGGTGAGTAAGCGTGTCCGCTGTAATCTGCAGGACGCATTCCTTCGCAGGCTGGACCCAAGGAAAACAGTTCAGGGAACAGCAGCGGGCACGTGTTGCAGCTTCTTACAAAAGCCTTTAGTGTACGACTGTGTGTGGGGGAAAAACTAAAAACTCACCGCTAAATCACAGCGATTCAGTGATCTGTTGATTTGGGAAAGACAGGAAGTTTTATTTCTCACTGTAGATTGCATTTTTTTTTTCTTCATGTTAAATGAACACAATTAAAACATACTTTTAAATAATTATTCCAGTAGAAGATCACAAGCCACTTTGTCCGCTGCAGTGAACCGGTCACATGACTTCTAAGATACAGAACTTTAAAGGATCTCTCTAGTCTCTCTCTTTTTTTTTTTTTTTTTTCTTTTTTTTTTTTAAAGATGGGATTGGAATTATTTATGATATGCACATTAGGCCCGAAGCGTAGCAGCTTTTATTCAGACCAAATCACTGAAGTGCTTTATAGTTTCTATCAAATGCTAGTATGCAAAAAATTAGAAGTCAAAGTGTAGTATGAAGATAAAACACTGTTAGAAAAACTAGAATGAGTAAACAACAACAATAAAAAAAAAAAAGTTTATGTTGAGTTTTAATTAAATTCAAAACCCCTTTATTTGTCCTCAAGGGGCAATTTAAGGTGCTCAGAATAGTACAGAAAGATGATAAACCACAAACATTTGTACATCTAGAATGAGAGGCCGACATCAGTGCAAATAAAATGAAATCAAATCAAATTGTTGTAATGATATTTAGTTTGTTAGTGCAAAACAACTGTATAAAATAACTGTAAATAAATGTAAACTGTATAAATAGCTAATGCAATGAAACAAAAAGAAGAAGATGATAAAATAAGTAAAGTAAGCATACGATTTATAAAGTTTTCTATACAATTTGTACAATTTCCTTTTGGGATTAATCAAGTACTCAAGTAAATGTACCTTTAGGTTTTGGCGCTTTTTTTTTTTTTTTTTTTTTTTTTTAAGTTAAAGAAGAGTTGCAAAGTGTTTAAAGTCCCTCACCTCCAGTGTCTGGGTTCGATTCCCGCCTTGGGGTCTGTGTGCATGGAGTTTGCATGTTCTCCCCTATCCTTTGGTGGTTTCCTCTGGGTAATCCGGTTTCCGCCCAAAGTCAAAGACATGCAGGCTAATTGGCGTTTCCAAATTGCCCGTAGTGTGTGTGTATGTATCCTGTGATGGATTGGCACCCCGTCCAGGGTGTACCCCGCCTCGTGCCCAAAGCATCCTGGGATAGGCTTCAGGCTCGGCGCAACCCTGTATACAGGATAAGCCGTGTAGGAGATGTGAATGAGTGAATGAATTTTGGTGTTAATGTAAAATCTTCAAAATGAAAAAAAACGAAAGTCAGTGTCACTGCAGTTTGCTACGTCAGCAGTAGAGGGATGTAAAAATGACATAAGTGTATAGCTATTTACTAAAAGTGCATTATTTGTCTTTATTTGACGAGTGTTCAGGAAACAGACGGGGAAAATCGTCTGCGATTCGATGAGGAGCTTGGAAGCAAACGCACCCGAGTCATCTCGTTAAATTCTAAACAAAATCAGGTCATTAAATTAGCTCAACTAATCACACGGTTTTGACTCCCTTATTTAATCAAACCTAATCAAGCGCCGATCGCGGATAAGATACTGATTGTGAAACCGCAGAGGGGATTTTATTCACAGGGAAGAAAGGAGACGAAGGAAAGACGGGTGTCTGGGTGAGAATATTCAGCTAATCAGAGCAACTGATGTGGGCGTGTTAGATGTAAGAGGAAAAAAATTGAATGCATCTCGAGTACGGTGTTCATCTTTTTTGTTGTTTTTTTTCTTTTCTTTTATTACAATTCTAAACAAACTTAGCAAATGATTTTCTCCTACCACACGGGATGCTGTGCTACAGTACCTGCCAATATGTGAATAGTTTGGAGCACGCCACCTGTAGGATTATAGAAGAGCTGCAACATTTTACCACCTCAAATGCAAAGAAAAATAAATTGGAAAATAATTGTTAAAAATCGAGAGTCCGAGTTTTGAGGTCCGTGTAGGGATACATGAATTTGCCACCCAATGGAATCAAGATACATCATTCAATCATTCATCGTCTAAACTACTTATTCTGCATACGGGGTTTAGGCAGCCTGGAGCCTGGAGCCACTTTACAGGCAATTTGGGAACGCCAATTAGTCTAATCTGCATGTCTTTAGACTGCGGGAGGAAACTGGAGTACGCGGAGGAAACCCAGCAAGCACGGGGAGAAGATGCAAACCCCATCCACATAGACCCCGAGGCAAGAACTGAACCCTCAACCCTGGAGGTGCGAGATGTTACAGTGCTGATCAAAGATCAAGTTGGGAACACGAAATGAACAATCAAGGTCTAAAAAAACATGAAAAAGTCAAATTTATACTCCTACTCATGTCTATGCAGATAAAAAGCAATAAATACAAATAAGTGTGTCTGCTAAACGCTCTAAGTGTAATTAAAATAAGTCTACAAGAACATGCACCATATTACTTATGCGCTTTTGAAGTTAAGGTTACATTAGTCAGCCTTCTTTTGTGTAGATTAACACACACACACACACACACACACACACACTCCAGAACCTGAGCAGGATCTCCAATGAATTTCTGACATTTGTTGGTTTTCATCTATTTTCAGTCGAACAAATAAAATCCGTCCCTATACAACTTGATAACTGAAGCCTGGTGTGCTAAGAGAATTACCATTCTGTCCAGACTTATTAGTCAGTAAGCTGCTTACACACACACACACACACACATCTCCTTTTCGAGTTTTTTGTGGAGCTACACAGGTTGTGGTCATTTCCAGGTCACTTGTCAGTCTGTACAAAAGCACTGGATTTGATTTCTTTTAGCATTTCAATGTGGAAAATGAACTTCTGAATCTTCATACACGCACACACACACACACACACACACACACACACACAGGAAGATCATGAGTTCTAAGAGGATCGATGGAATCCTGCGGGTGCGAGGTAAACCTGGGTAAATGTTTTTCACCTCTATAAGCTGTAAAGCCGGCCCGGTATTTAAAATCCCAAGATTCTGACGAACGCAAGCAGGAGGGCAGCGTGCAGGAATGTCTAAGCCGCCCAAATGCCCCTCAAGCACAGAGCGTATGAAAGACTTCAAGATTACAGATTTAATAAAATAACAATCAAAGAGTTGGTCTATGGGCAATAAACCTGAAAATAAGTTTGTGTATATTATTTGTAAAGTAAAGAATGTTCAAAGATACTTTTTTCACTTTGAATATTTTTTCAGTCATCGGGGTGAAGAGAATCAGAGATCACCTGATACGATATCATCACGATATCCAATATTGTAACTCTGTTAGCATCGCAATGTTTTTCTTTGTTTTGTTTTGTTTTTTTAAACAATTTTAAACAAACTCGGAAAATAATTCACTCCTGCTGGACTGGATGCTGTGCTGTTCTTCCAATGTGTAAATAGTTCAGACTACAGCACCTCTATGATTATAGAGGAACTGCAAACATTTTTTTCTCCTCAAATGCAAAAGTATGTGTGTGTGTGTGTGTGTGTGTGTGCGCGAGTTTGCGAGTGTCCGCAAGACGAGCAAAGATTTTTAATAAATTATGACTTGGAAAACGAGCAAGTCTTGGTTTACGAGTACCGAGTATCATGTGTCACGCATGTGCTTCTTGTTTTGACGCCAAGAGTCACGTCATCACACCTGAGCCAATGTTTTTTCTCTGTCTTGTGCTGCGGAATTGTGGGTAATCGTCTCCCCTGCTGGGTCTTAGTGCTCGTCTCTCACTGGTATAATCAACATCCGTGCACGTGTGTACTGTTTACTATAACACTGTGACCACGTGTGTGTGTGTGTGTAAAACATATTTTTAGTATGCGCGTCATTGGACACCGTGCCCCTTCACACACACACCACTCCTCTTCTTGCCTTTTCTCACACACACACACACACAAACACTCTCTAATGGAAACTCTGCTCTGTCGCGATTCTTTTCAAAGGTAAAGTGCAGATTCATTTGTATGCTTTATTTTTACTTTACAGTAGTGATTCCGTCAGTATGCTCTCACGCGAGTGTCATTAGCGATGTTCCTTGTTAATTTTTCCAACAAGACAGTCTTGTGTGTGTGTGTGTGTGTCAAGGTAGACTTTGTCATTTCACCGTATACAAGTATACAGCGAAATTTTACCACGAAAAATCTTTATCATGATTAATTTCAATTTAATAATATTCAGATTTGTATTATAAATGTGCAATGTTGGAATATAGAAAAGCCTAACAAACTGGTTAGAGGAAACAGATTATGCAGTTTTATGACATCCTAAACATTAACATTTAACAAATTAAATGATCTTTATATTTAAAACACCTTAGAGCCTTAGCCGCCTTCCATCTAGAAGCTTTTTATAAAGAAACTTGCTGTTCAGCACCTCTGGTGACGTCTCCTCAGTCAGTTATGGAAAGCCATTCGGGTCAAACTTGGTCATATGATTAATTTGACCAAGATTAATTAATAGAATTAAAAAATTCTAGATTAATCTCTTGTGTTAAAATTGACAGCTCTAATATAAATACAAAATGAATAAAAAAAATTATATACTGTATATTAAAGAATCAGTGTGGCGATACATGATACACAATATATCTCTTAATCTTCTTCCCCCCCCATCTCCACTTCATTAATAAAGTTTGTGAGGGTATGCTTGGAGAGCTCTTTATTTGTACACCGCTGTTTCAATTTCTGATCACATGACTGCAAGAGCTCTATACAAATCCCTGTGTGATTTGTTACTAAAAATTTCGACACAATAGAATAAGTGTATTAATATAAATCTTATTGAAGACTTGAACGTTTACTTGAAATCAAAACAACTACCAGAGCTGCTGTTATAGCAATTAAATCAACACCTTCTGACCAATCAGGTTCGAGAATTCAACATCACTGTGGTCTAACTGAATTTACATGATCAGAGTGTTTATTATTATTATTATTAGCCATCATACAAAAAGAAGTTATATGTGAACTCTTAACATCAAGATCAAGATGTTTCATGGCTGTCGTTTCCCCACAGGACACCAAGACCAAGAAGGTGAAGCCTAAGAAGGACAAAGGGGACAAGAAGCTGTTTCCTTCACAAGACGACGAGCACTTCCTGCTTAAAGGAGTCTCGGTGTCGCACAAAAAAGGGTAAGTTCATTCGACACTACAAACAAATGTGGAAATGTTCCAAGAAATCGGAATGAAACCAGACTGATTCAGACTGAACCACGCCGATCGTTAAACTGCTGGAATAATTTTTTAAAAAGCTACTAGTGTTTAAAATGTAGCTGGATGTAGACAGAAGACCTTTACAGAGTGTGTGTGGACTAACGTAACACCCTGAAGCATTAACGTAATGGAGGAATCCAAACATCTCACTCATGCGCTGCCAATGGAAACCCCACCCCGAGTCTTACACCGTGTCCTTCCTCTCAAAGCTGGGGAAACTATTTGTGCCTTAAAGCTCAGCTTCCTGCCGAAAGGCAGTAAATTATCATACCTGTCCTAAGATCATGGCAAAAATGTCAGGCACGTCTGGTGTAGGCACGTTCTTTCATACAAAAATGGAATGTGGGGTTTAATTAAGTTTAAAGAGTTCCGTTGGTTCATTCCGTGTTACTGAAAAACAAATATACCCAAGTTTAAAGTTTCTAGTTAGAGAGATTTTTTTAAAAACATTGCCCTGCCTTTTATGGATGTCGTCATTGTACGAATAAGTGTTGTGTATTTTTTTTTTTTTTAAGTAATCAGGACTTCAGTGGATGCTGCATCACCTGTGGCATAACGGTTGTTTTGTGACATAATTAGGTTTTTAATAAAAAAAATAATAATTAAAAAAAGGTAATATCAATTATTTTATCACATGTCCAAGATGTCAGCAGTCACCTGCCAATACGATATTATCATGATACCTCAATGACGATTTAATTAAAATTGAAATTCCATTAGTATCAGGATTTTATGAATATTAAATTTTTCCTGATTTTGTTACAATTTTTAAACCTTAAAAAAAAAACTTTAATGAGTAATTAAAAGTAGCCTGTTTTGTGTTTATTTTGTATTATCTGCTGTGTCTTTTTATTCGTTGAGGATTCTTCTTAGTGTTTTTTTTTTTTTTTTTTACTGGTTCCTGACTTTTTTGGTACATTTATGTATTTTTTAATTTTTTTTTATTATTATCTATTTTTATTTTATTTATTTATTTCCCCCCCGATTTTCTCCCTATTTTAGTCGTGTCTAATTCCTCCGCGTCACTAGGGGCGCTGTTACATTAAGGCTAGCACATGACGCTACCGACCCCATCTTTTGAAACTGCTCGCTCACGCACCATTGGGGCGGCGTAACACACTCGGAGGACAGCGCTATCCGCTCCTTCTGCTTGCGCAAGCTCACAGATGCCCCTGATTGGCTATAGAGCCGTAATTAATGTGGGAGCACGAAGTACCTCTCATCCCACCCTGCTGAGAGAGAGATCGGCCAATCGGCTCTCTCTAGGCCTCCGGCTGGGAGAGGTTACAGCATCACCCGGGAATCGAACCAGCGATCTCCAGATGATAGGGCGAGCACTTTACCACTGCGCCACTATTAAAAATGTAAAAAATAAATAAATAAATAAATAAAAACAAATACATGGTGTAAAAGTGAAATTTTACTCCTCCCGATGTCCTGCTGCAAGAGTGGACAAGTGTCTTCATGGAGCAGTTAGTCTTTGTCATGAGCTCTCATGAGGTTTTCAGCTGGTCGATACTACTAGTGTTGGCTCTACTAGTTAGTCACACAGGTGTTTAATGCAGTTCATCTAGGGTTACATACACTTCTGTGAAGGTGCATTTCCTTGGCTCTCTACACAATGTACAATAAATTACAATTTAATTCCTTTTCTGGTTTCATCCCCTTGAAAAGGGCTAACTTTTTGCATGTCAGAAAAGTGCATTAAGTCATTAAATGTATGTTTGCAGGTTGATTGAGGCAGGTGGAGACTTGTGTTTTTTCCGTTGCTTGAACAATCCATCTTATATCACGTTAAACATAGTTTACAGGTTAATTGTACCACTGCGCTTTAAAAATATCACAATAATGTATAATTGATTACAGCTACATGTGTACTTGTTGGTGCAGTTTATTTGGGTCGACACGACACCATTTAATCCCCACTAACGATACATATGACGTATAAACAGCAGCAATTTCATCTGTAGGCATGTAATTGTTAAAGTTTTCATTCTTCTCTCAGGTCTGCTAAGAAGAGCCTGGAGGAAGAGAAGGAAAAAGCTAAAGCGCATTCCGAGAAAGACCGTGTCCAATGCCTTTGGGACAGCATCACCATGACCATGCGTCAGATCACCCCAAACCGGAAGCTGGACAGGATGGAGGGCTGGGAGCCGCCGCAGCTGGGTGAGGAAGCTGAGGGGAAGAAGAGCGAGGGAGAAGGGAAGAAGATCGATTCATCTCCGCTCTCTACCGGGCTCTCGCTTTCTCTGCCCAGCTCTTTGACCCTGCCTTCCTGGACGGGCATCGGCTCAGAGGAAGACTCTTCACGTTACTCCAGTCTGAGCGAGCCTCAAGCCACGGGACCTTCGCAGTGGGCCGCACGTGCTCGAGATAAACTGGCGGCTGTGCGACGGCGCAGCCCCGGGAGCCAATCGGAGAGTGCGTGGGAGGGGCTTAAGTGAGAAATCCGACCTCTCCGTAGATCCCGTATGACCCTGAACACTCAAGCGCATGGAAACGTAACTCGGATTGGATAGCATGCACAGAAACAAGCAAACAACAAAACAGAGGGAGCAGGTGATCAGAATGAGGACGTGCCCTTTTGAGTGTACTTGACGAAAATGGTGTTTTATTATTATTTTTTGTTTGTTTGAGGTCTAAAACTACACAGGACGATAACTGTTGAGATCCTGTGGCTTTTGAAATCAATTGGTTAAACCTAAAATGCTATGATTTAATCAGTTTCTCCTGTAGAACACACTGAGTTTATGGACGGACTTCACCGTATCTGCTGCCTTTGTGACCAGTGGCGCACGACTGTGGCACTGAAATGCTCGTTAACGCTTGACCAAACCGTTTAATATTTAATCATAATAATTAATTACAATCAGCCTTAAATTCTTTTTTTATTGTTTTGACCAATTGGCTTAGCCTTGTTTTTGATGAAGAATGTTCGCGTTGCTCGTAGCCACAGACAGGGGGCGATGTAAGAGACTACTGTGCCTTATAAGCTCTAAAATGTACCGGGATGTTATGATTAGTGCTGGAAAGTGATGGAAATCATTTCAACAATGCCTTATACCACCTGACTGTGAACACCACACAGTACTGTACCTTCACTGATGCTTTTGTTCGAGTAACCATTACAGAAAACGAGTCACATTCAAAACACATCATGCTGTCGGTGGAAGTTTCCAACTCAGGCGTTTAGAGCGTTTAATCCTAGGCGGTGCAGACGCAGACGTGTCAACCTTTTTGCAATGCAGCTTCGTATTTTAGTATCGGAGTTTGGGGTGCAGGTGAGCCAGTCGACACGTTCATCTACAGTATAGTAGTCTATTGACTTGATCTAACATTAACATTGGTCAGATATAATGATAATGAAATCGTTTTACTGCTAATGACTACGCTGTTCTTCTGCTGCACGGAAATATTCAAAATGTGGTCAAACCCCAGTGACTACGGAAACTGGAGTGCGCATGTATACAGGGTTTTACATTAACCATCAGGTGCTTGGGTGGAAAAATAAAGGTGCGAGTCATCTGTTTTAGGTAACATATTAGGGATAGAAAAGTTCTATTACATGTCCATTTTCCTATTAAATGCTGCATGGAGACCTGTATCAATTTCCATTTTCGAATCAGGTGGCTTATCTGGCCAAATTGTCAATTTTTTGACAAAAATACCAACAAGCCACTCGGGTGCCAGATGAGTTGATCGATGAGTTGAGTCACTTGGGATCCAACTCTTCTGGCTCCCAAATAAAAGCTGACTCTTTAAAGTTATAAGCAGTTTTCTATTTTAGGACAAAATGTCAGAGATGATTGTGAAACCAAAGAATTCATTATTTTCAGTGAGTTGAGTCATTTGGTTTGCCCCACCAAATTGACCGGTTTAGAACAAAATACTAATGAGTCACTTGGGTGCCAATAGAGGTGGCAGTTATTGGAGACCTGAGCCACGTAGGAACCAACTCTTTCAGCTCCCAAATAACTTTCCTCACCAATTAGAGTCTACCAATTTTTGAGTCACTCATGAGCCAATACATTAGGCTCCCAAATGTCTTGGCTCTCCGATTAGAGCACCTTTGAGCCATAAGCAGTTGGGGAAAAATGTCCGTGAGTTGATACCAAAGAGTTGACTCTTTTGATTTGCTGACCAAATTGACCGGTTTAGAACAAAATACCAATGAGCCACTTGGGTGCCAATAGAGGTGGCTCTTATTGGTGAGCAGAGCGACTTAAGAGCCAAGTCAGCTACCAAATGACTCGTCTCACCAATTAGAACTGACTCATTTACTGTGTCACTTGGAAGCCATATTTTTCAGCTCCCCAACGACTGGGGTCACCATTTAGAACTGACTCTTTTACCAAGTCACTTGGAAACCAAATATTTTGGCACTTAAATGACTTGACTAACCAATTATAGTTGACTCTTTTCTGAATCACTTGGGAGCCGCATCTGTCAGCTCCAAAATGACTCGTCACAACATTTAGATCTGACTCTTTTTCTGAGTCACTTGGAAACCAAATCTTTTGATTTCAAACGACTCGGTTCACCCATTAGAACTGACTCTTTTTCTTAGTCACTTGGAAGCCATATTTTTTTGGCTCCCCAACAACTGGGGTCACCATTTAGAACTGACTTTTTTTTATTTATTTTTTTATTTACTTGGATCCAAATTTATCAGCTCCCAAATGACTTGTCCCATCATTTAGAGTTGACTCTTTTTCTGAAACCAAATCTTTTGACATCCAAACGACCCGGCTCACCGATTAGTTGCTCTCCAAGAGTTGACTCTCATCAGTGAGTTGAACCAATTGGCTCATCTCATTTTAGGACAAATATCAATGAGCCAACACCACTTGACACTAATGAGGTGTCAAAATTAGTCCGTTTATATTGATGAGCTGAGCTACTTTGGATCTGACTCTTGAATCCGTCTTTCGAATATCTAGTGCATCCTGATGCTTGCCATAAACCCCTGCATTAACACATACTCCAGTTTTGGGACGCCACAGGGCTACGTGCTATTCCTCTTCAGGGTTGGCAGGTCTGCAGATGAGATCTTCACCTTAAAGGCATTTGTAGAATGTTATCACAAGGTACAGTTTCTCACTGCCTTATGAAAGCTTTACTACTGTAAGATATCCATTCCCTTCCTCTTTTTTGAGCCTTAAAAAAATGAATGAAACTACTGTACGGCTACTGATGCTGAATTTCCTGCTTCGTCTTATAATTTACACTGATGGATTTCAAGAAGAATTGGAATAAATAACAAATTTACACACTGCAAATATAGTCGATCGGCCAACACACACTTGCTACTGATGAGTCATGGATGGTCATGCAAAATCTTTCAGGATTCAGGCCTCAGTATGATGTAGCACACATCAGGGATTCTCTGTACTTCCACTGGTCTCATTCTAACACACTTTCCCCTTCTAATGTCGATGCTGATCTGTTTTTCTCTTTTGTTAATTCGACTTGATTTAGTTATAACGGAGCCTCCACATTGATGCTCTCCATAACTAGTCCAAAGCTGCCAAACCTCCACCGCGTGAACAGAAGTGTTAACAAAGACAATCATGCTTGTCAAAATTCTACTGATGTTAATAGGTTTGTGTATACTTCTGCATAATGTCAAGTTCTTTTTGAAGCATCATTTTAAATTATATAAGATTTTTATTTGATTGTTCTGTTTGCTGAAAATGTCTAAACCCTACTTCTATCATTTGGTTTTAATCACAAGACTTTTGATTCCAAATAAAGCATCTTTTCACACCTATGTTTACAGCAAGTTTCTTGATGAGCGAACAGTAGCTGTAAATGGAAAGTGGTCAGATCAACAGATCTGAACAGTTTGGAGCATTTAACACCACCAGTATCAAATCCAAACATCCAGGATTTGCAGTATAGGGGTGTATAGGGTGTCTGTTTTAGCAAAAGAATACCAATGAGCTGCTTGGGAGCCAAATAAGTCATTTCTTATTGGTGAGCTGAGTCATTTGGAAGCTGAAAGAATCAACTGTTTTAGCTTCCAATGACTTGGCTCACTGACTCTTTTAAATTATAAACAATTTCCAAGTTTACGTTGGAAGGAGTGGAGACTTTTGGTTTAGAAGGAGTCAAAACCAAATTGTTCAGTTTAGAACAACTGCAACGAGCCACTTAGGGTGCCAATAGATTTGGATCCTATTGGTACCCCAAGCCTATTAGTGTTTGGCTCAAAAGCTGGAGTTGACACTTTTTTTTTTTTTTTTTTTTTTTTTTAAATTAGGCTCAAACTCTTTCTGATCCCAAATTACTCAGTTCACAAGCTGGCTAACCCTAACCCCGTTTTTAAGAGCTACAGTAAATAAGACTATCCATGTGATCTTTAGCTCTTAAGAACGACTAATTTAGTAGTAAGCAGTTACCAAAAAGCTAACCTAGCAATACCTAGATTTAAAAAATGCCCAGGTTATTCATTATCGGTTAAGAGGTTTTACTTTTTTTTTTATTATTATTATTATTTTTTTAAATATTGTAAAATATTGAGGATGTCACTTTCCGTTTATTTTTATTTTGTTCGGCATAAATGCATGTGGAAAATGCCCAATAAGGTCCTGAACATTGTTCTTTTTTTAGTCCCTGCATTCTGATTGGCTAAGAAAATGCATTTGAAATCCAAAGGAAGTTCTGGGGCATTTCATTTAAGGCTAAACACTGAAACAGCGCATTTGGAAAAGGAGTGAACGAAAATGAAATTCAAGCAGCAATAATGCATCTGAGGTGTAGTTAGCTGGAATATTAACATTTTGGAGACCTCCAAGACTTGTGTTAATGTCTTTAGAAAGGTGTTAAACATGTTTTAGCTAGAATATTTTTTTTTTGTTCTTTCACTAATGTAAAATGGTACAGTAAGACCTCGAGTCATTCTGCCTCACTTGGAAAGTGACTTCTAGATAAAAGCATCTGTGAATAAACGTGACTAATTACTAATTAGATGAGGGTGATTTGAGTCCGATGTGAAAACTCTCACCGGCTTTCCAGCAAGTCTCGAGTACCCCAAGCATTCCATGATACAAGGCTCAGATTTCTGTCTCCTGCTAAAGCAATTAAACCAAACAACGAGATCATTTTTCCCATGAAAGGTTTAATAATTGTTTTTTTTCTTCATATTTTTATCAAACCTTCATCAGTACCATCAAACTGGCCAACTTCTCCCATTACATCTACATTCCAGGAATATACCAAAGTGCAAAAGAAAGGATATAAAATACATTAGCTAATAAATAGCAGTGCTTACATTATTGTTTTGAGAAAAGTGTGTCGTAAAAAAAGTCACTGTTTGATATGGCAAAAAGCAACTGGTGCAAACGTACAGTACACTTTTAGTGTCAAACACATCTGATAAATGCACAACACAACCGAAGAACAAGAAAAAACCCGACGCTACTGGCTACGTCCGCATGCATCTGGTTACTACGAACAGTCTCGTTCGATTTCTCCCAGCGGCCTCCTGTACTCCTCCTTCCCGTCCAGCATGCAACAATGCCTTTATATTAACTCCACCAAACTATTCCACAGACCAGCACTGAACATGATGAGTTCAAAACAAAACAAGAAAACACTAACACCATGACATCTTTAGAATTAATAAGCCCTTAAGGTTTGGGTGAGGAAAAGAAGAACGGCAGTCGCCCGATAACGGCAAACACGCAACAGGAATGTCGGCCCGCTCTCTCCCACCGCTGCTAATGGGGAAGAGAAGACGAGCGAAGTATGGAGGAAAAAATATGAATCAGGAGTGAGACCTATGGCCCTTATTTACTAAGCGTCTCAGAATACGAAATTCTTAAATTTTCGTCCTACTTTTAGGAGTAGGAGTAAGAGCAATTTATCAACATTCTTAAAATAGAAAATCACTCCTATTTCCACCAGAGCTCTATGGGTGTCCTAACTGGTTAGGAGTAGCGATGAAATGGTGTACAGACAGAGACGTGCATGAAGGAGAGACGTTTTGGTAACATTTAATGACAGGGAGCTCATTAAAAGCACACGGTTCGGTTAGAAATGGAATAATTTTCGTGATATCTTGTGCAGTATGCAAGTGGTCCATCAACGAACATTTCCTATGCTTTCTCCGCAAAAACGAAGGCGATTGCTACTTTACGTTGTTTTGTTTTTTTACTGCGATGACGCAGCTTTAAAACAGCAATGATTTAGGTTTGTCATGGAAATTATAAATCAAACGTTGCTTTTACAGCACCGCAGATCATGCGCAGATTCATGCATTTTCCCACAATGCAGTTTGAATTCATGCGCATCGCTTGCAGTTGTATGCATCATCCATGGCGCACGCAATAAAATAGTCGTCGTAAGGAAGCTTATGTGAGCTGAAAACATCATCACAGCATCAACACTCAAATGGATATGGATACAACATGATTGATTTAGATTTCTAAAAAAATTATTTGATCAAACATAAATTAATTTATTCACTTCATTAAGCTTTCACACATTTTCATGGCGCTGAATTCACCATTTAAATTTTCCACCTTCAAAAACCTGCCAAAATTAGAACACCTCCCTATACTTTGTATAATTTGTCTCTCAGTGTCCTAAACTAACTTTCCTAGGAGTGATTCTGAGACGATCAGTAAATACGGGCCCAAGTGTTTAATATAGATTTAGTTCTTCAGTTGGATTTCAAAACTTGAAGAGATCTATGAAGTTCTGGGGCGAGACGGGGGTGAGGCAGCTGTCAGGGTCGTTGGCAGTGCAGGGGTGTCCCGAGTCCTGAAAGAATGAAAGAGATAGAGAGAGAAAGGAGTCAACATGAATTCAATTCGAATTTAAGAAAAGGACATAGATGATGACACACCTCATACTTTTTATCCATTTGTAGTCACACTGATCCATGTAGTCATGAATCATGTGATCGCTTACTCTACAGAATCCATGAGCATTTCCTTCGCTCATCAGTTTCTCTATTTTTCTCTTTTAATATATAATAAGACAAAAGCAGACAGCGTGTGATGTTACAGAGAAATGGTCTCTGACACTGGAGACTCCTTCCGTAAAACGGTAAATAAACATGAGGACATTAAATGAGGACGAGCGATAGGGTTTGGGTTTGGATGACCGAAAGAAAGCATAATCTGAGAGAAAAAAAAGCAGAGAAAAGGACAAATGGACAGGACAAACGAAATGAACACAAGGTGAATTTCAACCTGTACCTTTAAAAGCAAAGCCACATGTCGGTCCTTTAGGAGGGAAGAAGTCAGGGTGGAGGAGCGAAAAAAAGGAGAAGAGCAAAAGAAGTGTAAAGGATAGTAAATAATTAGAACTGATGTCAAAGGTTGATTTGACTTGCTTTTATTAATGGACGTTGCAAAGGACTAATGTGTGTTATCTGATTTGTCTCAAATATTTCAGGTCCAAAACAGGTTCTGAAGCATTAAAAACTAATAAAAAGAGTGAAATGATTAAACATTTAAATGTCATTTAAATATTGTCTGCTCCACACTCCAGTCCAGTAGGTGGCGGTATTGCACCCCACGCACTCATCTAGTTTAAAATACATCATATTTCTGGGACTACGCATTAATTTGAAACAATGGATCATATTTTAGCGAAACCTGGGAATTAGCTCTGGAGGATTGCAAGCTGTTAGTCGAATGTTTTTCTTGAGGTCCAGAAGAAGAAAGAAGAAAGCCAGACGCTTCACTTTAGCTGTTTTAGCAGCTGTCGCTAGCACTCGTGCCGCTAATGCTCACTGATGACATCAGCGCCCTACGCATGCGCAGAGGCAAAATGTCACATGAATTCCTATCTGTCCTTCATCACTCAAGTCACATGGCCACATATTGGTTCTAGGACTACATACGAAAGTGACTCAGATCCGATCTAAAAAAAATCTATAACAATTTTTAATTAAGTAATAAACAGCTCACCATACATTTATTGTTGAGACACGAGACAAGTTAGTTCCTGTTATCACTTACACTATAGCAGCTGTACAGTTGTTCACTTACCAGCCTCAATTTTTTTTATCACCCTCACCTGTACAACTAGTTTCTGATCAGTTAGATAAACATCAGTACAATAAATGTACTCTGTATATACATAGGAGCTTGATCGATCTACTTATCCCCAAATCCTCCTTCATCCCTGCCTTCTGATCCTCCTCCAGGATCTTTACCGCTATTCTCCTCAAAGTAAGTGCGTCATTCGGTATTTCAAAATCTGACGACATCTTGCGAGTCGTTCCCAGCGTCTTAGTGTTTACCTTCCAGAAGAGGATGCTACAGTGTCTGCAGAAGTGGAGCGTGTCGCCGTATTGCTCCTTCTTTGGGTAGTACTTCTGCAGCGTGAAGAACATCAGCTTCCAGTCCACGTGGCCTTTCTCGGACAAAATCAAGTGCCTGCAGAACTGCACACGTAAACACACACACACACAATCACTTGTACGGCATTAAGCAAACACACAGCATTACTGAGAAACACAGCATGACTCCTGAAACTCATCACGCCTCAGACTTTGCGCCTACATACTTTGCGCCATCTTGTGGATTTAGTAAGAATAGCATCTCAACATCACAATTCACTGTTGTCTCTCGGCTTATCAAAAGGATGTTGATTCATTTTTTTTAAGCGCAGCCCTGAGAGTAGTTTCAGCTGCAAGTTTTATAAATTACAGGTTTATATGAAAATATTAATATGTTACTATTTTCATAGTAACAACTAATTGACATCATGTGCTCTTTCTGATCTTTTTTTTTTTTTTTTTTTCATTTAACATTTACAGAAGGACTCGCTAGTGTTGGTGCAGTCAGAGTAGTAACAGTCTGAGAACTGTCTTAGGGGTTTGTGTTTTTTCTTTAATATGACAAGCTGCAACTCTTTGTCTTTAAATTTTCCACACGGCCAAAACATAGTATTGGTGCTGATTTTGTGTTATACATATAATACAGAAAATGTGTGCGGCCAAAGAAGCTACTTCTGAAGTTTATACAACATGGAAGTGACCGATCTTGCTTCCCTGAAAATGACAAGTTGCTAACTTCAGCCGTTTTGGAGACATGATTTTATATGTGCCCTAAAAATGGCCATTTTTCAGTGTTATACTATTTTGCTTTAAACAATACTAATTAAAAATACAAATTTATTCACATTTCTTAAAGTACTGATATTAAAATTGGTGGTAAGCTTCTAGAAGTATATGACCTGTAAAAATAGTTGCTTACTGTATATTAAGATTAAGAATCCCCCACCTGAAAAAATCTGTAGTGTCTGTAACCATGTCAAATTCCTGTTGCAAATATCTTAACAATTTTGCATTGTAGAATTATACACTTTTTCAGGTTTATGTCTTTTCATGTAAAATCTAAATTGTCCAAGTTTCATCTGAATGACAATTAAGATCATTGAAAGATTTTAATAAAAAAAAAAGTTACGGACACCACTGACATAAAAGAGCATGGAATTGTATTTAGCAAATGTTTTTCTTGTTATCTGATAGAAATAGAAATACTTATGCCTGTTTACAAAAAAAAATGAAGCATGTATCGCGAGATAAGAAGCATTAAGTGTTATGAAAAATGGTGTTATATGACCCTGTCTGAAAATTCACTTTCTACCTCCTGTAGGTGAGACACTTTTTAGCACTGATACCATGTTTTGGCCGACAGCATTAGATGTAACCAGAAACATATGAAAGTATGATGGCATTTCTTTCTACTACATACACATGAATTGATCACCATACTGTGTGCCATGATCAAAGATAAAGGTGATCGGATGAAGTATTACAATGTGCAACGTTTTTTGTATATATTTATGAAGTTATTTTTGCTTTCCAATGACAAAAAAAATACTCTCTTAGACTTAGCAAGAGAAGATTATCAACAGGAACAAACTAACCCTTGATAATAACCCTTACACACCAGACGAGGATGTGAGAAACCACTTAACGTCTATTTCCAGTGCCATCATAACACATTTACTACAGCGCCGACAAAGCAAGTCACACCTCCACACTGTGTCACATGACTAACGTCCCACTGCTCGACCAAACTGAAGACCATACTAAACCTTTCTCTGCCTCATCTTCAGCACTACCCCAACACATTCCTTATACATTTTTATCTCTTATGTGAATTATTTTTTATATGTATTTTCATTTTTACATTTTATTCATCTGTAGTCTCTTAATTATGAAAACGAAAGTTAAAACAAAGTGTCCGTTGTCCACAGTCCCTATAATTTCACCTGTTTCTCAGCGAAGTGGAACTGGCACAGCTTCTTCCACAGCTGCCGGTCCTCGCTGAGCACGTGCAGTGTGGGCGTGGCCTGTCCCAGGTTGATGATGTCGCAGGCATCGCTGAATTTGTACAGGATGTTGTTCTGCATGAGTATTGGAAGGTCACTGAGTGTCATGCCGTTGGAGACCTGCTGGAAACGGGCGTTATTAAAATATAGAAACAGCGTATCAGATAAACAAATTTACAAACCTGTAACGTGCTTGTTGTGTTGTATTGACTCGGCGGTTCTACAAGTACCTGAACAAGTACCTGAGGCACAGAGACAGACAGAAAGACAGACCTAAGGACTATATTGATCCCTATAGAGATCCAGCAGTGACCAATCTTGCTTCCCTGACAATTGCAAGTTGCTAACTACAGCCGTTTTGGAGAGATGATTTTTTTATATGTGCCCCAAAAATGTCCATTTTCAGCGTTACACTGTCCAGCTTCAAACAATAATCATTTAAAATACAAATAATTCATATTTCTTTATGAGTATTGATACTAAAATTGGTGTAAGCTTCTAGAAGAATATGAATATGATGTAAAAATTGCTGCTTAAATAGTTTTTTGGTAAACCTCAAAAATAAAAAAATCTGTTGTGTCCGTAACCATGTCAAATTCATGTTGCAATATCTCGCATATACTGTAGTCAGTAGACCGCGTAATGTAAGACCTGACCAAATTTACTAGTGCAATGCTAAGAACAAAAATCTACAAGATATATGAAGTATATATAAGCATATAAGTTACAAGTAATTATAATTAAAATGAAAAACTACAGACTTCCGGTTAGCAGCCACATGGAGTAGACGTGTGAGTTAGGTGCTCCGACAATTTCGAATTTCTTCACTCCCTTATCCGTCTCTAAGTGTTAAATTAAATCTTTAGGATAACTTTGTACCCCGCGGTTAACTATTTTTTTATTTATAATGGCTACCAGGAGTGTTAAAACCGGGAAAAAAGACGACACTGCGACCCCTCTAACAGTCGAGGCTACTTCTGCACTGTTAGACAAACACCGTGAAGCGTTAGCGGCTGAATTTAAATCCTGGTTTAGTTTACTGGAAAGTAAACTAGACCAAATTCAAGCCCAGGTAGAGGACCATGGACAGCGCTTACCCTCATGAGAACCTGAGCCAGCGTGTGAGCGAGTTGGAGAACATCTGCTCCGAACTTCGGGAAAACAACTCTAAGTTAACGGCCAAAGTCATGGACCTAGAAGGCCGGAGCAGGAGACAAAATCTGCGCGTCCTAGCTCTTCCAGAAGGTACTGAGTGAAACGCTGCCATCCTCGCCTGAGATTGATAGAGCCCACCGTATACCTGCATCCAAACCCGCTTCAGGACAGAGACCTCGGCCGGTCATTCTCTGTGTTCACCGGTACCAGGTTAAAGACCTTCTGATTCGGGAGGCACGGCGGAGAGGGAAGCTGGAATACCGCGGTCAGCAGAT
>JAQMYJ010000015.1:4466515-4478577 GCA_030014305.1 Clarias laeviceps
TCCCCATGCTTGGTGGGTTTCCTCCGGGTACTCTGGTTTCCTCCCACAGTCCAAAGATATGCAGGTTAGGCTAATTGCCGTTCCCAAAAAATTGAATGAGTGTGCGAGTGTGTGTATGTGTGTGTGCCCAGCGATGGATTGGCACCCTGTCCAGGGTGTACCCTGCCTCGTGCCCTAGTCTCCTGGAATAGGCTCCAGGTCCCCAGGCTTTAAAGGATAAAGTGGTATAGACGATGAGTGAGTGAGTGACCTACACGTCATAATTAATATCATGAAAACTTGCAATAAGCTGAGGTGATGTGTAGAAAAATAATAAGCAACACTAACTGACCAAACAGCTTCAAGCATTAAAAAAGTGGTCCAAATATACCTGGCTATATATAATCTAGCTAACAATTTTTATTTATTTATTTTTTTACATTAAGTAGCTAGACAAGTTAACAGTGCGCATGCTAAGATACTGATATTCAATGTAATCATTAAATCACTAAATCACAGAAAATATCTAAATCACTTTGGTCCCCTCACATCCAAGCCGCCTTTTCTTTAAACTTTTGCCGTCTGGTCGGCGCTACAGAGCACCAAACACCAGGACAGTCAGGAACAAGGACAGTTTTGTTCCCCCAGGCAATTTACCTCATGAACAGTTGAACGTTCTCATCACTGTGCAATAAATATTTATGCAATATTAAAATGTGCAATACAGTAGGTGCAATACTACTTTTTTTTTTTTTTGCCTTATTTGATAAAACCCCACATCCTACCCTATTTGTGGTTAACAACTGTGTGTTTTTGTCTTCTTTTTTGTTAGTTTTTTTGTTTCATGTTGTGTGTTCTTGTTGTCGTCTCTTAGCTTTTTTCTGATTCTGATTCTGAAATTTTGTAAATAATTCCAGTGATTTATGATAAGTAGTACATTAACCCAAAGATGTATATAAAAAAAAAATTAGCATGTGCAACAATCTATCAAAATCCTGCTCAGAGTGTCTCATTTATCTCTCCAAATCAACACACACACACACATACACACACACACACATTAATACCTTTGGGATCTGTAGATTGTTGAGCTGCTGTTGCCAGTTCTGAATGGTTTCCAGGCGACAGAGCCAGATGTTGATGTTGCCCACGAGTACAGACTTGCCAACTTCACGGATGAGAGTCCCAAGGACTGAGCTGAGGTCCTGCAGTAAGGCTTTGATCAACCGCGGGTTCTGCTGATCATCCAGAGCTACAGTAACAAATAAAATAAAGAAACAAAAATGGAAATCATTTTTTTTTTAATGATTCCTCAAGTTCCCAGAAGCACACTTTCACAGTTTGAATCCAAGAATATGGCAAATAATATTCGTTCCATCATGGATAGATGTGATAACCTGGTCATTCAGTACATTCAGGTCATCAACTGACTTCATTTTATTGCCACATAACGTTGCTGAGTCTAGACCTGAGTGACTGAAACAACCCCAGATCATAACACTTGTACAGTGGACACTATGAATGATGGGTGCATCACTTCATGAGCTTCCCTTCTTACAATCTGGACTCAACAGACCACATGAGCTTTTTTCTTCGTCTGGCTCCTGTTTCTCATTAGTTCATGCCTTTAGTTAGATGTTTAGATTTTATACTCAAATCTTTCATAGGAAACAAAAATATTCCTCTGAAACAGCTCAGGTACTGGACTTGCCAAAAATGAAAGGAAGTGTGGAGATCTATGATAAAAAAAAATGATGGAGGTTCAAGACTTTTGCACAGTGCTGTAATAAGGCAAAAAAAAAAAAAAAAAAAAGCTCAGAAAAATGATAAAAATAAAATAAAGTCTTACATGTTTGCCTTTCTTTATGCACTTCATTTACATAAGGCTTTCTAAAGAATATTTCAAATATTTCTTTCACTTTTTTTATTTATTTATTTTTTTTTTTAAACTAAAGAGCGAATGCATGAGATTTCTGAGCAGGAATGTAAAAAAAAAATACAATTTCTATTCAAATATAAAATAAATTATTTCTTATCCTTGAGAAAGAATGACACAAAAAGAAAAAAAAAGGAAAGCCTGGATTCTGGTTCCGGGCCCATCTCTCACCCTTTCTCACGATCTTCTCCAGGACGTTGAAGTAGTTTTTCTGAGCAGCTCCGCTCAGAGACGTCAGCTGTGACTTGGCGATTAAATGCAGCAGCTAAGGAGACAGAAACAAGTCAGTCGATGAGACAGAGTGGCAGAGAGACAACGCCATGTGGAGGGATTAGATCTAAAGGAGAAGCAGAACATCATACTTTGACCACGTAGCTGAATCTGCGCAAGTCCTGGATGGCGCTGGAAAAGTCCAGCCTGTTAAAAGCTTCCCCCAGCGTACAGTAGCCATGTCTCTGCAACATCACACACACACCATACACACTTTAAAATAAAATTGATATGTTTACGGTTGAGCTTTAGGAAGGACCTGAGAAGTGTCGGAAGGATGGCTCACCTCTCGTGTGCTCTCTTTCTGAACGTAGATCCACCGCTCCTTGTACAGAACTAAACACAAACAGAGTCAAACTGCTGATTGTGGTGAGAAGTGGGGATTTTGACAAGTACATGAGTCACGTGATGGTTTTAGATGTATGAATGGTACAAACAGGGATCAGTCCGTCGAACAGCTCAGAAGCTGTTAAGACTAAATCCAGAACAAGTCAAATACACCCACTCACAAAACCCCTCTAATTTCAGCAAACATTTTAATATATCTCCTTAAAGGACGATACTATAGAAATGAAACTTGGATATATTTTAGAGTAGTCAATGTGCCGCTTGTATAACAGTATAGATGTACCGTCAGCTGTACATCTTTAACCATGCAAACTCACATGACCTATTCATCATGTTCATGTGTTGGTCAGTGGACAAGTATGTGTCCAGACCTGATCCCTATTGAGCACCTGTGGGACGTCCACAGGTGCACAAAGCGCCGTGTGTCTCACATCCAGCAGCTCCGTGATATCATTATGGAGGAGTGGAAGAGAATCCCAGCAACAACATGTGCAGCTCTGGTGAATTCCAGGCGCAGGAGGATTAAGGACGTGCTAGATAACAACGACGCTCACACAAAATACTGACACTTTGGACACAGTTTTGACATGTTCACTCTATTCTAACAATAAAGTCTGCATGTTGAGTTATTGTTAGAGGACAGTAAATCTGTACTGTTTCAAGTTTCATTTCTATAGTAGTCTCCCTTGAGAACATATAATAAAGTGGCTGATGAAAGTGGCTCGATGAGATACTGTAATAGACATATTGCCACATACTATATGGCGGGGGGGGGGGGGATAATCAATTCAATTACGTATCGCAATTCTTTTGTGTTGCAATTTGTATCACCACACTGACTCTGAATCTTTATAAAATGTATTACTATTTTTATTTATATATGTTTGCAAAAAAACTGTAGTTCCTCTAGTATCCTACTGGTGGCGCACTCTAAACTATTCTCACACACGCAGACAGCACAGCATCGTGTGCAATAAAAGCTAATTATTTGCTAGGTTTGTTTAGAATTGTGACAAAATCAGGATATTTATATTTTATAAAACTGTAATACAAACAGACCAAGTCGACCAAGAAGATATATTGTATTATACACGGTGAGCCATGGAAAAGTAGCCCTCCTACAATACTGGTGCCACACCATTTATCATACTATTATCCTAATAATAATATATAATAATAATAATAATAATAATAATAATAATTTTAAATAAAATAATAATATTATTATAAGTTATTGTAATATTATATAAGTTATTTAAATGATAACACTTTATTTAAGTGTTTTCTTTGACAAAAAAATCAAGAAGATTTTTTAAAAAATTAACAATTTGTTTATTAATATTTGTTTATTTGTTTATTATATTCTGAAATGTTATTGATCAGAAGATCTAAATTCTTTTTCCATATTAATGAGGGTAGTGCTGTTAGCTGTAAGGTTCATATTAATACAGTTCGTTTGCATAATAACTGGCACCCAGGGCCATCTATGGTAAATGTGTTTGCTGAAATAAAGATAAAATTTTAGGAAGGAGTCTCCAGTGTGAGTGTTTTTTTTAAAGAAAGTAAGTAAAGAAAGTCTTTAGGACTTTATGCTTTTTGGATACTTTATTTTTCTCTCAATATCTATAGCAACAACTATAGAATTCATAAGGTCTTATATAGTGGGTTCTCAGTAAAGCCATACTAGTGACTGTTTAATGGCTTGAATAATCTATTGATTATTGAAACAAATAAATGACTCAGTTAGATGATGAATCCTGTGAGACCTCAATGGCTCTTATTTAGTGATGAGGATCAGCTTTTAAATGTAGCTTGTTTTAGTCATGTGCTAACTGATGATAAAAGCAAAAAAGGATGAATATTTAATTAAAAGGTATATCTTTTAATAATATTTCCTGTATATATATATATATATATATATATATATAAAATTTATAAATTTTTTTCTTTAAAACCAAGGTTATGCAGTAAAGCACCAGCCAATAAAAAACATTTACTTGAAGCTTAAAGGTATCATTTATATAATTTAAAATAGCAGTTGAGTCGAAATATTAAGTAAACTAAGATTAAATAATTCCCTTTGATGCTGGGAGCCAAAACACATTCAGGTGTTTGAGATCAGCACTACTGAACAGGCCTCTGATTGGCCAACAAATAAGCTTTATAGACTTTGATTGGTTTTTCAGCACAGAATCATGGATTAAAACATAACATGATTTATTATACACTCGTTTGCATCGAGCTAACTGGCTAACTAACTCATCAAGAGCAGAGGTTATTATCCAGAGAGCTAGCATGCATCGTATTTAGATGCCCCAGCATGAGTAATCTGCTCACATACCAGACAAGTAAATATTATCATAACTAAAATATCATTTAGTTAATACTCCTACATGCTGGAGATTTTTTGGTTGCGTCATTGTTCATTTTAGCAAGAGGTAATTGCCGTGTGCCAAAGCATTCCAAAAAAAAAAAAAAAAAAAAAAAACACACTTGACGACATCACTAATTAAACAAGAACTGAATTCACTGGCAACTAGTTTTATGCATCTACATTGATTACTGATTGCACTGAGCATAATGCCACTTGGTCTACATGTAAAATTGTTCTGAAATGTGTATAAATTGTTCACAGAATTATCCCTTTATTTCAACTGGATCACACAGAGTAGATTAAGAATTGCTGGTATGTCTGCATACCTTCCAGGGAAATGCACTGATTGGATAGCGAATGATCCCAGGCCAAATATGGGAACGTTATGGCAATGGTAAAATGCAGTAAAACTTTTACAACAGACAGAAATGATCAAATGCATGCACCTGATTATATCCACTGCACATGCTTCCAATGCATAAGTGTCAAATCTGTATATTCTATATGTCCATCCCATGTCTGAGATACTGAGCTATTGAGATACAATATTAAAGGGAAGTTGCGTCTGTCTGCTGGCTCGCAGGTTCGGATTTTTTCATACCACATCAGTATGCGAGCCAGATTAAAGTGGTGAGCACGCACCGGCACTCGGCCATCACTCATCTGCTATCTGACTTTACCATAAATGGTAATCTGAACTCGTGCCACAACGGGATCTTTACAACTTTATAGGAGACTATTAAGAGCAGTTCAGATCTGTTCCACTGACAGACGGAACTTACACTGTGATTTCGTGTTGTTGTTGGCGTTGTCCTTTTTCCTTTTCTTGGCAGCAACTTCATGCATGTTTTCCATGTATAGGTTCTCTTTGTTCTCATTGTCAGGTCTGTAGCAAAGAAACAAAAAGACAGGAATGAAGACGAAAAAAATAGTTATGATTATTGTCTTAAAACCCAGACATGAGCAACAGAGAAATACTAAACCACCGTTTCATTATCAGCAATCACAGATATAAATAAATTAAAATCAATATTCATTCATTCATTCATCTTTTATACAGCTTATCCTGTGTACAGGGTCACAGTGACCTGGAGCCTATCCAAGGACACTTAGGGCACCAGGCGGGGTACATCCTGGACACACACACACACACTATGGAAAATTTGGGAATGCCAATTAGCCTAATCTGCATATCTTTGGACTGTCGGAAGAACCTGGAGTACTCGGTGGAAACTCATTCAGCACGGGGAGAACATGCAAACTCTACACACACACAGAACCCAGGCATTTAATCGACCCCTGTGACGCCTTTCAAGAGCAACGTGTTTGGGTAAATTAGAAATATATATATATATATATATATATATATATATATATACACATGTCTGAGATACTGAGTTATTGAGATACAATATTAAGGGGAAGTTGCGTCTGTCTGCTGGCTCGCAGGTTGTCAAAGCCACTTAAATTAAAAAAGGATCAGATTTTTTGCAGAAGCCTGATGTGTCAGAAGCCAACTTAGGTCAAGGCCAGGCAACGAGTCTTAACGAGGCCCGTTGTTGCAGGACAGTCAATAAAGAACAGTCACTACACCTGGATACCAAATTAGGAAAATGCTTTGCGCACACAAACGTGGTCACATACACGTGCGCACGGATGCTGACTATACGAGTGACACACGCGCACTGAGACCGAGCATGGGAGACGATCACACATAATCCTGCAGCGCGAGAAAGAGAAGAACCATTGGCTCAGTTGTGATCACATGACACTCGGCAGACAAAGCGCAAGTTTTTATCAAGTTAAAGTTGATTTTAAAATTTAGCTCGTCTTGGAAAACACTCGCAGGCCAAGTTACTCGCAATTCAAGATTACACAGAGACTAAAACTTAAAAAAAAAAAAAAAAAAAGACCATGAAATTAGAAGGCGTGTCTAAACATTTGACTGGTAAAGTCAATACAAATTAAAGGAGACGAAAAAGGCATTTAAGTTTGTACCTGCTTGCTTTTTTTTTAAAATATTGTCCACTGTGGGAAGAAACTGTTGTACCCCTAGGAGACCGGAGAGAACATGCAAACTCCACACACACAGACCTGAGGTGGGAATCGAACCCCAACCCTGGAGATGCAAGGCGACAGTGTTAACCACTATGCCATTGTGCCACCACATAGGGTAGCGGACGTTCTAAAAATTTGCACGTCCCACAGTTACGAGTCTCTTCATCTGGATTCTGCAAATATGCAAGTAAGAACTGCTGCTGCTGCAAACATAAACTCCATCCTGTGCTCATCCCAAGACTCTTATAATAAGTTTCCTTTCATGACAATGTCTACAGCTATCCGAATCGATTTCCTAAAACCAATTTGTTCTCCTGAACTAAACACCTAATTAGCCATTCACATGAGCAGTGAAATGAAACATACTGAAGCATACACAACATAAATGTGGGTGTGTGTATACATGTTCCTGGTTAAAAGAGGAAACCAAGAATACTCATCAGTATGCTGAATACAGGCATGTCCACACGTCTAAAACCTACTCACTTCCTCTGTGTGCACACGCATTCATTTACGTAGCCTGAACGCAACATGACCTCCATTTCTGAGCAGTAATTACGGGTTATTATACCACACTCGCGTCTTTCCAGAATGATTATACACAAAAGCAGTTTGTTGTTACAAAAAAAAACGTACTTTTATACAGGCATACACATGCCCGATACTGTTTGTAGGACAGTGGCTGAATCTTTCATATTACTTTATATGGACATTCAATCCATTATATGAAGGGTCCAGAGTCCAATATGTTTTATACGCCTGATAAAACATTAACTGAAGAGTTCATCCTGCACTCTTAAGCTAATGTTGTCGTATTCCATACGACATGGCCATCATATCATCTTAGATTAGATGTTGCTTTAAATAAAAGTTTCTGCCTTTTGGTACCATTTAATTTGTATGTACTTTACCAGTCAAAAGTTTGGACACGCCTTCCAATTCAAGGGTCTTTCCTGATTTTCATTTCTTTCTACACTGTAAAACAATACTGAAGGTGTCCAAAATATGCAATATTTTTCTTTAAACAATTGATAATGAGATGTGTGTGCTATTAATGCTCTGTAAAGCCTTTTTAAATGGCTTTAATCTGAGGTGCTGTTTATTTCTAAATGGTTTTCTAAATGAAACACATTAAGCATGGAATAATGCAAACACCCAGAATCTATCTATCTATCTATCTATCTATCTATATATATATATATATATATATATATATATATATATAAGCCTAATATAGCCTCGGGGTCTGTATGCATGGAGTTTGCATATATATACAGTAGACAGGTAGATACTACAGATAGATAGTTAAAATGAAATACATTCAATTCATCATATTCCCTAGGTTGTGCTGAAAAAAGGATATGTCTAAAGACTAAGGATAACTCTATGGTACACAAACCTGACCCCATATATTTATTAAAACAGAGTAATGAAAAAAGGCCATCTTTATACAAAAAAAAAGTACTTATTACTTCCTTCAAATATGGGTAGATGGAGGGAAGGGCTTGTAGGTTAGATATCTAACAAGTGGAATTATCAAAAATATCAAATGATTAAAAAAAATATTGTGCTAAAGGTCACATGTATTTATTGTTAGTTGTATGTACATTAGTATACCATTTACTGTTGGCAGATAATGCCAGCCTGTAAAGCTGGCAACCACTCTAAATATATTTCATATCATATATTTCTCAAAAAAAATAAAGGGAACACTTAGTCCCAGTTTGACTTGAACGCCTCTCACATGTGTATGCATGGTTCAAGTCAAACCGGGACTAAGTGTTCCCTTTTTTTACAGTATATAAAATCAATGTTTCCATCTATCCACCCGGAAATGTCCAGTATATCCATCCATCTAGGAAGCTCTCTAGTCCAACTAGGCGACCTTGTAACTTGGTCTACATGTAAAATTCAATGTCAACATTCACACACACACTACGAGGAATTTGGAAACACCAATAAGAAAGCTAATCTGCATTTTTTTGGACTGTGGGAGGAAACCAGGGTACCCGGAGGAAACCCACCAAGCACACGAGAAGAACATGAACATGAACACACACACACAGACCCTGGAGGTGTAAGGCGACAGTCCTGACCATTCATATCGTTATATAAAAGATATAAAAGGAGGTAGAATAGATGTGTATTTATAGTGACCAGGAAACATGCACTTTGTTCTTAGAGAAATGTCATGAATAAAGTGGCCTCAATCAGGCTTCTTGATACAGTTATGCATGTAAAATATGCAAGAACATGCAAAAGCAATAATATACTTACTGGTCCAGCTGCAGGTTTTTACTGTTAGCCCCAAAAAACTCAAAGGGTTTCCATCCATCATCAGTTTTGATCCAACTCCAGCCTGGAGATCTCCAGTCTTGGCCCAAGAATGGCATCTTGAACATTATACAGGACACAGACAAGACAAATATTAATGACACTCAGCACTAAAAAGGAAAAACACCCCAGGAGATTAACATCCACATCTGTCCAGCTGTGTGAATGCTGATGACGTTGTTTATTACATAATAATTATAATATAGACCAATTAAACAGCATAGAGATTAATAAAGCTCGAGTGACAGCGCTTTGTCAGACCAGACACGGCGTTAGATTTAATAATAAACTTTTCCCTCACCGCGGTTCCTCTGGCTTTGTGTTTGTTGAAATCTCTTCTCTCTTCCCTTTTAATATTGACGGAAGTAAACAGTCTCTGTACGGCGCTAACTGGAGCGCCTGAGAGCGCGTGCCGATTGGTCGGTGCGCGCGGTTTGTTTTTGTTGCTACCCGGAATCCTGTGTTCTGATTGGCTGGCGGAGGTGTCACTCATGCTTAGGCGCCGCCTCTGTGTTTTGTTAAGGCGGCTTCGCTACACGTGACTCACAACCACACATGTTTCCAGTGGGGTTTTTGTGTTGGAGAAAAGGGGGGATGAAAAGGGAAAGGAAAAAACGTGAATGTGCTCTAAATGGTGGACAGATTGAGCCAAGAAGTTATTATGAGAGAACATAGGAAAATGAGCGGTTACACAAACTTACTGCACTGTTTTTTGAGTGTGTGTGTGTGTGTGTGTGTGTGTGTGTTCAGTTGAAGCATATGATGATAATCCAATAAAAAAAAATTTACATTTATAATCATGTTGCTCCCTACACTTATACACGATGTAGCCAAAAGTATTTGGACACCCGACCATCACACTCATACACTATATTTGACCAAACCTGTTTCAATCTGACTTCACTAAAGTAAGGACTATAAAGACATGGTTTGTTAAGTTTATTGTGTAAAAACTTGACTGGCCCGCACACACAGCCCTGATGAGCACCTTTGGGATGTTCTACAGAATGAATAGGCAAGAATTCCCATAAGACACTCCACAATCTTGTGGACAGCCTTTTAGAAAAACTCTTGTGAAATAGTTTTTCCAATCCTATATAAATTGATTTGTATTTTATTCACACCTTCCACAGGCTGTTCACAAGCTTTTAGAGTGTTTCTGTGGGAATTCTTGCCCACAGAGCATTTATGAGGTCAGGTACTGATGTTGGATGAGAAGGCCTGGCTCATAATCTCTGCTCCAGTTCATCCTAAAGGTGCTTGTTGGGGTTGAGGTCAGGGCTCTGTGTGGGCCAGTCAAGTGCTTCCACACCAAATTGATCAAACCATGTCTTTATAGTGCTTGCTTTGTGCACTGGCGTACAGTCATATTGGAATAGAAAACTTTTACTTTTACATTTAGGCATTTGGCAGACGCTTTAATCCAGAGTGACTTACAGAAGTGCTTTGTAGTTTCCATCATTGGATAGATCTTTACACTGAGTTACTAGGTTACTAACTAAGTACTTTGAGTCAAACACTGTTGGGAATTGTTATACTGGAGCATTAGGATTGGATAAGGGGTCTGACTGAAAGACCTGAATTAAATAATTAACAGGTTTGGTCAAATACTTTTGTCTATATTCAAGGGCATTATGGGAAATAATAATAATAATAATAATAATAATAATCTATTGTAGAACAATGTAGTTCTCTACAAGTTACATTAAAAGACACTAGACAAGATATTCTGTCTACCTGAAAAACACATAAAAAAGCATAAACTCTTACTTAACACTGCTTTCAACTCTTGCCTGTTCAACTTTTCTTGTTCAGATTCACTGTTTATACTACTAAAGCATATCTGATAGTGTCTTCATGAGTATAAAAGCACACTATCAGATATCCTTTAGCAGTATATACAGTGAATCTGGACAGGTATGCTTTGCCTATCAGTGTTGAAACAAACAGAAAGATAAAGCCCTGTTAAGAGCACGTGTAGTTCTTCATGGATATGTCTGAGCATGAGATTTCGCAAAAATGAGTGGCCTTGAGCAACATTTTTTTTTTTACCTGATTCTTTGTCTCCCTCTTTTTAACAAATCATGTGCTTTTAATTATCAATTATTGAAACAAACCAGATGTTTTTTGAACAGTGAGGATTTTATACATAACATTTTTATACAAAAAAAGAAAGTGACATTTCAAGTCTAGCTTGAAGTACAGTAATAGATCAGGCAAATCTCTGATTCACACATCGCATTACACTCGGTGTGGGTGTTTATTTCAGATCATTTCCTGTCAACACATTGTTTTTGCTTTTTAATAGTGTAAAGCATACAGTGTTAATGCACTTTGTTTCAGTTTTAAAAAGTGTGAGGTGAGTGTTCATGTATAATCGACTAGGTGAGAACACACACACACACACACACACACACACACACATGGGCTGGGCATTCTTTCTTTATCCTCAACAGGTATTACGCAATAAGAAAGTAAACACCGTTCATGCAGGGTCATATTCCTCAGTTCTTCCGTCTTCGAACTTCGTCTCAGGGCTGTCCAGGTTTTCCAAGCGCCCAAGTAAAATCAAATCTACATTAAGACATATTTAATGCAAAAGTCTTTTAAACAATAATAAAAAAATAATAATAATAAAAAAATAATAAAAATAAATTTTATATATATACACCGTTCAAAAGTTTTCGATCACTTGCAAATTTCTTTGTTTTTGTTTAGTGATTTATTTTCTACATTCTACAACAATACTGGGGATTTCAAAAC
>JAQMYJ010000015.1:4478677-4490562 GCA_030014305.1 Clarias laeviceps
GAAAGAAATAAAAATCAGGAACCGTCATGGAGTTAGAAAGTGTTCTAAAACTTTTGAACGGTAGTGTATATATATATCATGTACGTATAATAGCATATTTGGGTATTAAAGGGTGATTTCCTTCTATTTAAAGAATAAAGATGATAAAGATGATTAATGATATTAATGGAATAAAATTATATAGATATATATTGATATTATATGACATGGCCAGATCACTTTATCTGGCTATTTATTTTAAATATTTAATAGCAAAGCCAAGAGATATGTCCTTAAGATCATAATGTATTGAACTTACAGAAAGATTAAGAATTAAATAAGTCGGGTAAGACAGAAAACGCATTAGAAGAGCCAAATACTACGGATTTTGAAGGTCATTTCTTTTCCTTAATGGGCACAAAGAAAACACAGTTGAATGTTGCCCAGTGTCTGGCACCTTCGGCTATTAGGAAAAAACTTGTGGCATAAAAGGCTTTTTTTTTTTTTAAGAAGAAGAAGAAGAAGAAGAAAGACAAAATATAAATAATGCAGTTCAGCAAAGATTATAAAGTGTGGCGAATTTACGATACATGCACAAAATAATATTATACTCACAGTTAAACAAATACACTTATTGGACACTTTAAAAGGAATGCTTATTGCTCATGCATTTATTTACGAGGGGCGTTCAAGTCAAAACGGGACTTGTGATGAAATTTCTGGTGAATGAAGGCATGAAAGCGATTGACATTTACAGAAGACTTCAAGCACAGTACGGTGATGAGACTCTTAGTCCAGTTTAGTTAATCACCGAAGGCGTTCTATTTTTTCAGGACAATGCATGACCTTGTACTGCCCGGAGCACCACTGATAGGAACTCAGCTGGGAGTTATTGTCACATTCCCCGTACAGTCCTGACCTCACTCCAAGCCATTTCCACGCATGTTTGAGCTATTAAAGGAGTTCCTGGAAGGTCAGCAGTTCAGACGTGACGCAGTTGGTCTGATCATGAGTTCAGCATACTGAGAAAACTTTCTACCTTGATGGTAACCAAGCACTGGGATAAGTGCATTAGTGTATCAGGGGATCATTTAGAGAAATAAAGGGAGTTTTAACTCTCATAACTGTGCTCTGTTATTCTGTACAATCAAAAGTCCCGGTTTGACTTGAATTACATCAATTTGTAATTTACTATTCATGTGGCACAAGGGCACTAAAGCAATGTAGTTATGCGGATACACATCAAGAGCTTCAAATAATGCTTGACTCAAACATCATGCAAGAATGTGTGATCTTAGTGGTTTTGACAATGGCATAGTTGTGGTTGCCAGTTTGAGTATTTCAGAAACTGTTAACCTCCTGGGATTTTTATACTTGACAGTCTCTAGGCTTTCTTTACACACTGAGTGCATAACACAGCCACTGAGCAAAATTATGTTTAAATTAATTCATACTAGTAGTGCTGATTTCTTTGCATCCATACATCCATGTATTGTCTATAAGACTCATCCTGTGCAGGATTTTGTGGGCTTAGAGCAGATCACAGGGCACAGGGCAGGGGAAACACCCTGGATTTGTTGCCAACGTATTGCATTGCACAAGTACACACACACACACACACACATGCAATCATACACTACAAGCAATTTGGAAACACCAATCAGCATACACCACATGTTCGTGTACAGTGGGAGGACACTGGTGTACCTGGGGGACATCCATCAAGCATGGTGTGATCATGCAAACTAAATACAAACAGAACAGAGGAGAGATTTGAACCCCCCAACCCTGAAGGCATGAGCTGGCAGTGCTAGCTATAGTGCTAAGCTATAGCAAAGGCATTGATTTCATTTCAACAGGTGTAATAATAAATAAATAAATAAATAATAATAATAATTATAATAATTATGATGATGATGATGCAATAAATGCAAATTAATAGAAAGCATGAGGAACAGTCTTACAGGGTGTTAAAATCACAAGACATAAAAATCACAAGAGACCACAAGAAGAAGAAAGTGAATAAATACCTTTCAGTGTCTGTTTCTGTGAGAAAGTCATAAAATATATCACATTGCTGCTGAATTCTCGAATCACACAGAGTTATAATTTAACCATTTAACCGTTTACTTATTAATAACATCTTAGTGCTTTCTGTAGGAAAAGGAAGGTAATTCATTAACTATTTATTTATGAAAGAAGTCTCCAGTTTCAGCTCTTCAAGTAACAGTAAAAAATAATGACAATTAATGACAATGAATGGTTTCTTAGCAACACCACAAGCTCTGTTTTGTATCTTATAAATTTTAGGTGAGAGGAATATAATAGTGAGGCTGGTGAAGGGATGAGAGATAGTATAAGTGATAATGGGAACTTGTCGAACCCACAACCTTAACTGTAGTTATGAGGAAATACCAATAATGTGATTTCATTCATTTATACATAAAAAAAGTGTAACTGTTGGAAAATTGCTGCAGTATAAAAGGAATAAAACACTCCATGATATCATAAAAAAATTATGTGTTTCGAGTTCTGGTCATTATTTTCCTATAAGAGCACACAGCCAAAATGTTATATTATTTTTTATTGACAAACCGTAACAATACTGTAACCGTACATAACTGTACAATCGTAATAAATCTATGTAGTCGTTAATATATTCATATTTATTTCTACCTGTTGACACAGAATTTTTTCAAGCTATTGCTGCTCTCAGCCCAACCGGCATAATAAAATCTTCGGTGGCCTTTGCAGCACAGGAAGTGCTAAAAGTCTTGAACAGGAAATAACACACATGCCTATAAATAAGTACGCTGGTGTATACTAGTAAATTGTTGCTGTATGTTTTTTCACCCTGATACAATATAAATATATTTAAAAAAATACTTGAAATGACATAATTTCTGATAAATTAGGACATTTGTGAAGCCAAGTTTCTTTCCAGTTCCAAAACAACAACAAAAAGACAATACTGAAAGCATGAAACCACCAAATCTCAAAAACAATAGAAAAGTGGTATTATTTCTGAAGGTTTTTAAAAATACTATAGACATCTCACTCACTCATTGTCTATACCACGTTATCCTGTATATAGTGTCCTGGGGGTGGGGGGTGGGGGGGGGCGGGCCTGGAGCCTATCCCAGGAGACTTAGGGCCTGGGGCATGTTACACTCTGGACAAGGTGCCAATCCATCAAATGGCACACACATGCACACACACACACACTGGTTCGGGTTGGTTAGGGGAAGGACAAGGAATGTGAAAGACATTGATTTGCACTTGTAGCAGTTTCAGTTTTGGAGCATTTCTGGTGCTTTGGAAGTGATATTGCCCCTATGCATTTCCCACCTCAGGAAAGTTTGATGCATAGACGTTTTCTGTTTGCTTTGCTACTTTAACTGCACCATGTGCTGTGGAGCCATACAATTCTGTTGTTTTTCTTATTTATGTTCCAGGATACAACATTTCAGGCACAGAGAGGGTTAATGCCCCTGCTCAAGGACTCAACAGTGGCTGCTTGGCAGTCCTGGGGCTTGAACCTCTGACCTTCCAATCAGCAATTTAGACTGTTTTAAGCCACCACTGCCCCAAAACCGTATTATGCTAATTCTGCTAGCATGTCTATGGAATTTTCGAGTGTAGAAACAAAGGGGAACGATAGGTCATGTTTTTATTTTTAGTTTTACAGTCCTTTTATACAGTACCTGTCAGACTGGACCATTTCTGTCAAACATATTGGCCATTGGCTGCCCTGATTTCTAAATTTCGGCATCGCCATGGACCGTCATAGATATACTCAAGTATATTAAGTCCCAGACTTACGAATGAGTTCTGTTCCGGGAGCATGTTCATAAGTCGGATTAGTTCATAAGTCTGACAAAATGAATCTTATACACCTTTCTCACAAATATACAATGTAAAGCATAACAAAATCAAACACACAGGTTTGGTGTTTTGGTTCCGCATTACACTCTCACGAGGACAATGCTTTGCTGGTGTTTACTGCGCACTTGAACGGACGCCATTTTGTCTCAGAACTGTATTGGACTGTAAGTTCTGCCTATTTCTTGAAAGAAGTAAAATTATCTACCAAAATAATAAGAAAATGTTTTTTGAACTTTTAGCACACATATTCTAGAAATAAGCATAATAATCATATATTTGGTTTGTTGTAATCTATGTTATGAAATTGTAGAAGAATTCGTAGAAGTTTTTTGCAGTATGAGCAGCCATGTTGATTGGGGCGTCACTTTTGGAACATGAAAAGAACCTGGTAGTGGACTTGTAGACCAGCAGTTTGCAAATTTAAATTGAGTGACGTTTTCTGTAACTTTTACTGGTTGTATGTGGGGAATTACTCCACCTGGATGCAGCATTCATCTGGGACATGTAAACTGAATCTCTGTGTTTTCCCTGTGGAAAAGTGCAGGTACTCTTTCTCATTTATATTGTTAGCACAAAGACATCTCATCGCTCCACTGGACGTAATTAGAGTACTGTAATTGCTGCTGAATTTAACCTCTCAACCCTGTAAAGAAACACCTTAAAAAATATCATCAGGCTGTGCAGAAGAAATATTTCAGGTGGTGAAGGAGCTGCAGATGTTGTACGCACATCTGAATTTCTTCCCTGCCAGTGCAGCATTAACACCTGGTGTTAGTGACCGCAGGTGTTCAGGATTTTGTGACTAATCCAGATCTCGCAGCATTTTCCCAGACTGACTTGCATTTCTGCAGGTGTACAGCCATTTGATGACTCGAGCGTTGCGCTCTACAACTGATGAACCTTGCTGCCGTGTCTCTTTCACTTCTTCCTCTTGAAGCCCATCGGCATCACCGCTGGTGTGTGAAATCTCTCCATCTGATGTTGCCACGCTTACGCTCCGGATCTTTGCTGTGGCACACCACAAAATATCGTTACCATCCGTCTTTTATGGATCTTCTAAATAATTATTGATATATAGAATGTTTAAGGGGAAAAACTATTCACATACACTTTTTATAAGTCCCATCTCAAAGGTTTCATCTCCCTCTATCTCTGTCTCTGTCCATGTCTCCATCAGGCTTCCGCTGTCTTTGCTTCGGTCTCTCTCTCTGTCTCCTCCCTCTGTTCCTCCCACTGTTTCTGGGAAAGTGTCTTTTTCTGTCTTTCTCTGTCTGATTAGGAATTTCTTCTCATCTTCCTTTCTGTGGCTGTTTCTCTTTGCCTCTATATTTATGTCTCTGTTTCTCTCTCTCTCTCTCTCTGTCCCTGTCTCCTACTTTCTGTTTTTGTCTCCTTCTATCTCTGTCCCTGTCTCCATCTGGCTTCCTCTGGCTTTGTTTCTGTCTCTTTTTGTCTCTGTCTTATTTCCCTCTCACTCAGTCCCTGTCACAGTCTCACTCTTTCCCTCTATCTCTGTCCCCTGTGTCCCTGTTTTCCTTAATCTCTGTCTATGTCTCCATCTGTCTGTCTGTCTCTCTCTGTCCCTGTCTCCATCTGTCTCCCTCTCCCTCTGTCTCCCTCTGTTTCTGTCTCCCTGCGTCTTTTCCTGTCCCTGGCTTTTTTCGGTCTCTCTGTTTCTATCTTCCTCTGTCTCTGATTCTGTCTCCCTCTGTCTGTGTCTCTCTCTGTCCAGGGCTTTTTCTTTGTTACTATCGATCTCCCTGTAAGTTTCTTCCTCTGGCCCAGTCTCCCTCTGTCTCTGTTTCTGTCTCCCTCTATCTTTATATCTCTCCCTTTCTCCATCTGTCTTCCTCCGATCTCTGATTCTGTCTCCCTTTGTCTCTGTCTCTCTCTTTTTCTATATTAATGCATCCGGAAAACTCAATATTTTATATGACCAGTTGCTCAAAATAAAAACTAAAAATAATCATGACACATTTTCTTTTCTTTTGCCATGTCATCTTTTGCACAGTTTCAAATCATAACCACAGATTCTGAATAATAATAATTTATTATTATTATTATTATTATTATTATAAGAATGTAGTGGAGCGAGCCTTTAAGTGGCATCTGAGTCTGAACTCACACAAAGTGCAGAAGTGATAAATTATAGGGCTTTTAAATATGTAGCAAGATAAATAAACAAGACAGTGGAATCCTGGAAGATGTTTCATTTGTACACCAAAAACCAAAAAAGAGTTACTGTATGTCTGACACCTGTATTGATTGATTGATTAATTGATCGATTTAAGGGGGGAAACATGCAAAACATTCTGTGATCAATCAATCAATCAAACATCAATAGATCAATCAATCAATCAGTCAGTCAATCAATAAATCTCTCTCTGTCCCAGTTCCTCTGTCTCTCTTCTTCTGTCTCCATCTGTATTTCTCTCTGTCACTTTCTTCCTCTGTCTCTGGCCCAGTTTCCCTCTGTCAATGTTTCTGTTTCTGTCCTCTTTCGTCATCTCTGTCCATGTCTCCATCTGTCTACCTCCGGTCTCTGATTCTATCCCCCCTTTGTTTTGTCTCCCTTTTTTTGTCTCTCTCTCTCTCTCTGTTCCTGTCCCCATCTGCCTCTGCTTGATTGATTGGCTGACTGATTTATTGATTGATTGATAGATTGAGTTGGGATGTGATGATGCTGCGATCAACATCTGGTGCAGACCCCTACCGTAGGAAAGGTCACGCTCATCCGAGCGCGAGGAGAAGTTGTCCTTGCCCAGGGTCTCCACGACGTCGCTCTCCAGGCCGCAGTACGTGAAAAACGCGTCAAAGTCGGCGAAGTTTTTGGAGTAGCGCGAGCTGATGTCGGAATGCGACCGTGACACCCCTTTCCTGGCACGGTCCGACTCGGGCCCACCTCCTTCCCCTCTTTCAATGACCCTCCTGGCCAGGTTGATGCGCTCAGGGCGCCGCCGCAACACACCGCCCTCATTATCGTTATCTTTATCTTTATCTCCATCATTCTTACGCGCCTGTCCTTGGTCCGAGTCGGATGAACTGTCAGCACTCGGACCCGCTGAGACCGGAGCGCCAGCATTGTTCCTCTCTCTCAGTGATTTCAGCAGTGTGCGCTTGCGCCGGTAGTTCGCACCTGGAGCTCCCCTGCGCAGGTCGCACTTCTGCCTGTACAGTAACACCGAGTCTGGTCTGCTTTTGGAGCTGTTCCGCTTCACGCTGATTTCCTGCTGCTCAGGTGTACTGGCAGTTGGTGTGCTCTGCTCGGTGGGCCCTGGGCCGCAGGGGGACCCTGTCTCACCGGTAACCGGCTCCGGGGTGGAAGCAGGTGATGAACCCGTCACCTGTGGAGTCTTGACGTAGTTGGGCTTGGTGGCTGCGAGTCTTTCCGTTGCACTTACGCGCCCACTGCCCCCACGTTGCAGCTCCATCTGCTTCCTCAAGTACCCGGGCCCCTTCTCCAGAATTCGCGACGCGCCCAGCATTGTGCACCTTCCTCACACACACACAGTTATAACATTACAAACGAGGTTTAAACTGATTCACAATCTCAGTCAGTGAGCAAGATCTGGACTTTGGAGCTTCTTTTTGTAGGGTCAGTCCTGTCGCAACATGTTAAAACTCCAAGCATGCGCTCTTCATTCACACACACACACACACACACACACACCTTTACCGGATTGTTGCTACACACACTAATGTCTCCTCCTCTCACACACCCTTAGCTTACACATTCCTACCTCCTCTTTCCTCCTACTGACTTCTCTTTCACACACACACACACACACACACACACACATTATGTTATAATCAAGCAAGACAAACAGGAGATTAGTGACTCAAACCTCTCACTCTCTCACTTCCAGTGTCTCTGTAGCAAATGTCTTACTCTAAAAGGTTTACTCTCTCTCTCTCTCTCTCTCTCTCTTTGTTTAACTCTTTCACAGAATGTGTTTATGAGTCTCATTGCTTCTTCTGTCCTTACCTCTGTCCCCATCTCTCAGTGTCCCTTCTCTCCTTGCCTCTACCTAATATCTGTCCTTTTCTAACTCTTTCTCTCTCTCTGTGTCTCTTTACCTCTGTCCCTCTCTACTGTATGTCCCCCTGTCTCTTTCCATGTCTTGCTCTGACTTTTTTTTTTTATGTCTCTCTCTGTTCCATATTTATTTTCTTTCTGTCACTGTCTCTATTGTTATCCCTCCCCCTGTCTCCCCTCTCTCTTTCCCTGTCTCTGTTTTTCCAACTTTGGCCTTGTCTCATTGCCTGTTCCTCTTTCTTTATGCGCTTATCTCTGTCCCATTCTCTCTCTTTGTCTCTTTGCCTATGTCCCTCTTTCTGTCCCCATCTCTCTGTGATTGTCTCTTTCCATGTCATTGTCGCTTTCTTTCTCTGTCTCTGTTCCTACCTCCCCCTGTCCCTATATTTCTTGCAATTACTTTTTTCTGTCTCTCTGTCCAATCTCCCTCATTATCTCTGTCCCTCTCTTCCCTGTCTCTTTCTTTGTCTATCTCTATCTCTGTCTTTCCAGCATCTTTGGCGTTGTGTCTAATTGCCTGTTTCTCTTTCTTTTTGCACTTATCTCTGTCCCACTATCTCTCTCTCTCTCTCTCTCTCTCTCCATGTCTCTTTGCTGCTGTCTCTCAACTCTCTGTGTTTGTCTCTTTCCACTTTTTTCACTTTCTTTATCTCCCTCTGTCTTTATCCCGGTCTTGCTCTGACTTTTGACTCTCTTTATCTCTGTCCCTGTCTCTCTAATCTCTACCCCTGTCCCTCATTATCACTTGTCTCTCCTGTCTCTTTTCCTGTCTTTCCCTGTCGTTCTTTTTCTAGCTTTGGCCTTGTGACTACTATCCCATTCTCTTTCTCTCTCTCTCCCTCATTGTTTGTCACTTGTCTCCCTTTCCATATAAGTGTCTGAGTCCCTGATTGTCTGTCTTTCCCTTGAGGAGACAGAATAGGAAAGTGTCACAATGTTATAAATGAGCAGAACAACACCTGTATACTGTACATGTACTGTATATCTGTGACAAACAATATACAGGAACACTGAATTTAAAAGGCCAGCAGAGGGCAGTATGTTAGTGCTGAATGAGTGTGTGTTTTATATCTTGATGTCCCTATAGGGACGGGGATATCTTGACAGTTTTGTCCTTGCGGCTGGTTTACACAATGGAAATCGGAGTATTAAAGTTTTATTGAGGGATGTAAAGTGGAAATTCAGCAGGTTAAGGGTTACTGACCAGAAGGTTGGTAGCTCAAGCCCAAATCCACCAAGATGCCACTGTTGGGCCCTTGAGCAAGGCCCTTAACCCTGTGTGCTCCAGGGGGCGCTGTATCTTGACTGACACAGTGAGTCTGACCCACCCCAGCTTCATAACATAATGGGAAATGCGAAGAGATTTTTTAAACTGTGCTGTAATGTATATGTGACCAATCATGTCTAAAATGTTGTGCTTTAATTCCTGAGATTTGGATCAGTGTTAGATTTGGGTGTAGTATAGTATTAATACATCAATAATGATAATAATAGAAGGTTCTTACAAAGATAGTAAGACAAATGTGTGTGTGCATGTCCACGCGTGTATAATTGCGTTGTTTTCATGACGCAAAACATAATTGCTGCTCGCTCTGAGTACCACGGGAACATTTGAAGATAAGTATCTTTCTCTAACATGTCTCTTTTATCACCTGAAGTGATTCCCTCCCACAAACACAGCTTTGATCATCGTTCATTCAAAGATTGCACTAATCATATTCATCAGAGAGGATGACTCAGGCGCGTGACCTGAACCAGAGTGGGTGCTGGGTTATGTAAAAGCCTCACAGGACCGGTGGAGCTGGATGGCTGACTTGTGGAGGTCAAATGCTGCATGATATGACGTTTGGCTGTGGTGAGTTTATCAATGTCCCACTAACTGTTATCAACGGAGAGTGCACTTATCAGTGGAAAGTTAACCAGGAGGCCAGTTTACAGTCTCGCACATGATTTCTCAAAATCTCTACTTACAGTGTGCTTTATGGGAGAAACGTTTTGATAGATAGATATATCAGAGATATAGGAAATATTGACATTATTCCTAAAGACAATCCTTGACATGAGGAATGAGTACTAATAAGTCAATTATAGCCCAATAAGGTAATTAGACCTTATAACTAAAGGGTGTCCAGACTTTTGCACACAATTACGTTTTTCTATTTTTAAGTTAATCTATATAAATAAAAGAAAGGTCTTGACTCTACATTGGTCAGATTTCACTCTTTCAAAGATATCTTTACGTTCCATACAGTGGAGGACCCGAAATCAGTCTCTGAAAAATTTCCGTCTGTCTGTCTGCCTGTCTGTCTGCCTGTCTGTCTGCCTGTCTAGCCAGATTTTGTCATAGCATTACGCAAAACTGGACAGAATTTAATTAATTTTGGCCGTATGTAGGTATTATGGCCAGTTCTGTGGCAGATTTAAATAACTGAAAAAAAAAAAAAAACGTACTGCGCATTTGGTAAACTGTGGGTGCATCTTAAATCAACCCTTGGACAGAATTTATTTAAAAATTTGCAGTACTTACATATCTGCCTGAACTTTAACCTGCACAATAAATGAAATCAAAATGTTGAATTTAATATTGTGTTCTTAATTGCAATTTTTTTATTATTATTTCAGATGTCCTTTTCTTCTTCTTCATATTATTATTATTATTATTTATAAAAGAAATATTTAAAAAACATGACTTCATTTTGGCATCTTATTTTAATCAGGTGTTTTTTTTAGCAAGAGTGATATTAATGTTACAAAAAAAAGATCAAACGCATGACGAACTAATGACTAATATAACAAGTCTGCAAAAAATTTTTATAAATGAGTTTCCAGCTGTGTCCTTTTTATATAAATATATAAAGCTGATAAAGCAGAGGCTGAATAATGACTATCTGAGCACAGAGTGGTCCAGATCAGATAAAACCCAGGCTCATGCTTCTCCACTTTTCTTCTAGTGAAGTGTTCAGATCAGATCTGATAAGGAAAATATTCTCTCGATGCAGCACAAAAATTTTTTTTGTCTCTGCTGAATTGATTAAAATTTTAATATTAATATGTCCTTGGGAATCTGTCATTTTGGATGATATTATTATGAGAGTGTCACATCAGTCTCTCCACAATCCTAGATTATATCTGATATAAACTTGTTCCCATCACTGCTAGTTAGCTGATTAGAAACCCATGAAAATTGTACTATGATATGGAATGTATGATACGTAGTTATATATAAAGGAAAATCTTTAGTTTACAATATCGTTAATCTCCTCTTCTACCAGTTTTAGTTTCACTTTGGTACATTACGATGATATCATAGTACAGGTATGCACGGTTTAACCAACAGCTTCCCACACACAGCATGTGCGTCTCATGTCTTTTGTGCATATTTAAAGTTTTGTACGGTTATTTCTCTGCTTCAACACAGTGCTTACACTACAGTATCGCACATAGATTTGTTACATATAGAACACTGTGTTCAAACAACATTCAAATCACATTTCCTATTTCACAAAATGTATTGCGTAAGTTAAGCCACATATTCACTCAAAAGTTTAGACACCCCTTCTAATTCAATGGTCTTTGCTGATTTTTGTTTCTTTCTACACAGTAAAATGATGCTGAAGGCGTCCAAAATATGCAGTAACCTGATACTGAGATGCTACTTACGCTCTGTAAAGCTTTCATAATGGCTCTAATCTGAGGTGCTGTTTGTTAATTGGTGATTTCTGAGGCTGGTAGCTCTAAATGAACTTCTCCTCTGCAGCAGAGGTAGGTTTTGGTCTTGTTTTCCTGAGAAGGTCTTAATGAGAGACAGTTTCATCATGGTGCTTGATGGGTTTTGCAAATGCACTTGATTTCTTCCAAAAACTATTCCAGAACAGCCGAGCATCATGTCTTAAAATATCAATTAACTGTTCAATTCAATTCAATTCAATTTTATTTATATAGCGCTTTTAACAATGTTCATTGTCTCAAAGCAGCTTCACAAAAA
>JAQMYJ010000015.1:4495570-4508599 GCA_030014305.1 Clarias laeviceps
TTGTAGCCATGACTTACTAAGGCATAGGAACGAGATAATACGTTGTAGCCATGACTTACTAAGGCATAGGAACGAGATACCATGTTGTGGCCATGACTTACTAAGGCATGGAAACGAGATAATACATTGTAGCCATGATTTACTAAGGCATGGGAACGAGATACTATGTTGAGACCATGACTTACTGAGGCATGGGTATGAGATACTATGTTGTGACCATGACTTACTAAGGCATGGGAATGAGATAATTCGTTATAGCCACGACTTACTAAGGCATGGCAACAAAATAGCATAATGCGTGGCCACGAGATAGTATGTTCTTAGTTTACAATGTCTCAATCCGACACCTTAGTAAGTCGTGGCCACGCATTATACTATTGGAAATAAGAAGATATGTTGTGACCATGACTTACTAAGGCGTGTGAACCAGATACTACGTTGTGGCCACGACTTACTAAGGCATGGGAACAAATTAGTATAACGCGTGGCCACGAGATAGTAGCTCGTTCGCTCGCTTTAGTAAGTCATGGTCACAACATATTTTCTCATTCCTAATAATATAATGCGTGGCCACGACTTACTAAGGCGTGAGATTGAGATACTATGTTGTAAGTCGTGGCCACAGAATATCTTGTTCCCCCATTATCGCCAGTGGCCTGAATGGAAAACGATTCTGGAGTGAGCTGAGAACACACTTTTGGTGGGACTTGAGTTTGTTGCAAGAAAAATTTTTCATCACCGCCTTACTTCTGCGTTTTTATTAGAAAGCGTTTAAACCAGAATGTTGGTGGTACAGCGGTAAAGCAGGTAGCTTTGACCTTTCCTAGCTCTTAAACGAAGGGTCCTACCTTTGTTGTCCGTCTCCCAAAAACATGCCTGCCGATGGACTGGCTGTGTTGAATTGTCCCTAGGTGTGAACATGACTATGATCTGGTGTGTTTGTACCTCACTAAGGGTGTATTCGTCCCTCACAGGCATTGTTTTTGGGATTGACCCCGGATCCACCCCGACCCTAATAAAGATACAGCGCCTACTTATTTGCTTAATTATACATGATTAGACTTTGACGTTCATGCAGATATCTGCTCTTAGTAGATTTCCATCAGTCTGATGGAGTAATTCGGACATCCGAGTGCTCTAACGGCAGTTTTAAACAATTTTGTTTTACAGGGAACATCTGCAGGTCTCCGATCGCAGAGGCTGTCTTCAGGAAGATGGCCACGGAGAGCGGCGTGGTGGACAAGGTCAGAGACGGTGCAGGTCATATTTCTGATGCGTAAGATGCAGGAAAATGAGAGAGAGAGATGAGCTCCACTTTAGATTTCTGACATCTTTCAGAAATTACTTGTGTGATGTAATGTGATGTGTGATGATGGTCATGTCAGGACACTGCTGTCAGTTTTAGTGCTTTGTCTCCTGCTTTATGTTTGTGCGTGTGTGTAGTGGAGGATAGACAGCGCTGCCACCTCCACCTATGAGATCGGGAACCCTCCTGACTATCGAGGTGCAGCCTGCATGAAGAAGCACGGCGTGCCCATGCGTCACGTGGCGCGTCAGGTACGTTGGGCATGAGCGTAGCACTAGTTCCATTCTGTGTGTGTGTGTGTGTGTTGCAGTGGGTTATAGATTCCGGTGCCACGTCAGACTGGAACATAGGCAGTGCTTCGGATGTTCGTAGTCTTGACTGCCTCAAGAAACATGGCATTGATACAAATCACAGGGCACGACAGGTACCTGCACCATGTGTGTGTGTGTGTGTGTGTGTGTGTGTCTCTGTCAATTTGTGTATGTCATTGTTGTTGTTGCTTTTATATTACACTGGCAAAAGCTTGCATGCAATAAAATCAATACAATTTCAAATAGGTTGGCTATGTAGAGCTGAATGCAATAGTATGTGCCCCCTTGGTTACTGTGTAAAAAATGGACAATGTTTTATTCAATTTATCAACAACCATAGCTGTTATAATGATGATGTCAGAGAAGTGTGTATGTGCTTAGTACTGTAGCAGTAGCTTTCTCCACCTAGTAACTAAACCAAATTGTCATCAAACTCCAATATAAATAAATATATAAATAAATTATTATTATTATTTATTATAAGGGGTAAGACATACATGTCATTGCAAAATATTTATATCTTTTATTTACAAAATATATCTTTTTTTTTTAATTATAAAAAAAACTGAATATGCAAGACATACAGTTTTATACTTTTTACGATCTCTTTATAGCTCATGTCCATTATTATCTCAGTGTAAATAAGCCAACGATGGCCTGCTTTTTATTCTCCCTAAATTCACTCTGACCTTTATCCTCTCTCTTCATTAGCTCGATCCTCTCACCTCATCTCTTCTTTGTGCTTCAGCCATTGTTGATTTCTTCAGTGGACGTCCACTGGAGATGTCCAGAGCTTGCTATCTTAGATTTTGGGTTACTTAAATGAATCTGATCCGGTCACGTGTGCTCTGACTAGCATTAAAAAAAAACGACAGCACAAACTAAACACTGACCACAAATATAGAACAAGTAACTCGTATAGTGAAAGGAAAAGGCTTCACTTTGGTAGAGAGTTTTTAAAGATTGCTCTTTGGAGCAATAGAAAAAGTTCCTATTTGTCTGATGAGTTCAGATTGACCCTATATCACTATATCGTCTCACTCTTTGACACTAAGTTTTTTTCTGGTGGTAAAATTACGTTAGGTTAAAGTAAAAGTCGCATGAGTTGCATTGTGACTATTCACACTGAGGTCACTTTGTAAAAAAAATTATAAAAATCAGACGTGCATCTGATTTAGGTCCACACATGGAAGTGGCGCAAATCAGAAACGATCAGATCAGCTTAGATTCCATTAAACACAATAGATCTGATTAGTTTCCCTGCAGTGTGAACGTAGACTTGGCGTTTTATTCAGGTTCAATACACCGTGTGGACTAGAAAACTTTACCTTATCCAGTTGTGATTGCAACAGTTCCAGTTAATTGACTATATACAAATGTTTTCCATGATACATATTTATTGGAGTCCTATTATTTTAAACCCCAAAACACTAACACTGTAGCAACATCGAGGGTCTTTAAAGATTTCATATATACAGCAAAATTCCAGTTTGTTTCAGTCTGACGTGGCTTATGCTCTCTTTGATGCTGGTTCATGTCTGCTCCTCTTTGGTCGCATTATAAGTAGAATGAAAAATTAGCCATCGCCCCTTGCTCCGCTGTCTAGCAAAAATAATGTCCGCTCTTGCTCAACCCGTGCACAAACACACGTAAGACTACACATGTGTCCACAGATGTGCTTTGATCTGCATCTGCATTCCCGACTCGTCCCGCTCAGGACAAGTCGTAGCTCTCCCTTCTTGTCTAAACACTGTTGGAGTGCAGCCCGCGCACCGACAGTCAGTTACGCCCAAAGAAATCCAAAGAACAAACTTTTTAGGTGTCAAGGAAGATGAAACGATGCATGTTTACTCCTCTCATTTCGTTGCTCTGTGTGTTTTTCATTCCTGTTAGGTGACGAAGGAGGATTTCGCGACGTTCGAGTACATTCTCTGCATGGACGAGAGCAACAAGAGGTATGCCCTGTGCAATCCCTCTCTGATCAGGACCAAATGTCCCACAATGTTCACAACATGGTATTGTTAATGTATCATGCACTCCTAAAGTTTTAATAAGCAGCAGAGATTTTCACACTCTATACATAAATCTTGTCCCGACTTAACCAATAGGGTTTCACAAACTTTAAACTTTATTTTTTGGCGTGTTTAAATGCATCACTATGACATCTGACATTTTCAGAGACAATAAAGTTAGAATAAAGCTAGATCTTGACAGCCTAACCGTTAGACAGTCAAAAAAAGACATTATTGGTTTAATGTCTTTATTTATTTTATTTATTTTTCTCTCTAATTTCGTCATAGCCAGTATCTTCCTCATTTTAGAACCTATGTCCTGCTTTTTTCGAGACACAGGACTCAGACACCTGCATTTTTTTTGAACACCGGTTTGCATGGCATTGGGCACGTACTGCTCAGAGGCACAAACTATCCGCCCACTTCCGCCTGCATGAACTCCCAGGCACCCATGATTGATCAGTGTCGCTATTTGGGAGTGCAAGTTTGACTTCCACCATCTTCTGCCAATCTTGCTCACTAGCAATCCTGCTCACTGACAGCGTAGTATTCTCTTTGGGAACCGTTTTCTTTTAAAAATGAAGCAAAACTTTCAACTGGCAAGGCTTTCTGAAGTTTCTTTTAATGTCATGAACCATAATGAAGCAGAGAAGAGCATGTAGATGTTTTCCTCACTAACCGGACCGAATCACATGTTCCCAGTCCCCGTCCATGTGCTCCCTGCTTAAGCGGCTTACTGAGTTCCTCGGATTCTTGCGTAGATGAAACTTCAGCCCTCTTTTTGATGCATGGGTCTGAGATGTTTTACTTTATTTCCCCCCAAGGAGCTTTTTCTTTGGTCGCTGACCAACCGGGGATGACTAAACTAAGATTTACTAGAGAACATGAACTTCTTGTCTTGGAGCTTTGAGATGAACCCTCACCACACCCCATCGTCCATCTCGCATAATGATCAGTGGGTGTACAATGCCGGCCGATGACCGACATTAATTCTCTACTTTATCTTGACGTCGTGTGTCCCCGGCAGGAAGAATCGGGCCTGGGTAATTCAGGAAAGGAATGAGATGAGAGCTGATAGTCATGTCAATTTGAAGCGACAAGGCTAAGAATTTATAAGAATGAATTTAGTGTTGTGTAAACAACACTGACTGGCCAAAGAAAAAAGAGTCACGCACACTCTAAGATTTCTTTCAGTCACTTTTAGCTTTGATTAGAGGACACAATGTGGTGTCCAGTTCATATGTGAAAATGATTCCTGGAATATGGCCGTGCCATCAGAAAAGAAAAACTGCCTCCAGAGGCTTGTACAGTGGCCGCTATGCATGATGGGTCCATGGCTTCCCTTCTTACCCTGACGCACCTCTTAACTTCTGTGCTTGGACTGGAGTTTCTGTGAATAAATGTGAGATTGCTGTTTGTCTCGTGTGTGAACGTTTGTCTTTTGTTGCAGAGACCTGAACAGGAAAGCGAACGGCATAAAGAACTCCAAAGCCAAAATCGAGCTGCTCGGCTCATACGATCCTGAAGAACAACTCGTTATCCAAGACCCCTACTATGTAAGTCTGCGTTCATGTACACACACTCACACACAAGCTGTTTTATTAGGAACACCTGTATACCTGATCATTATTGTTTGTTGTGAAATGCTTTTCTCCTTGTAAAGAGTGATTATTTGAGTTACTGTAACTTTCCAGTCACCTCAAACCAGTCTGGCTGTTCTGATCTGACCTCAGTCATGAGATCACATTATTTTTTCCCCCCATTCCAGTGTTTGATCTGACCTATAACATGATATCCTGCTGCTATACGATAAGCTGATTAGATTGCACAATTATACAAGGATCCAAGAGATCCTATTAAACCGGCCACCCTATATAGGTATTTCCAATAATAGTATTTCTTGTCCAAACTAAAAGTATTACGTCATCATGTTCAACAAAATGGAGCTCTGAGCTTATCGGTGGTAAATCTGTTTCCAGCTCAAGGTGCATTTGTTACAGAGAAGCTGACTCACTCTTATGCAAGGATCTTTACCATGACCCAGAATTCCCCTCTTCACTTTATAGTGTCTCTTCCTGACAGGCCCTCTCTTTATCTTGAGCATCAGCTCATGTTTGTAGTGCCGGGGCAGGTAAAGTGATCCTCAGAGGCAAATAAATTGATCTTTTTCAGGAACGTGTGAAGAGCTGCAATAATACCTCTGAGTAAAACTTGTCCACCTCCATGTCCAGTCCAAGTTACTATACTTGTTTCCTTTGGTTTATTGTGTTTTTAAAAAACGTACTTTTATATGGTTCTGATTTGGAAAATATAAACCGAACAATAAAATGATAAAGCACAGGGGGCTCGTAAAAGAGACTGAGGGTGTTTTCACATTAGAGCCCCGCGATCATTTCGAGAACACTTGACCCCAAAGTCTGGTTCATTTTGATCAGTGTGAACACAATTGTTCCATATTGGGGGACCGGATCAAATCAGATATGGAAGCAATCGTACCTGAACATGGAAGTAGATCACCGTTTTGTTCTCCAGAGTTTTTGCCAGACTTGGACGTGATGTTCCTTCTGCTCCTGGGTCAGCAACCGGGGGACGAACTTGTCAGCAACACGGCGCATGTTCAAATCACACGTGAGGATCGCCTGGACTGTTCCGTATGACACACTGACAATGGCAGTATTGTGTTGTGGATTGTTCTCTGACAGTCATGATGCACAAGTTGCTGAATGGTTTCTACATTTTCGGGTGTTGAGCTTGTTGAAGGTCTTGCTGATCTCTCATTGTCTTCCACTGAGGTTCTTCCACCCTTGAAGCACACATGCCACTCAAAACACCTTGAATGACTCATTGCAGCATTACTGTAAACTTGCTGAATCATATCCAACGTCTCTGTGACAGATTTTCCCCATTTTACGCAGAATTTGTTCGCTCTTTGCTCTAACTTGCTGTCCATGATGAAGTCGCAGACGTGATAACGCATGTGGTCAGAACAGCACCAGTTGCACAGCTCCAGATGTACAGTACACAGGACAATGTCTTTTGGCACACTGACTTGTGATTCGTTGGTTTGTTAGAAAAATAGTCTCGCAAAACTTTTTGGTACCACTTTGTATAGTGTATAATACCTGTCCAGAACCTGGCCAGCTTTTACTGAGAAAATCAATGCTAAAATTAATAGTTGGAGGTCTGTGTTGATAGTGTGGGTGGGCTATTACAAATAAATCAGTGTGTGGGGAAACACTGGATTGTGCAACTAGAACTTTTTAAATGAAACTCAATCTGAGGGGGAAATGTGCATCTGGTTATCATTAATTAATAATGATTAATTCATTATTTGGTGCCCCGAGTCTGGTTGGAGATCTTGTCGCATGGAGGCCCCGTGTTGTCTGCTTTTGATTCGTGTGGTGACTGGGGATAGTTCCACTTGACCATGACCTGATATACTACAGTTGCACTGATATTTGTATCTGATGACTACAGTTGCACCATAATTCAGGACTGAACCAGTTTTATTCCTGAGCCTCCAAATAATAAAAGTGGACTCCATATTAACTTAAACACATCTCCTGTGATCTCTGATGAAAGAATTATAATGGCTATTTAAAGATATCACAGTTTCCGTCCAACAGTATGTGACGACGCAATTGAAAATCAAAAGATTTGTCAAGATACAACTAAAGTCAATTTATTGTGATGGAAAATAGCTTGTTGTTGTTGAATAGTCCACTAATGATCTTGTTTTGTTTTTAACTGCGCTGATTCAGATGCCTGAGGCATTTGTAATAGAAGCGTCTGCCAAATTTTTTATTTTATTTATTTTTTTGCTTTTCTTTAACAGAAATGCTGGAATTGGTTTCTGTACATTTCCCACTCAGTATCGGTACAAAAGATAATGGGATGTTTAATAAAACAATTTCAGCATTCAGGGTGATGAGTAACCACTCACCTTTAAAATAACATGGCAGAGTTAATTCTCCTCCACTTGGCCTGTATGGTGAGAAGCCCTTAGACTGCAAGCGGCAAACAGCTTTTTTTTTTTAACTTCTATTGTTAAACCTCAGCGCGGGTTTGTGAAGGAAAATCAGCATCAATCCCTGTTTCGATGGATGGTTGGATGGATGGCTGGATGGTTGAATGGCTGGCTGGATGGTTGAATAGATGGATGGCTGGATGGATGGATGCTTGGTTGGATGGGATGGAAGGCTGGCTGGTTGGATGGATGGATGGATGGATGGGATGGAAGGATGGATGGGATGGATGGATGGATGGATGGATGGTTGGATGGATGGATGGATAGATGGAATGGAAGGATGGATGGTTGGTTGGATGGATGGATGGATGGATGGATGGAAGGATGGATGGATGGATGGGATGGAAGGATGGTTGGTTGGTTGGATCGGATGGAAGGATGGTTGGATGGGATGGAAAGATGGATGGATGGTTGGTTGGAAGGGATGGAAGGAAGGATGGTTGGTTGGATGGGATGGAAGGATGGTTGGTTTGAAGTATAGATGGATGGAAGTGAATGCTTTTCCATGGCTTTCTCAAAAAGTGTGAAATGTAGGCAGAGATTCTTTAAATGCAGTAACTTTTTAATGCATTAGTTCCTCATTCATCAAGATGTCTTCAAGAAGCAGTTGCTCAATGTTGTAGTGGATTCGAGCCCAGTGAATGGAACGATGTAGCCCCTGTTAAATCAGGAAGCTCTGGTTTAAAGCAATGGACATAGATTCAGGGGAAATAGTGTAATTATCACACCTTTATGATAGTACAAAGCCTGAGAACACCATTTTTTTTGTCTTTGTTGATGCCTTTGCAGACTGAATGCAACTTCCTCTCTCTTTTTTTACAGGGAAGCGAAAAGGACTTCGAGACCGTGTATGAGCAGTGTGTACGGTGCTGCAGAGCCTTCCTGGAGAAAAACTCCTAACACATACGCACAGCTGTTTTATTCCGTGACATGTGTGATAAGTATTGTACGTGGTGTCCCAAAAGTCTCCATACGTAAAGGAAATTATCCCATGGTTAGATGTTAAATGTTCTGGGGTCGGCCGTGTCGAGTTGCATCTCCAGATCTAAGTCCAACTGATTTTTTGTTTGTTTGTTTGTTTGTTTGTTTTACCTATTGGAGCAAGGAAAAGCTAAAACACATGTATTGAGACTTTAAGGACACCATGAGGTATAACAGATTGCACTTGTATACAAACATGTATCTGCCGTTTGAGAGAGATGTTGTAATAGGAAGATAAAGTTTATTTTAATGTGCTTACTGTAAGACACACTGACCTCTTCATCTCAAAGGAAGGGGGAAAAAAACAAAACAATAAACCAGATAACAGAATCTCAGCATTTGTCTTTTCTTTGATTTTCTTTGATGGATTTGACATGATTAATAATAACACACTCCAAAAGTTCTGTACTAAACTTCAGCCAAATTTAAAGTTTCTCATCCTTCAGCCGTCCCCATCGTTTCCAGAGCCCTTACGGATTCAGATGCGCAATAACAAACATCGATTGTTCACATTTCCGCCTCGGGCGATAGCGGCTGAGCGTTGGCCGTTTAATCGGAAGGAGAAAGGGCAGGAACTGGTAGAAATCAGATCTGCACTGGAAAAAATACAAGGATGGATGGTAGAAGGGCTTAATTGCTTTCTTCTTTCGACTCCATTGCGTTTTCACTTTCTCTTTCGTCCTCCTGGACAGCTTTATAGAGATTTCTGTTTGAATTCTGCGTCAGGTTTGTGGACAAGTTACGCATATTCACAAACATTTTCTGTTATGATCTTTTGAAAAATAAATAAAATCTACAACCATTAATGGCTTCACACACATCTTCATTTTTTTTTCTTTAAGGAACATCTATCTAACGATACATTATTACAGTCTATGTGAAAAATGTTTACCTAGAGAAACTTAATCTAACTGAGGAAGAACCCTTAGATGCTTACATGATCTAAAAAGTTTTCGAAATGGATAAGAGTTATCCTGTTATCCTTCTAGGAAAAGCTTTAAACGTTGTATGTAGAACCCTGCAATCTTGAAGAAAGCTCAAAACATCCATAACTAATAAGAAGAAGCTCCTGAGACTCGGTCTGCTCCAAGGGCACCTTGTACTGTAATGAGGCTGATTTGGCACGCAGCAAAACCGGGATATACGAAGAATAAAGAATTTCACTATGCAGTGGAAGGATAGTGCTGAACTGTCAACTTGTGGAAGAAATGTTTGGGGGGAAATCATGGATGGAGATCACTTACAAGTTGCATTGTAAAAAAAAACTATGTTTAATATAGTGAAAGTAAGAGCATTTCCATACACACTCACGGGATTAGGACTAAACCGGGAAAACAACTTGTTAGTAGGGTTTGCATGAAGCGATGCACCCATCATGCATAGTGGCCACTGTATGAGCCTCTGGAGGCAGTGTTATGATCTGGGTTTCTGAGTTACTGATCTGAAGGTTGGCGGTTCAAGCCTCAACTCTACCATCTTATTGCTGACCAAGGCTCTTAACCCTGTGTGCTCCAGAATTTCACCGACGAATTAAGGCTTGGCTTAATATCTTGGTCTGATATTTTTTATTGCTCAGGATGAACCATAGGCTACATTCACATCACAAGGCACACTTTCCAATTCTGATTTTTTAATTATTTTTTGGTCAGATTGAATCTGCCCGTCATGACACGTTCACACTGATCACCACAAGTGACTTTTATTCGACTCTAATGTGGATGGCACACATGATTGCAGGTTGATGACATCAGCACCTACGCATATGCAGAGGCAAAAAGCCACATGAAAAATTCTTTCAGGAAAAATACGGAAGAAAGGTTAAATCTAGAGCCGATATTTCATTGTGATCATTGTGCTTTTAGAAGTTTTTTTTTTTTTTTACTTTGATTTAAAGAATCTTTATGGAATCTTTACTTTTAGTACCTTTTTTCTTGTGAAGTATCAAATATGAGTTTTACTTGTTTTTTATTTAAAAACTCCTCATATTAAATTTTAAAAAATTTACTTTTACCAAGAGCGTTCAAGTCAACCTGGGACTTGTGATGAAATTTTTTGTGTATAAAAAAAAAAGAAAAGAAACTTAAAAAAAAAAAAAACAGGAAAACATTTTAATGGTGCAATCATTTTAAAGAAGGATGTACATTTGTGAATAACAACCCTGATTGAGGAGGCCTGGAGCCCACTGCAGTCATTCCTGGGAACATACTGTATAGTGAGTGGAACGCCTGATCCTTGGAAATCGACAGATTAACTTATTACCAACATGATGAAGAGACGCATCTGTCTGTAAACTACGCACAATCATTCACCAACACCACTTGCACTTGGGAGTTATTGCCACATCCCCTGTACACTCCTGACATCTCTCCAAGCCATTTTCACATGTTTGGGCCGTTAAAGGAGTTCCCGGGAGGCCAGCGTTTGAGACGTGAACCAGGCAGCAGTCGATCATGGCTCCGGCGTACTAAGAACACTTGCTATTTTGATGGTATCCAAGCACTAGTGAAACACTGTGATAAGTCTCGATTTGACTTTTTTTTTTTGTTTGTTTTTTAACTGTTCAAAGAATGCGCGCTGCAAGGACTCATTAAATCCTGTTCATTAAAAAAAAGCTTTAAAATGCTGCATGTCCATTGCCGTATATCCTGTTATTAATTGCTTTAATGAGGGAATATTTAAAAAATATCTATTTATAAAATAATACATTTAAGAAATCTCCTTCGACTTAGGCGATGAATCTTGACAGACATGTTTCCTCCCAGAAATGATTCATGGTCACATAGTGTAACAATCATATAATTTATTTTAAATATACTTTCTCTTAAATATTTATACGTATCCCTTCATGTCACAGCTCTATCAGACACGTATAGCCTTATGCATCTGTTACAGGGATTTTAACTCTCCTTTATGTACAGTATTTACACATGAAGTTTTGATTTATACCTCTATACATCATGTACATTAAAATATATGGACTATATATATATATATATATATATATATATGTATATATCCTATTCCGTAATCATATATACACACACATTCAGGTCAACAAACATCTGGTCGTATTACAGATGTATGCTGGAGAGATGAAAAAGCATCAGGATGAAAATAAGTTAGCAGTTAAGTTTCAGGAAGCAGGAACTCCCTGATCAGGAAATAAACGCCATCTTTCGTCTTGTTCTTTTTTTCTTTCTGCAACATAACGACATCGAGAGTGTCCATCTGTTATCAGAGCAAAAGACAAACCCAAGACGATTCTTTTCTCTTGGACACCATGGAGATCAAAACGTTGCGATGTAGCTCCGCTGAGTTTGCATCTCAGACCATATAAGTTTACAAGAAATACGTTCATTTTACTCCATCATCATCATCATCATCTCCGTTAGGCGCTCCGTCTGTCCTTTCGTCTGTCGTGTCCTGGACGGAAACTGCTGATTAGATGGAATGATGAAGGGTTGTCCAAAAGGCACTTGATGATTTTTTCACTGTTTCTTCCTGGTTTGGCGTGAACCTGCTGACGAAGGTAGAAAGAGCAACAAGCTTAGCGTTATGAACTGTATAAATATTCTCGGATGCTTTTTTAAATGGCCTGGTGGTTTTACCACCTACATAAGTCCTGGAACATAACTTCCAGGTGCATTCACACACTCATTCACAGCTGGGTACAATTTAGCTTCACATTTTTGGAAGGAAACCAAAGAACCCAAAGGAAACCCACAGCGCAGACAGTAACCTGAGATGCGCCGATACTACAGGCTGCGCTATTTTTTATTCTGTTAATGTTTACAATCTTTTCTAGATCTTTTAACAAGCAGAACTTCAAAGACCTCTTTGCATTAATTAGAAATGTCTAGTCAAGTTCTACCTGCAGGTAAGGTTGCGTAGCGGGTAATGTTGCTGCCTCCCATCTCCCGGAGTCCAGATTCAATCTTGAGTCTGTGGATGGGTTTCCATGATTTCCCTGGATCCATGTGGGTTTCTTTTAGGTTCCTCAGTTTCTTTAAACTGCCTCCTAGGTCTGTTTCTAGAAGTTGAGCCATTGCAACCGGACTGGGAAAGGTTGCTCCTAGTATATATATATACAGTGGGGGAAATAAGTATTTGATCCCCTACAGATTTTCTAGGTTTGCCTACTTACAAAGAAATGAAGGGTCTATAATTTTTATAATAGGTTTATGGTAAACGATTGAGACAGAATATTAACCAAAAATCCAGAAAAAGCACATCATACAAATGTTATGAATTAAGTTGCATTTAGAGAAACCCTTGCTGGAAAGCACAGTGGGAAGATGTTTCTTGTAGTTGTTTCCCAGATTTGCACACATCTTGGGATGCATTTTGATCCACTATTCTTTACAGATTTTCTCTAAATGTTTAAGGTTTCTT
>JAQMYJ010000015.1:4508699-4519227 GCA_030014305.1 Clarias laeviceps
ATCTGGTACTAGGAGCAACCTTTCCCAGTCCGGTTTCAATGTCTCAACTTCTAGAAACAGACCTATATATATATATATATACAGTGTAGGTGAAAAGTAACTAGGCATTAAAAGTTGGTCCATATTTCTAATACAAATGCATTAAAACTAACTGTACATGTACAGTACTTTATTACACAGGGAAATGAATCAAATCTTTAAATTTCAACGTAGGCACCGGTGGCGTCAACCAGTTTCCTCCAACAATCGGGGATGGAATGCACAATCTTCTGAAGGAAGTGGTTTGGGATATTGCTGAGAACCTCCTGAATCCGTGCCTCCAAGTCCTCCAGTGTGTGAGGCTTCGTCCTTTGCGTAGCCCCACAGGGAAAAAAGGCACATGGAGTGAGATCTGGACTTCTTGGAGGCCATTTATGAGGTTTGCGTCATCCCAGCCAACGTCCTGGAAAATGCTGGTCTAACCATGCACGCACACTAAGAGCTTGGTGCACCATCCTGTGATACTCTGGTGATACTACAAGTCCTACAGCCATTAAATATTTCCTAGTTATTTTTCACCCACCCTGTAGTTGAGGTCCTGAACCAACCTTGGATGAGTAGTGAAACATTTTGAACCAACAAAAAGAATTCCAGTTGTCATGACCCAGCTTCTAAGCAACTTCACCTGGATGACGAAACATTTTCATAGGGGTGACATATGGCTTGGGCGTGGGTACATCCCAAGGCTAGGGGTAATATGTCATCCCTATGAAGATTTTTAGTCATCCAGGGGAAATTTACTCATGACTGCATAACTGTGTTCAGAGATAAGACTCACATTCTTTTAAGTAAAATCAAAGGAAAAGAACACAAACATTCATCATTTATAGTAAAAGAGTACCTGGTTGAAGTTAGCTCTCTAGGCACCTCGGGCTCCCGGCTAGCCGAGTGAGAAGCCGTGCACATCTCCGATGATCTGAAAGCAAAGCAAAGACATGGGATGAAATTCTTGGATATACTGTACACTTGCAATATAAGTATGTTGGGCGATCAGTTTCTTATAAGATTATTGTGGGACACAAATTGCCAGATAATTGATTCATATTACATAACTGAATCGATTCCTCCCCAACACTTGTGTATAGAATTTACTGTATGAGAATATAAAATGCATTCATTTGACCAAAATGTGAAATTATTTTGGACCATAAAACTGCGACACAGGCTAAAATGTGAATCCTTCTAAAACTGATCAGAATTTTCTAAACTAAACCAGGTCAACGTCTAGAAGGCAACCTTTCTGAAAGCAATTCACTCCTTAAGCCCCAGCGGTGCATGTGTTGCAGTGGGCCGTACTCACATGCAGGAATGGTGCAGTCTCTGGTGTTGTGGTAGAGCCTGTAGACATATTTCCTGCACTTCGGACTGAAGTATAGAGGCCCTGAAGTTCAAAAGTTCAAACGTTGTCAGTTTTTCAACTGTTAAATCTAACATGCATCCTTTTTATGACATGGCCCCTGAACTATATATCCAGTGTCCTGTGCTCTATGTTCTTACCAGTTAAATTCTTTAAAAACTTCTCCTTCTTTCTCAAGTCTCTGGGAAAGATTTCTGCAAGAGACAGAGAAATAATGCGTTAAAGATTAATTCCTAAATCCGCTGACCTCAAAAAAGGGAAGGACGACCCTAATGGGCAGATTTTGCTTCGCTTCTAACATTCCCTGGCAGGATCATGCTCAGGCTAATCACTTTAGTAAGTTAAAAAAAATAAAAATCAGTGAGCACTGCAACAGACTACAGTCACCATACATCCTATACAGTATGTGCACAAGTTGTTGTTAGTTTTTCAGCAGCTCCCTTCGAGGGGTCGCCATGGACCATCCGATCCAAACAGACAATTTGCAACATTTTATCCCTTTTTATCCTGACGCACCCTTCCCATTTTATCCCAGCATTGGGTGGGAGTTAAACCCAGGCCTTTTGCATGGCGGGCAAGAAACCTACCACTAAGCGACCAATGTCCAATGTGCTGTGTGTGCACAAGTAAAGAAATAAATAAACAAATAGACAGACAAATGTGATAGAGCTAAAAGCTTAGAGCAGCTTGAATAAATCCCCAATCAGGCTGTTTCTGAGGAATCGTTTTAGACTCATTTGAGTTTCCGCAGGTTTTGCGGGTCAGTTTTTTCATTCAGTCTGTCTGAAAGCACTTATAAAGCATTTCATCTTAAATGTAGCTTCAATGTATTTGTTTGTTTGTTTATTAACCCATTAATGCCACTTGCTGTCTTTGAAACATCATTCATGTAAACTCGTTTTTGGTGCAGAATCATAAACAGCTGCAGAGATAAAGTAAAGGTGTGTTGGGTTTATCTGTTTCACTGACTTTTCTGATTTCAGAGTAATATTTTGTGTGACATTAAAGTGATGCAATGTAACCACAAAACCAGGCCTTTTTAATTAGGGCTGTGTTAGGGCTGTGTTACTTCCATCAGTAACACAGAAAAGTATCATAATGTATCTTCTCTCTCTCTCACACACACACAATTCACATTATCAGATAGTTGCAGCTGCACTGGATTGACTTAAAGAATGTTGTGTATGTTTGCTCACCCAGGATCTGATCCCCGCTCTTCGTCTGGTGGTGATGGTGGTGATTATGATGCTTGTTCTCCTTCATGGCCGTAGCCTGCACGAGTTCTCCGCCACCGTGCTCTGCGTTCTTCACCATTTTCAAGATCCGTGCGTACAGGCTGTGGTAGCTCCGCAAGCTTTCCGTGTCTGCCCAGGCACTCACACTGTCATTCGAACCACCACGCACGGTGGCGCACAAGCACAATACAACCCCCATGACGACAAGCACAACCCGCAGAGCACACATTGTTAGAGAGACACAAACCGGTGCACTGATGACCACACACAAGCTCAGAGCTGAAGCAGAGAGTCAGCAGGTTTGAGTATATCCAAGGTGATCTTCACCAGCTGGAAGAGAAAATGAAATGTTTTAGACTTTTCTTTAAGTTTGTTCTCAAGCAGGATTTTGCATTTTTGAGTTACAGTATCTCAAAAAAAAGTTATTTACTATCTCAATATTGACATATAAATATGACCTTTTGTAAATTTGACTTGAAAATCCGAATGGCTATGTCGAAATTCATAATTATCTCATAGTTTAGACTTATTGTCTCAAGGTTTTGACTTACTATCCAAAACATTTCACTTTGATATTCAGCTTAAAATTCTGGCTTATCTCTAAAGTTTGCCTCAACAAAATCTCAAAATTAACTTATAAAACTTATAACTTTATAAAATTAACTTATAAAACTTATAACTTATTATTTGTATTTCTTAAATGTTTGCCTTCTTTTCTCGAAATTTTTACTTATCTCGAAAATGTAACTTATTACCTCAAAATTTCAACATTACCTCAAAAATTTATCCAAAATTTTTTACTTATTATCTAAAAATTTTAACTTATCCAAAAATTCCAACTTTATTTTCTCAAACTTTTGATTTATCTTAAAACTTATCTTAAAATTCAAACTTATTATCTGAACATTCTGACTTATCTCTAAATTCCAACTTTTTATCTCAAACTTCTGAATTATCTTACAATTCTAACGTATTATTTGAAAATTCTAACTTATCTTAAAGGTCCAACTTATTATTTAAAATATTTCACTTATCTCAAAGTTCTAACTTATAAGCTCAAACTTTTGAATTATTTCAAAGTTTTGACTTAACTTAAAATTCCATCTTACCTCCAAATTCTGAATTATCTTAAAAGTACAACTTATTATGTGAAAATTTTAACTTATGTCAAAATTTTAACTGACTTATCTTACAATTCAAACTTATTATTTGAAAATTCTGACTTTTGATCTCAAAGTTCACTAAATCACTAATAGTTTTTATCTCAAAGTTGTAACATATGATCTCAAATTTGTGGATTATCTCAAAGTTTTGACTTAAAATTCCTACTAACCTCCTGACTTATCTTACAATTCAAACTTATCTTAAATACCCAACTTATTATCTGAAAGTTTTTACTTATCTCAAAATAATAACTTATGATCAAAATAATAACTTATGATCTCAAACTTCTGAACTATCTGAAAGTTTTGACTTCACTTAAAACCCTTACTTAACTCAAACTTCTGACTTATCTTACAATTCAAACTCATGATCTGAAAATTCTGACTTATCTTAAAATTTTAACTTATTATCTGAAAATTATGAATTATCTTAAAAGTCCAATTTATTATCTGAAAATGTTTACTTATCTCGAAATCCTAATGTACGATCTCAAACTTCTGAATTATCTCAAAGTTTGACTTAACTTAAAATTCCTACATACAGTACCACCAAATTCTGACTAATCTTACAATTCAAATGTATTATTTGAAAATTCAGATTTATCTTAAAATTCTAATTTATTAACTTATTTATGCATTTTGGGTTTCCATGTTAGTCAGATATAATATAGCGAAAAAAAAATGCAGGGTGTAAACATGCAAAACTGACTAGTTAAAAAGTTGCGTGTGAAAAGTATTTTAGAATTACTACTGCGACTGTGCATTCTTTTTTCTTTAAATAATGCATTCATATAATTATGTAGTAATAATAATAATAATAATAATAATAATAATAATAAAACTCCATAGCTTTCCAGTCTGGCTGCTGTCCACTTCATGAGCGGTTTCCATCTCAAATGAAAGAGAATAAAAAGGCAGTGCGCAAACAGAGAACCATCTGTAACTCACATGTGTTCTCCGGAGGGTTAATCTCAAAGTGCTCCAAAAAAACAAAATCCCCAAAACAACTTTGTTCCAGCCCGGTGTGCTCTTCTACGTGAGAGCGGCGCGCTCGGCTCGGCTCGGCTTGTCTCGGGTCGGGTCGGTTGGTCAGCGCGTGCCGGCGGCAGAGTGTGCTGCGTCCGTGCGCGGCGCGTTATTATAGGCGCGCGTGGGAATTGCGGGGTGGCCACTCATTCGCACGCGCTCACTCGCGCGCGCACGTGGGGAATTCATCAGAAACACGTTGCGTCGCATCTTTACGTTCCCGTCCGTCGCCTGACATGGAACGGCTTCCCTTTCTCGCCTCGTTATTCGAGACCCGCGTTTACCGGGAAGTGATCCGGACCCGGAGTTCATTCTGACTCAAAAGTAGAAACGGGCAGTTTGTCATTAACCGGCTCTGTGTCCACTCTGAGCTCTCCAGTTACAGATCATCCACATGCCTGGAAGTGATGTGACCCGTACTGCTGATGTAATTAATACATTAATTAATGATGTAATTACTGCTGGGGCAGAGAAACTCTCCAAACAGCAGCACGCAAACACACACACACACACACACACCACAGAGACTGAGCACTGATCACATCAGACTCCTACTCTGTTTCTGTGTACCTTTTTTTTTTGTCTTTACTCCCCCCATGAAATTAGTACAACATGTAGCTGTTCCTCTAAGGGTGTGTCTGAAAATAATAATAATAATAATACTGCCTACTCTAAGTGGGAAAGACTTGTGAGATGAGTGAAAGTGAGATTTCAAAAAAACAATTCTTAATATTTAATATTCAATAAAGTTAATCCCCAAAATGTAAACAAATGAGTTTTTCCTTTTAATCAGCACTGTTTTAACTGAAACATTAAAAGGGCGGCCACTGTGGCTTTATGGTTAGCACTGTCGTCTTGCACCTCCGGGGTCCAGGTTCAAGTCTATGTGAGTGACGTTTGTATGTTCTCTCCTTCCCTGGTCAGTGCCCAAAATGTGTGAATGTGTGTGTCTGCGCGCCCTGCAATGGATTGGCACCCTGTCCAGGGTGTACCCCGCCTTGTGCCCTAAGTCTCCAGAGATGGCTCCAGGCCCCCCGTGACCCTGTATAAAGAATAAAGTGGTACAGACGATGAGTGAGTAAGTTAAGCCCACCGTGGGAGGAAGCCCACCAAGCACCAGGAGAACAGGACACAAACCAGAGGTGGGATTCAAACCCTTGACCCCGGAGGGTGCAAGAACACAGTGCTCACCATTACGCCACCCTGCAAAAATGCGCTATAGTGTTTCTTCATAACTTTTTATGTAAGATTTGAATATGTCTCTATGGACCTCTTACTCTGATATACGAGGATCAGTCAAAATGATCCACACTCTGGCTGTAGAATTATTTTAATTAACTTTTAGGAAAGACAAATAGATCATTTTTCAACATAATTTTCTTGCTTTTAAATACAGGTCTGTCAACAAACGTTCGTGTTCCCTCAGTAAAAAATGTTTAAGGCTGAGCTGCGAGCCACGCATGCACCGCTGTCTTCATGCACTTCTTCATCAGAAATGAATCTTCATCCTCGTAGGGTTGCTTTTATAGGGACGAAGTGTGCGCACGTGCATCATCATGAGCCCTTGGTTATCAGTCCTTTGTGTTTAATCTAAAGTTTAGGCATCAGCTCTTCAATAAGCGTTTCACTGTAACGAGCACTGTTGATTGTTGAACTTTTTTCCTGATAATGTTTCAATACTGGCCCTTGAGAATTCCAGAAAACTGTAAATGAATTTATTGGGTAGAATTTCTTAACTGTACTAAAACATGTGAGTTACACAAGAGTTGTACTTGCCCTTGCCAATTGTTTAAATATCATTGCTCAGTCTTTAATTGATTATAAATAATCTATAAAAAGTATTAAAGTGTAGAACTTATGGAATTTTCTATAGTTCAAAAAAATTAGTGCTGTCATACTAAAAAATAAGCACTGTACTCTAAACTGTCCAAGACTTTAACTCAAGAAATACAAATTTTAGAAGTGTGACCTCAAACAAACGCAAAACAAGAAGGCATGATCTGGCATCTTCTTTATAAAAAAAAATAACAACAACAAAAAAATCCTAAAAAAATAAAAATAAAGGAGGGCTGAATATTGTAACAGTGAGTTCGGGGGTCCATGGTTTGTTTACTTGTGTACGTTAAAATTGGAAAATGTCAAGTCAAGTTAATTCAAATGACCACAACATGACAATAATGCAACACAGTCGGTATTGTAGTTTTGTCTGTCGTTTCCACACTTTGTCTCTCATCCAGTAACAGTCTTCTAAAACACTTCTCTTTTAAACACACCCTACATTTACAAGGCATGCAGTGCAAATATCTTCCCCCTTTTGCCCACACTTTACAAACTCCACAGGAATGTTTTATCAACCGGTCACAGTTGACTTAGCATGAATATCGCTGGATTTATGCTAACTGTGCTTTAGATATTATTATTCTTTAAAATGTCAGGGGCGCGGTGGCACGGTGGCAAGCGCTGGTTGTGTGTCTGCATGTTTTTCATGGTGCTTTGTGGGATTTCTCCAGGAGCTCTGGGTTCCCTTACAGTCCAAAGACATCCTCAATAGACTGACTGCTGTTTCCAAATTGATCTTAGTGTGTGATTTGGTGTCTACGTCTGCGAGCCTGTCCCTTAAGCTGAGTTGGCATCACATCCCGGGGTGTCCCCTGCCTGGGATAGGCTCCAGGCCCCTCTGCGACCCTACACAGGATAGGAGGTAGAGAAAACGACTGAATACATTTTAAGGCATTTTACTCACTTTAAGGTCAAATGTTAAATTGAGTAAAATGTCACTTGGACAATTGTTTTCAATATACTTGCCAAAAGTATTTAGTTGGCTTAAAATAATTTATAAAGTTAAAAAACTTAAAGTTTCCACCTGATGGTCTGTTAACTTGCAAACTTACTAATTTCAGAAATTGAATTTCACAATTCCAGCTACAGTGTTCTACAGCCCTTTTAGATGACTAGGTTCTATGGTTTATTTCCAAAAAGATGAAAGGGAAATGATGACAAATAAGAAATACAAGGACGTGCAACTGTTTCTAACCCAAAACAGAGTCATGTAGCTGGCCATGTTCTCAGATTTCTGGAGGAGTCACAGCCATTTGAATGGTCTGTGGAGCTTCACTGGTCAACACAAGTTTTTTAACTGGAGACACGTGGTGTGTGAGAAGAGCCGTCCTTTGAACTAGGGTTTGCAAACAGCACAAACCAAAAGCAATGAAATAACAAAACATGCAAGATTTACTGTATCAAAGAAATGCCTCTGTGATATGGTGGAACTGTCCAGCAACTGTTCAGCTTAATATTACGAATTTCAGGAAATTTCATCAACATCTTAAATTTTTACAAACATCATCATTTTCTCCAGTTCGGTGTCCTCTTTGTTTTCAATATTTTGTACAAGAGAAAAATTTTTTTTTCTGGTTTGCAAACGATGTGCACATGTTCTTTTTGAAATTGAATTCTCATTTCTGATAAATTCAATTGTCTGAACTCACACAGTGGTTACAGTAGCGCCAGGTGCAAAGCAAATCCTATAGGTTTACATTACGTAAGGAATAAAGAAAACACATTTAGGAGAGTGCTGTTGTAGTAAAAGTAATCGATGACATGATGGTGTAATGCGACCCAACACATGATATGATGGTATTTTTAGAAGAAGAACAGAAGCGTTAGTTTTATCACATGTACAGTACAGTACATTGAAATTCTTCTCTTTGAATTTTATATGTGTAATCAGTGACCATGGAAACACGAGAAAATAAGAAACTAAAAATAAGACTTGGACTTAACAGGCGTGACATGCTAAGACTTCTCGTACAAGTCTAGGACATTCAAGTATACAAATACTGCAGTAAGACTAATCAGGAGTGAATTAAATACACTACCAGTCAAAAGTTCGGACACACCCTCTAACTCCAGGGAAGATTGTTATTTCTTGCTACACTGTAAAACAATACTGAAGGCGTCCAAACCAGACAATAATCTCATGTGAACAGTTGATATTGAGATGTACCTGCTACTTATGATCTGTAAATCCTTCATAACGGCTCTAATCTGAGGTGCTGTTTGTTAATTGGAGATTTCTGAGGCTGGTGACTCTAAATGAACGTCTCCTCTGCAGCAGAGGTAACTTTTGGTCTTGCTTTCCTGGGAAGGTCTTCATGAGAGCCAGTTTCATCATGGAGCTGGATGGGTTTTACAAATGCACTTGACACAATACTGTTCTTGTCGGAACAGCTGACCTTCATATCTTAAAATAACAACCAACTGTTGTTGTTTAATTACCTAATGCCATGTCATAGTTTCATGTAAAAATCCAGTAGTGTTCAAGAAGGTAAAAAATAAATCCAAACTTGTGTGCAAAGTACATATAAGTTATAAGTCATGGATGGTGCAAAATAGAAGCTCTGTCTGCGTCTGGACCCGAAGCACAATACAAGGCAGAAACTATTTAATTCTTGTTCATGCTACTTTCATAACAGTATTCATTTCTTCACCAGTTCACCCACTGGAAAGGTTTTGGCTATTGGAGAAAACTGTAAAACCCAGAGCAAACCCATGGAGACACATTAAGCTAAGCTCAGGATCGAGCCTCTGCACTGTCCAAAGAATTGTACAGACAAATATAGGTAATATTTTTCAACAGAATTTAACAGATCATATTTTCATGACTGTCATTAAAAACTTTTTTAAAAAATCAAAACAGTCATCGTTTTTGGTTTGAACGCCTCTGATTGTTTTACATCAGCATGCATTTAAGAGCTTCTCACGATATTGGGTTTATATTAATTATTGTATTAAGTCTTGCATTTCTTGCACTTCTCCTCGTTTTTTTTTTCTGTTCATTTTTCTGTGGTAGTTGTGATGCATTTGATTACTAATGTAATCATTTTGTACAGTAACTGGCCACCATCAGCCAGTCCAGAGAAACACGGGTAACTGGAGCACTTCGTAGCAATTAGTGGTTTTAAAGAATCAGCAAGATGACTGGCCGCACTTCAATTTCAAATTACTTTGAAAAACTGCAATTTGAGAAACGTTTACCCAAGAGACTGCTCACATCTCCCACATCTGCGATACTGTATAAATGTTTATTCCGAGTTTAATTCTTACCTAGCGCATTATCCCGACAAACATTTCTTCCACAGAAAGTACATACTGTACATTACATGTAGGTTTATTCACCATGAGGTAGTTTCATGCTGCATCAAATAAATGTTTATAAAAGTAAACAGCCAGAGTGACACATTATATGTTTTATTCCTTTGGAGTAATTGTTAATCTTGTTAGCATGTCATTATGAAAATAAAGCATAACAATAAACATAAACACGATGCAACAAAAAAAGAATGAGACAAAGTGCTGGATATTTCATGACTTAAGTGGGTGTCATGGTCAGGTGGTGCAGTGGCTGATGGGAGATATAGTTCTATGTCATGTTCGTCAGAACCCCTTCTTTAATGCATGACACCTGAGGCATGCTTTGTCCTTGGATGGAGGTCCCGGGTAGTGAGTGTCTTTGGGCAGCAGATGGGGGATGTACACAATTCTGTACTTGAGTAAAAGAAGAGATTATCTAGGGCAAAAAGTACTCAAGTAAAAGTAGAGTCCATTTACATGTACACTACCGTTTAAAAGTCCATGATGGTTCCTGATTTTTATTTCTTTCTACATTGTAAAGGAGCTGAAGGCGTCCAAAAAATGCATTAATCTCC
>JAQMYJ010000015.1:4522771-4536018 GCA_030014305.1 Clarias laeviceps
GGAGGGAGTTGAAAGTCCGTGTTGCCCAGCGACAGCCCCAAAACATCACTGCTCTAGAGGAGATCTGCATGGAGGACCTCTGTCATTGCCAACAAAGGGTATATAACAGAGTATTGAGATGAAATTTTGATATTGACCAAATACGTATTTTCCACCATAATTTGCAAATAAATTCTTTAAAAATCCTACAATGTGATTTTCTGGATTATTTTTCTTATTTTATCTCTCTATTTAATGAAAATTACAGGCCTCTCTCATCTTTTGAAGTGGGAGAACTTGCACAATTGGTGGCTGACTAAATACTTTTTTGCCCCACTGTATACATTATAAATGTTAACACACACACACACACACAGAGAACACACTCATATACACACACACACACACAAACTCACTAATACATCACACACATTACAAATGTTAACACTCTTACACTCACACAGACACACACAAAAAAACACTCATATACACACATGCACAAACACACTCATACACATACACGCACGCACGCACACAAATTTTAACACTCACACAAACACACAATTCAACAGGAGGCTTTTTATTTTGGGTCATTTGGCAAAACGCACCCCATGGTTTTTGAGATGCTCCTCCTAGGGAATTTATTTGATCACCACCAAACCGGGCCGATGTGATCTAAAGACATTGAGGATACAAAATTGTACAGGGATTTTTGATATCTCAAACGGGTCAGCCGTGACGATGCCTTAAACTTAAACTGAAAAGTGCTTAATAACTTTGTGTGGCATTATATTGTGAGTGACATTATATTCAGTGACATCACATTGCGTAACATCAAAGTGTGATGCTTATTTTCCTATTCTACACACATACACATCACAAATGTTAACACTCTCACACTCACATCACGCACACATGCACACACACACACACACACACATACACACACACACACACACACACAGTTGACATGACAAATATTTAGAGCCCAAGCTGACATCACCACTATTACGTCATATTGTGTGAAGTGGACAAGTTGTTTGTGCACCCGGGTGACGATGGCTTTCTGTAGGTCTTAACACACTCAAAGGGGATAAACAGGTTGTGCGGTGCGCCCGGATGGTGATGGCATAGGGTGCTTGCGCCCGTCATCATTACTTGCAACTATATTTTCCCAATTGTTCACCAAACGGCACAGTCACTGCTGTCGATGCTGCTAGAAGACGTTGGATGTAATGTGAATATTGTCAGAATGTGAGGTGAGGAAACACAGAGCCTTAACCGCTTGACAGCCTGAGCCATTACTCCAAAGCAAACACTCAGTAATTTGTCTTCTATTAACCAATTAACCTAACCTGCATGTCTTGGGACTGTGGGAAGAAACCGGAGAACCCGGAGGAAACCCACCAAGCACGGTGAGAACATGCAAACTCCACGCAGGCACACATAGAGACCATATAGAGAGAATCAAACTCTCGACCCTGGACGTGCGAAGCCACAGTGCTAACCACGTCGCCATCGCGCCGCCTCCAAAGCAAACGTGCTGTGAAAAACAACATTCTTAAACACAAGCACAAGCAAAAGCAGACATAAAGCCAAATCCAAATAAAGACACATTGAAGGAGAAAATCTCCTCAATTCCAGGAGAGGGGTTTTGTAATACAGTCTGTTGTGAAATCATTATTTACAAACGGATTACTTTCGTTCCTTAAGCATGCTTCTTTAAACTTTGTGCAAAGAGTTTGTGGGAGTGGCTGCCCAGGTGCTATGGAATATATGAAAAGGTAAAAGAAAGGACATAATTGGGCATGTCAGAGCGGTGCATCATGCATTGAAAATGTTTATATTACTTAAGTAAATTGGCACAAATCCATATTTCTCATTTATATTTTATATACATTTTCCTTTCCACTTTCTCCTCTGCTCGTGTTTTACACATGAAAAACTCTCAGGCTATATTGAATGAACTCGCTCTACTTCGCTGCACTGGTATTTTGACTGTTTGGGAGGATAATCCCGTGTAAATGTTTCAGCTTGAGCGTGTTTGTTTAGCAGGGATCAGGCTCCTTCAGGTCCAACTATATCTCTAGATTGATAGAGGCTTTAAGATGACCGAATGGAAAGCAAGAATGTCTCGTAATTCCGAACAATCAAACCAAGTAAACGATGTGTATGTGTGTGTACTAGGCCTTGGTATCATGAGAATGTAGCAAACAATTCCCACAGGTTTCATGTGGAATAACCGATTGCATGCACTAGTGTTATTCCAAGTCTGTGAGAAGCATCTGAAGGTGGACAATATTTTCTTTCTGTTTCTCCGCATCTCTCTCTCTGTCTCTCTTTCTCTCTCTTTGTTTCCCTGTGATTTGTCTCTGCATTTATCTGTTTCTCTCTTCATCATTTCACTCTGTTTCTCTCTGCGGTTCTCTTTTTTCCTGATGTATTTCTTCTTGTCACTATCCATGTCTCTCTGATTTCTCAATTTCTCTCCGCATTTTTCTTCATTAATCTCTCTTTTCTCTGTATTTTTCTCTGTTCCTTTGTGCATTTATGGTTTGATTGTTACATGTTTTATTACTCTTTATTTTTCTCCATTTCTCTCTATATATATATATATATATATATATTTCTCCCTGATTGTTTTTTTTTTATTCCTCTCTGTAATTACCTTCATTTCTTCTTTCATTTCACTCTATCTTTTATGCATTCGCTGTTTCTCTCTGTATTAATCTTGTTTTTTTCTCCTTTTTTTTCACGTTTCTGTGCTTCTTTTGTGCCTCACTGAATGTTTTTGTCTTTGCTTCTCTGTATTGCTATTCTGTTTTGTACAACCCTTTGCAACAATGGAATCACTAAACATGAATCAGAAACACAAGGTTTTTTTTTTTTTTTACATTATAGCAAATAAAAAATCACATTTTCGTTGAATACCTGAACATGATGGCTTTGTAAAACCTACCTCAATCTAATTAACTTCACTCATCGTCTATCCCGCTTTCTCCTGCAGGGTCACGGGGGGCCTGGAGCCTACAGTATGTCAGAAATCAGGACAGGGTTCCATTCCATCGCAGGGCACACACATGCACACACCAAGAATGGGAAGTCCCTGCACACAGACCCCAAAGTGGGATTCGAACCTGGACCCTGGAGGTGCGAGACCACAGTGCAAACCACTATGCCACTATACAGCCTTCTAATCAAATTTAATATTTCAATTAATGGCATAGTTATTTCCAGATTTCAAGTACAAAGGGACATGGCCCCAACAATAGAGCTGTCCCCTGAAATAAATGAAAAGATTATAAAATTCATCCAAGAAGGAAATTCAGCACAGTGTGGGGGACAGTGTGGGGGACAGTGTGGGGGACAGCTCCCAACTTGGTGCAATGTAAAAATAAAACAGGAAGGGTATAAATGGAAAAACAAAATGGATAGAAAAACTTGGCTTTGACACCAGAAACAAATGAAAAACAAGTGTTTACTTGAATGAAAAGGGTTAGAAAAAAAATTGAAAAACTGTTAGAAAAAGCAAATGAAAACCAGCTCTTAGACCTAAACAGAGGAAAAGTGGGGATGTTTGGAATGGATGTGATGAATTATGAATTTGCACCGACCAAAGAGACAACGCTAGGATTTTTCTCTGGTGTCGCTCTAATAAAAGATATAAAGTAGACTACCTATAAAATTTATTCCTTTATGATCTGGTGTTACATGTCAGGAAAAGGACCAAGGGACACTGCAGTAGGAGCTCAAATGTTTAAGGATTTGCATATCATGGATACTTATGTCACGTAGCAATACATAGAGATTAATGTGACGTGCTCAAAAGATATGCAATATGCATGTAAAAGAATGGGGGCAGTGCAGTCAGGATACACATGAAAAATAACAAAAAGTTTAAAAAAAAAAAAAAAAAAAAAGTTGTGCAACCAAATCTGTGATTCCTTCCACTGTATGCATGTCCTAACAATTAGCAGGAGATTTGTACCCTCTTAAATGCCGACATGGGAAATAAGCTACTCGAGTGTCTCCTTGTTTGTTTACTTCAGGCGAAAACTGTCTGAGTCAATTCTCTGCCGTAACACACATACTGTAGTATATACTGTAGGCAATTATATGAATATTCTTTTTTCTTTTTCAAAAGAAACAAGAAATAGTGCAAGCTATAATATAAAATATAAAGCCAAAATATTGTGTCAAAATTGTTTACGTTATATCAATGTAACTTTTGCATGATTTTGCAAACATTATAATAATAAGGATATTTGAAAGTGGATCAGATTCCTTAGTAAAATTGCGAGTTGTTGGCTGTCTAGTAAAATTGTTAAATAAAACACTTAACAATTTCCCATAAACGAGCACAAAGAAACAGATTTTTTTTATTTCCGTATTAACATATAAAAGGACGGATAATGAGATGATGAAGATGAAACAATTGTGCCAGACCAGAGGCGAAGACATAGCGTGCATAAACTTGAAAAAGGCTTGTTTTGTGTCAAACCTGCTTTTATTTAAGATCCCAACTTGTATTCATGAGACATCTGGATGGAAAGTGAAGCAAAATTAGCTTTTTAATCACAAGGACAGATGTTTTGTTTCTGATCCCAGTTGAAATCGAATTAAAATCTAGGATTCCATTACAACTGGCAGCAATTCAGCAAAGTATCTCAAGTGTGTGGGAAAAGTGATTAAATGGAGGAAAGTTATTAGAATGCTGTAGACGTAGAGCAGGATAAAAATATTGATCTGTAGTAGTAAATGGTAACGTACATATATTTTAAAACAAACGGGAAAAAAAAAATCTCATTACAGTCCATTAGGAAAATCCCTAATAGTTTCCATCACATAATGGGAATCAGATTCTGTTTTGACTAAAAACAAGCTTTTTTCAAAAGAAGCAATAAATATTACAAGCTGTTCATTGAGCCATATAGTTGCTTTAAAAAAAAAAGTGTAACTTTTGTATGATTTTACAAACTCCACCTGCCACGGTTTTATCACAATAGATCAATCAGCCTGCATTTGTTTTTGTGGCCATGAAAATGAATGGTTCAGTATCAATAATTATGTGGTTGATTTCTAATCACAGGAATAGTGATAAGAGCAAACCAGAGTAAGGAACAATGTTGAGTTTTGTTGTACACAAAACCTTTTTAATTACAAATATTGTTGACAATCCTGAGAAGCAGGATTTGGTTTCAGTTAATTGTGCTTTAGAATATCAGCCAGTGTCTGAGGTTCTGAGGTTGAGTCCAAATAGCAGGAAATGGAAAGCTAGTGTGTGCTCAATCCCTTGTTCCACACACGAAGTAATGTCCTTGATCATGGATTAGAGAGGGATTTGGGATTCAGCCATGTGTTAAAAGCTAGTTAGCTTTATAGCCTGATTGAAACATGAACAGTTCAGAGATAATAATGGACTTAGAAGCAAAATCACTAAGCAAGCAAAATGTTGTTTAAGATGCCATAACTGTAAAGGTATCAGATGTGTTTTGTTATTGAAAGTGCTTCCTTTACTGGTTTTAAATGTGGGTTTTGGCAGGCAGCTGCTCTTAATGATTGTTAGAACACCTGTGACACGGACGGATTACCTAAACTGTCACATGGATATTGTACCTGGAGGCACGGTATCTTAGCGGTTAGCACTTCCGCCTCGTCCCCTCAGCACCTCTGAGATTCTCTCCTACTGTACCTGATCACTTAGTCCAGAGAAGAGACATGTATTGATGGCTGTGACTGGGTGTGAGAGTCTGCTGGACAGGCTCCAGGCTCCCAGCGACCCTCTATAAAAGGCATAGAAAATGGATGAATGGACAACTCTTCCACCTGCTATTATCCCCTGGAGATTAATGTTGTGTTAGATTTAACTTTATACACAGCTTCATTATTTATTCCCTATATACACAACCATCGGGGCCATTAGGCTAGGTGATTATTGTAACAAGATGTCATTAAAACACATCTCGTTTTACTCAGCTTGTGTTTGTGTTTGACGTTACCTTCTAATGTGACTGATACACGTTTAACTGACTGCTAATGGTACACGCCGTATGGACGCGGTGGGTGATCTTCAGCAGCACACACAAGGAGGAGGTTCGTAGGTTAGAAAAATTATGGCAGAACATCAAACCTGTCCACTAAAAAAAACAAACCTAGTCGGTGTCAAGAACACCAGGGACATGATGACAAGAGCTAAATGCTCAAGATTTGTTTCTTTTTTAAACACAAAATTTTTTGTTTTATTTACTTTCTCTCATCTACCCACACCAACATAAGATTTAAGCATTTTCCTAGCACTTCAAGGTGGTTATTAGACCTTTATCAAATTTATGACCCTGATGAAGGTTGTATGTGAACTTGTAAGTAAAAGTGGTTGAGATCTTTATTTTGATTGCCATGAAACAATACTGGTTGGGGATCTAACACTTTCATTATCTCAAGAGTGTGGGGAGGGCATTGGTGGCTCAGTTGTAGGTTTCCTGCCTACCATGTGGAAAGCCCGGGTTCAATTCCCAGCCAATGCTCACACCCCAGCCAATGAATGCTGTGCTGTTCCCAAGCTTGAATAAAATGGGAGGGTTGTATCAGGAAGGGCATCTGGTGTCCAACCTGAGGGTTGTGGCGACCCCTCAACGGAAGCAGCTGAAAACTAACAACAAGTGTGTGTTTAATGAAGGTTTGATACAAATTAAAACTTAATAGAATTAGAATTTGTCCGGCACTAGAGGCTCTCAGTATACACAATGTCATGTGTAAAATCTTAAGAAATGCTAAAGATATCTTAACTACTGTAATTTCAAAATTGGGTAATTACACATTCCCACCGTCTCTCAGGGATTGAGAAAGAAATCTAGACTGGCTCCTACGTGGTGGAATGAAACTTTATGATCTTTAAAGACCAATCTGTTTCTTAGGTATTTGGGTTAACTTGACTAATAACCTAGTAAACTAGTGTAAACCAAATATATACTAATGATTGAAACTTCAAAGTACTTATGTACGTTGGTACGGATAATGCCTAAATGTAAACATATAGTTTCATAAGTTAAGGTCCTTGCTCAAGAGCCCAACAATGGCAACCTGGTGGAGCTGGGGCTTGAACTGCTGACCTTCTAATCAGTACCTCAGTGCCTTAACCCCTCCAAGCTTTTAGTCCACTTACTAAGAAAGAAATGTGGAATCTCCTTGATTTTTTTCTTTTTTTTTTTTACTTTGTTTCATTTATTTCATTATTTTAGCCCCTTTATTTTAGTCAATTACAGAGCCATAAGATCTTTTTTATACAATGGGAGTGTTTAAAAAGGTACAATTTTCATTTAAATGTTTCAAAAAACAAACTAACTAAAAAATAAATATTAATAATGGCTGTATGTACAGCAGATGTTACATTAAAAAAATACAATGGAAAAAGCGAACAACAAAACGAAGCCCAAAATAAAAACAAGATTTATTACGAGTGTTAAAACAACTTTCCAGGAACAGATTACTGTAAATTTTGCCAAAGATTTAACCCAGATGCACCCCAATGTTCACCACGGAAGCTTTTCTCTATTGATCCATTCATTTCCCACACTGGTTATCCTGTGTAGGGTTATGGGGTCCCTGGAGCCTATCTCAGGAAACACTGGGTATAAGGTGAGCGACACTCTGGAAGGGGAGTCTGGAACTCACTCCAAGGCACCGGCATTCCACACATCCAATCATACATTACTGGTAATATGGAAACAACAATAAGTTTACAACATACATCTTTGACCTTTGGGAGGACAGTGTCTTTTATGGAGGATTGTGCCTTTTATGCTGAAAACAGACATTTGTTAAGCTCCTCCACTCACTGTGTCAGAACTGATGCAAAACAAGAAGCATGATGTTTGTGGCTGGAGTTGAAAAAGTGCATAAACAGAAAGATTATGAAATGCAGAAAGAAATGAGGACAAGCCATTTATGCAAACACAACTGATGGGAACCGGAATGAAGCGAGTGTCCCCATAAACTCAAACTGTCATGTTTGTGGGAACATTTTATTCCCACCCAACACACACACACACACACTTAATGAAGCTGTGTTTTGCAAGTATGCATTTCTCACCACATGAACACAGCTGACAATTAAACTCACAGTAAACATGTCATATAAACCTATCGCTAAAATCTTTTTAAAATATTATATTTATATTGGTTACATCACATCTTGTCAGCATGTCCTAATGGATAGCACTGCTGCCTTGCACCGCCAGGTTCCGGGTTTGATTCCTGCCTCGGGTCTTTGCGTACATGGAGTTTGCATGTTCTCCCCGTGCTTGGCGGGTTTCCTCCGGGTACTCTGCTTTCCTCCTACAGTCCAAAGACATGCAGATTAGGCTTATTGGCGTTCCCAAATTGCCTGTAGTTTGTGAATGAGAGTATCCAGGGTGTATACCCCAAGTCTTCTGGGACAGGTTCCAGCCCGCCCCCGCAACCCTGTATACAGGATAAAGTGATATAGAAGATGAGATGAGACATCACATCTTCATCATTTACTCTTACATGTTTGTGCACATGCACAATAAACATGTCATACAAAGTGCATGATAGAGTCCAAGTCATGACTAATCCCCTCAGGCATGCCACAGCACACAGCAAAGGAATGAAGCTACAAAACTCCACAACTGAAAACATCAGGCGTCCGTCTCTTAAACAATCAACAGCCGAATGGAAGCACACACAACATGTTTTATATATATATATATATATATATATGGATGATCGTTCCCAAACAACACGTCTAAAATTAGTGAGAAATTTTCAGTCCATATTTTTTAGTCTCAGAAAGCAATGAAGAAACCAAATGCGCATTTCTCAAGTGTGTGGTACTTTTATTCTCACTCCAGCTGCTCACTGGTTTACATTAGATTCATTTCCTCTCCCAGGATTCTTTATCATAACCATCATAACACTGTGAAACCCAGTCGAGTTCGCTGGAACCGTTATGCTGCTTTGTCTCATTTTTTTTTTCCTTACGGTCAGTCGGTATCTGATTACATACACTGTATGTTCTCGCTAATGCTGAAAAAGCACAAGGCATGGCAACCATTAGGAGCTTCAAACAGGTTTCTGGTAATTTTCTAATGTTTATTTATAATATTTAGTAATTTTCACATATCATTTTATCAGGTGACTAATAGTAGATGCTTTTGATACTTTGGTAAAATGATTCAAATGTGTTCCACGGCATGGGGGGTGTCACATGGTCTCTGATGTGGGGATCATGTGGTAACAGACTGTGGTTTAATTCCAGTTCGGTTTAATTGACCTAATAATATTTAATAATATTTAATAATATCAGTCATAACATTAACACCAACATAACATTAACATCACATAACATCAACAAATTAAAATGTATTATCTCTTATATACTGATTGGGCATCTAAGGCTTAACAATGGCTGCAGGGACCAAAGGAAAAGTGAACCCAAGGCAATGCAGCAGTGCCAAAAAAGCCATGGCCAGCACAACCTGCCAACCTGCCGTCCAAACTCCCCAGATCCCAATACATACAAGTACACATAGAGTGTCCAGGACAAACAAATCCAATCCATGGAGGCCCCACCCCAAAACCCACACCCTACAACAGAACCACTGCCCATGTCCCAATGCCAAACACCACTGCACACACAGAGGTCTTGCTGAGTCATGCCCCAAGGGGCCAGAATTGCCCAGACGACTTTGTAATGTTATGGCTGATCAATGCACATGGTTGATGATCCTGACAAATATTTCAAGGATGTAATACAAAATGAATCATTGACAGACTGAACAGATTCTCATTTTCAAATGAATGGACTCTAAGGAGCAATTGAAACCAACAATACATAATAAATATTACACAAATAATGTGATAAATACTGTAATTTGATTCATAATGGCATGGTGGCTTTGCATGTTCGGCCTTGACACCTCCAGGGTCCGGGTTCTATTCCCACCTCGGGATCTGTTCAGCCTTTATTAGTTACGTATACATTACTGCACAGTCTTTATTCTTCGCAACAGTCCATAGACATGCAGATTAGGCTAATTGTTGTTCCCAAATGCCTGTTGTGTGTGAATGCACGTGTGAATGTTGACTCGAGGTCCCATCATGGTCATAAAATGCGAATAAATACAGTGGTCACCATTGGGATCCCACCATCCCTAGTTGGACAACAGAGGTTCCTAGATGGATGAACGGATGAATTTGATTCATGTATTCTGTTCTTCAGGATGTTTGGCACAAACCGGATAGTGTTGACATGCTATCTAAGCTAGCTAACCTTACACAAGAAAATAATAGGGTGTGGATTAGACATGCATAGGGCTCATGCATATATCTGGTGAGAGTGTGAAACACTCTCACCAGATATAACCAAGTTTGACCCACAAATAAAATAATGAAAAAAAAACCATGAATGGAGATCACTTAAACACTTGGTGAAGCTGCATTGTAAAAAAAAAATGAAATAACTAAACAGTAAAAACCATAACCATGTTTAATAATTTCCCATACAAAAACAATATGAGGAGAGCTCACAGGATTGGCACAAAACAGACAACCACTTGTTAGTGAGACTCAAAAAAGCTTCAATTTATCAGAAGATCATACTTTGGAGCAATGAAAAAAGGTCATGTGGTCTGATAAGTCTAGACTGGCCCTATTACAGAGCAATGGGCGTGTCAGGGTAAGAAGGGAATTGCATGATGCATAGTGTCCACTGTACAAGCCTCTGGAGGCAGTGTTATGATCTGGGGTTGCTTAAGTTGCTCAGGTCTAAACTCAGCAACGTTATGTGGCAATGAGTTTTTCCCTGATGGCACGGTCATATTCCAGGACTCAAAAGACTGGTTCTCGGAGCATGAGGAATCATTTTCACACATGAACTGGCCACCACATTGTGTGCCTGAACAAAATCTTAGCATGTGTTACTATGTTTTTTTTTTAAAGCCAGGCAGTGTCTATGTCAATTTTCCACCAATTCATACTGTAGTTCCTAAGTTTTGTCAAGTTTGTCAGGACAATCTAGGAATTTCATAAGACACCTAGAAGTTGTCCTCACCTGACTCAAAACTCATTCATTCATTCATTTATCCACAGTGACCACTTTATCCTGATCAAGATCTTCTAAAAACAAATTTCCACACACGGTAGCCTTAACGCTTTTATGTTGCTACAGCTGTTGATAGTTCATGTGGCAAGACGTGAGATTTTGACCACAGTACAGAGAGTTTTGGATGTATTTCAGTAACAGTGGCTTAATCTCTGTTGAAAAAAAACTTATTTGGTTCTTCTACATGTACCATGGGAGAAGGCTGTTGTAGTTTTTCTACACAAATTGTGTAATATTTTAATACCATTATCAAGGTGTGGACCAAGACCACAAAAGCACTGTTCCCTCAGTTTGTGAGTGTGTGCATGTTGGTGTGTGTGATTAAGACAGAAAGAGTATTTATATCTATATATATATTTATAAAGATTTTTTATATCTTGTTGGGGACCAAACATACAACTAAAGCAATATCCTTACAAGGATAGTAATACATTATCTGACCTAGTGCCGGTTATACGGTCATGTTCAAAAGTTAGTACCCCCTCTTTTAATTATATGTTCTTGTGTAAAAACAATACCTCAGTTGAACAACAACATATAACTTTTTTTTAACAAAATTTACAATTTTGTTTTTTAACAAAAAAGAAGTAAAAAGAAGTAGCTTTGGTTAATTGGTCATCAGCAGGTGAGCAGACCTTGATTAAAGCAGACGTTTTGGCAGTTTTCTGGTTTGGAGCAATCAGGTGTGTATTAACACAATGTCAAGAGGGAAAGAAAAGCAAGTAAGTCTTAGAGAAGTAATTGCTGCTGCACATCAATCTGGAAAAGGTTATAAATCCATTTGTAAATAATTTGGAGTTCAACGCTCTAGAGTGAGAAAGATTATTCATAAGTGAAAAGCATTTGAGACAATTGACAACCTTTCCAGGAGTGGACATCCCAGCACAATCACACCAAGAATAGACCATGCAATGCTCAGGAAAAAAACACAATAGGTCTATCGCAGAGCCTACAGGCCTCACTGAGTATGTTAAATGTTAAAGTCCATGATGGCACAATTAGAAGAAGACTCAACGAGAACTGTTCCCTAGAAAGGGTTGCCAGGAGAAACCAGTTCTGTCTAAAAAGGACACAGACTCACGACTGAGGTTCATAAAGCTGCATCCAAACAAAGCACAAGACTTTTGGAAGAAGACACTATGGACAGTTGAGAGCAAAGTGAAGTTGAAACCAAACAGCAGTCCAGCAGAAACACCTCATACCCACTGTCAAGCATGGCAGTAGAGGGGTGATGATTTCGGCTCAATTTACAGTCACAGGACCTGGACACCTTGCGGTCATTGAGTCAGCCATCTTATTCTTAAGGTAAATGTGAAGCCATCTGTTCGACAGCTAAAGCATGTGCAAAATTGAGTCATGCAACATGATAATGATCTACACCAGCAGATCTACATCAGAATTGCTGAAAAATAAAAGAATCAAGGTTTTGAGAATTATTTAAGTTTGTATTAAATGTGAATGTGTATGAATCAAAATGATAAGACTGCCCCTGATAAGCAAGCCGAGGACGACGGCAACAGTGGCGAGGAAAAACTCCCTGAGATGTTAATAGGAAGAAACCTTGAGAGGAACCAGACTCAACAGGGAACCCATCCTCATTTGGGTGATAACGGTTAGCAGGGATTGATCTGCATCATACTGCGTGAAACTGGAAGTTCAGTATAACAGGAGGTGTGTTAAAGTTAAAATGGAGTCCAGTTCGTTCCTGGAGGCTCGGGTAGACTGTAGGAAACTCCAGTCCTGAACTATCGAGCCTCAGAGAACAGCTGTCTCCAACCAGAAGCAGGGATCTCCAACCAGAAGCAGGACACCAGGACGAGTGAGACAGCTCGAGAGGGCAGAGGCAGTCTGGATCACTGGCAACTCAGAAGCGACATGTATAGCTCGACAGAGAGACAGGGAGAGGGAAAGAGGGAGAGGGAGAGAGAGAGGAGAAGAGAGAGCAGAAGAGAAGGAGAGATGGCAATTACTGTAGGTATGGTCACAGTCAAACAATGAATAAAATGAATGTATATTTAGTGCAGAGTGCGAGCAGGGACTCCGGCAGGACTAACTATGACTAACTATGACATAACTAAAAGGGAGAGCCAGAAGGAAACACAGACATGAGGGCTCCCTGAGATGTAAAGCGACCAATCACTTCACC
>JAQMYJ010000015.1:4545089-4574932 GCA_030014305.1 Clarias laeviceps
ATTTATAAGTTATATATGGAAATACTGAATGATTTTGTACATAATTATGCAGACTTGATAATCATTTATAACAAAATTGGTACAGCATATAATATGGTGCCTAAGACTTTTGCACAGTATATATATATATATATATATATATATATACTGTATATAGTGACTCTTCCTGTCCACTGGATTAATTCTAAAAGTAGTCCACATTGTAAATTAAAGAAATAGTTTCACACAAAGCCATTCAGATCCCAGAATTTTTTTGGGGGGAAATTTGTTCCTTTGGATCATATAATGTTCCTAGATTCTTCTTTTTTGATAGGTAATGCCACTGTTGTAGGAGCCTACATGGAACCATTAGGAAGGGTTTCCTTAGAGGAAAATCTTTTGCCTTACTGCAGAATTGAAGAAAGTTCTAGGCCATTCTCATACAGCATCTTAGATCTTAGATCTACTACAGTAGGTCTAGGAGTTCTACCACTGGCTAATGTATCCTTAACCACTGATTAAACTTCTTTTCGAGAAACCTGTTACTGTACTTTAGTTTAGAAAAATTGTGTACTTCAGGTTTTCTTTAGAAGGTGATGAGGTCTAAGTTCCTAAATGGGTTCCATTTGATTCTACTCTACTTTGGAAATGGAAACACATGTAATGTGAGGGTTGCCTACAATGGACAAATAAATAAACCAATTTTGGGTTCAACTTGTAACCCTTTCTAAAACAGTAATAACACATTGCAACAGGGTTATATGAGGAACATGTTCACACTTTGACGATTCACTCTAGGAGACAAACCAAGGAACTGTTAAAGGTGTTAGGCAAAACTCTCCGCCTTTTCCCTTTTTAATTTTTCTTATTTTTTATAAAGAATTATGGGTTCTTTTGACAGATGGTTCCTGAACTTACAAGTATTTTCCCCAAAGGAACAAGATGAAGTATTTTTATGGTGCTACATGAACATTTTTTCCCCCTCACTCATTGGACATGGCACAAAAACCATTTGCAAAGATGGATCTCTTAGTTCCAGTAGAATAAATATTTCAGCCTACAAACAAAGGCTCTTTGAATGGTTTGCTAAAGGCTACTGCATTCATAAAAGTGTTGTAGCTTTCTGAAGGGGAAACACGTTGTTATAGGCTTCTATGCATATTCTTTAAAGGTTCCCTCTGAGGGACAAACCAAAGGCTTTTCCTCTTTTAAGAAACATTAACTTAGACCGTATTTCTATATGTAAAGGATTTTTCAGAGCTTCTTTGGAAAGTTTTCTTAGAGTATGAAAAGAACCAAAGAACTCTTCAGAATGCTAGATTAAAATGTAAAATTGAAGATGGACTCAAGGGATATTTGCAAAGAATAGGCAATGGATTCATCTTAAGGGTTCCTGAAGGGCTCTAGTACTCTAACTTCCTGCTTGAAGCTTTTTTTTTTCTGAAAGACAGCAATACTGTGTAGGGTTCATCATTCCCTGTTAAACTTGTTAAACTTACGTGCTTTTTAAAGGTGCTAGAGGAATCTATTTTTTTTTGTTCACAATTTTTCAAATGTTCTTTAGATAGGATCTTTCTAAAAAAGGTTGTGACATTTAATTTATTAAACAGCCTGCAATGGTTTTGTAATGGTTTCCTTTGTGTTCTAAAAATATTCTTCTTGGGTTTCTTGGACAATAAAGGAGTTGTAGTGATTTGGGGAGAACTTTTAGAGGTTTCTCTAGAAAATCAAATTAAAGAACCATTAAGACCAACAAATAGAACATTGAATGTCTTAGATCTTAAATGAATAAACAAGGACCCTTCAGAAACTCTTTCACAAGAGTGTATGATGAGTTTATTGCGTATAAGATTTTATTCTTGTAAAAAAAAAAAAAAAAGTTCCTCTAATGTTCTAAGATTTTACAAAATGTTTTACTGAAAAGCTTTTGTTAAAAGCTGGTACACTGTGTTTCCTCTTAAGGACAAACTGGACAATGTGAAGAAGGTACTGGTGGAAACCTTATTTAGGAGTGCAAATGGGTTCTCTATAGTTGTTTGGATGGTTATGGATTCTACCTTTTTTCGTTTCACCAGGGCTTTTCTTCTAACAGTCCCAAAAATAAAAGCCTTATAACATGCAGGGTTTTGGATAGTTCTTGTCATTCTGAAATGGTTTTATTTGGAATCTTCTGAATGCAAAATTGGTGTAGCATTGTAGGTGGGATATCCCATCTCTCTAGCATATGGAACTTACACAATTTTTTATTTAAAAAATCTTGGTAAGTGATGGAGATTAAAGTTTATGAAAGTTTGACAACTGTAGGCTAAGCCATATAATAACGTTACTTTAACTTAACTTCATATTGGCTAAAGAACAGCTAGCTAGAAGTTAATGTTCATTATCTTGCTTTATTGGTGAAATTCATCAATTTGTTCAAATTGATGACATGATAGCATTTAAAGTTTCTTGACTTCTCATCCTTACTCACATGTGCTAGTTAAACATTCCATTCCAGATTTAGTCCCCACTTTGCTGTTATAATACCCTCCACTCATCTAGAAAGGCTTTCCACTGGATTTTGAAGGGTGGCTGTTGGCTGAGAAGGCTTGGGGTGCTGTCTTTGTTCCAGTTCCTATGTCCAAAGCTGATCAGCGTGGTTGAATTCTAGGCTCTGTGCAAGATACTCCAGTTCTTCCATTCCAACCCTGGCAAATCATGTCTTTATGCAGCTTGCTTTGTGCACAGAGGCGTCATCACGATGGAACATGAGTAAAGACTTATTCTTTTGGCCATATTGTGTATTTATAGACCATAAAAGTGGACGCTTTACCCAAGGTGTACTTTTGTATACTATTTAATATCATACTAACACATTCTGACAGTTATCTTTAATCGATTTATCTTATTTATGTTTTATTAAGCATCTGGGTAACATAATGGCAATAAAAAATATATAAATCAAGGCCCCTTGCATTCACAAAAATTCCCGTCACTACTTTAAACTAATACAGTTTGTGTGCAGACTATCTGATATTTTGGTACAGGTTTTAACGTAAGGTTTTAACGTAAGGTGCCCTTCCCACCAATTTGTATCCAGGCTTGCGACTGGCACTAAGGGACCTAAGACCCTGTGTGTGTGGAAGCAAACCCAGGCCTTCTGCAGGGCCAACCACCCATGCCCTTTTCTCACTGTATCCGAATAATATAACAAATAATATACCAACATTGCTATCACGATGTTGTTCAGGTCACAGTGTCCAACTGTAAGGCGTCATTAGAGAAAATGTTTAAACATGACTAATGAGGCTTAGAACCAGGGAAATGCTATCGGTTCTTGTTCATTGAGGGAGCAACCATCAGCTGCAAATTCTCCTTCTGTTTTTTTTTCCCCCCCATCAAATTTGTGCTCATGGTGTTGGTATATATGGTACATACTGAAAATGTTCCGTTAGGTGTGATTTTTGTGATTTTTTTTTTTTCTCTGATATGATGAACACTACAGCTGAAAGCTGATCTGTCTGAGATAAAGGCCGGGTCAAATGTGGAATAATTTTCTTGGTAATTCATGTTGTGTACTCATCTGCAGTGTATAGACCACTCTGTGGGTGAGAGGAAACCGTTTTTCTGCTGAACACACATGCATTTTTCATTTGTGTCCAAATGCATTATTAATTTACTGCTTACATTTAGAGTTTATTCCACTTCCTCAGACTTTTGTTTCATTTATCACGGCTAGTTACACATCAGTCAATTATTTTCTTTTGTCCTTATGGCAATTATTTTTTAGTTGTTGGATATTTTTGTATCTTTTTTTTCTTTGGATTTTGTGTACTGCTAAATTTTACGTTAATAAGAAGTCAATACAAAAAGCCAAACCACTTGGGATGCTATGTCTGGCAAGCACACAGGGACTTGTAGCATGGATGCACCAAATAATCCACTTAATTAAAAACATTTCACAGCATTAAATGTGTTGTTCTTTACAAAATATTAAATTGTAATTCAAGGCAGTATCAAAAAGGTTCAAGACTAGTTTTGTGACACGCCAACAGATGGCTCGCTCAGTCACAGGGAGCACCGACTTTCATAAGTCAGTGTGCCAAAAGACATCGTCCTGTGTACATCGGGAGCCGTGCAACTGGTGCTATTCTGACCATCTGCATTACCACGTTTGCTAATTCATCCTGGACAGCAAGTTAGAGCAAAGAGCGAACTTTAAATTCTCTGTGAAACTGGGCCAATCTGCCCCAGAGATGTTTGACATGACTCAGCAAGTTTATGGCAATGCTGCTATCATTCGAGGTGTTTTGAGAAGCAGGCGTGCTTCAAGAGCGGAGGAACATCACTGAAGGACGACGAGAGATCAGGAAGACCTTCAACGAACTCAAGCAATGAGAATGTCGAAACCATTCTGCTACAGTACGTGTGCATGATAATCATCAGCGAACAATCCACGTGTGATTTGTACATGTACCGTCCCCAGCCTGCTGACCCAGGAGCAGAAGATCACAACGAAGTCTGCCAAGAACTCCATCAGCGTGCCGTGGATGACCCGTTCTTCATGTCCTGGATTATTACCGGTGACGAAACTTGGGTGTATGGGTACAACACTGAGACGAAGTAACATTCTTCACAGGGAAAGAGCCCATCATCTCCATGACCGGACATGTATATACCATGAAATGTCAGCACCCCAACATCCCACGATTCAACACAACCTCAAAATATGCCCACCTTGGACTTCATTTACCACCACTTCCACAGACTACAGCCCTCCAGTTGAAAAATGAATCCAATATAGAAATGCCAAAATGTGCAGTAACTCGAATGATGGAATGATGGAACTCTGATGGATCAAAAAGAGATTTAATTAAATGTTAAAATATTCCACTTTAAAACAGAAATAAACATATATTTTTTTAAAAACTGTTTTGGTCTCCATAGCTAGATTTCCCATTCATGACCACTGTATGGGGGTGAATTTTTATGTACCTCATCAGATAAAGTAACTTTAAGTCAATTTTTGAGTGACAGCTATAATGCATCACTTTAGCTAACCAGCTAAATGGAATCGTTGTAGTTTAACTTACCACAAGAAATGTAGGAGTTGACGTAGAGTGTGAAAGACTGAGATCAATCAAATGCAAAATAACGTTAGTATAATTTAACGTTAGCCACTTTAGCTTTTTAGCTAAGCTTGCTAGCTTGTGTTAACTGAGATAAGTAGGCGTGTTCCAACCAACAGCCAGGGTCAGCTTGTTCCACCCATCTGCTCATTTATGGATTAATCTGTGTTTAGGTTGTCAGCTCCTGCCAAGATGGCGACAACCAGAGCTCTCACTGTTGAGCCTTAAAACCGCTCTTCTGAAAACCTATAGATGGTGTCAAAGAGGGTTTTTCCAGATCTTGTTCAGTCTATGCTGCAGCCAGTTTGCATGACCTTCTCATACGTTATTGCCCTTTTGATTGCACTCTCCATGCTTTATTTTTCAAGTTCTTGTTTTGGTCTTTATTTTCTGAATCTCGAAAATCTTTGACTTTGTTAGGTTTGTTTGGCATAAAATAAAAGACTGCATTTGCATCCATTTCCCAAACTATCTGATGGCATGCTGCTACTGGAAATAATTAGCTTTGGGATTCTAACATGAACTTAGCCTTGTAGTGTTTTATTCCTTGTTTCTGAGATGCTTAGCACAAAACAATATGAAAACCTGTAAATTTTTTCAGGTTATGTAATCATTTGAACTTTAAATCCGACCTGCGTCAATCAATACTCCATGGCGGATGAAACTGGAAATAATGTACTGTACATAACAATATTGTTATTATCTCTATAAAATGGCCGTTTGGTGGACTGACACTAAGAGGAAAACCCCTTCGTCCAAGACATTTATCTCACACGTTGTTATATGGCACACGTCATCTATCAGACAGCACTCAGGCCTAGAGCAGGGAATCCTCATTCACTCCTCAGTATGAGCATTACAAAGAGATGATGAAGGTCTGAGATGACAGGGGGATTAATGAATCAAACATGGAGAGCAGGACCTTCAGAGAAGCCTTAAAAGACCTTCCAGTTTGAGTTACAGGACACGATACGAGCCAGGTATCAGCATCCTGCTTTACTCAGCACCAGCATTTTTCATTACACCCAAAGCTGCAAAAAAAAAAAATCTGATTTCTTTACTTTAACTGTTATCTTGTTTATTAACATAAGAGGCCCATTTAATTCACCACACACGCAATTTACTCTCTAACATTGTCACGCCTTATTGGACTGATGATTGAAAAATCCAAGGTCACTGATGGAAAAAATGTACAGTACAGTACGTGAGCCCCTAAAATCTAATCATCAACTGGATTCAGATCAAACGCTTTAGCGTTGACCTGCATACTTGCCCTGCTGTAAGAAAATGATGAAGAGAAAATAGATTAGATAAGTATCAAATAGTTTTAGGAGTCGTCGATGCAGAAATGCACCTAACTTCAAAGGGTTCACAAACTTTTGCTTCTCTTGGGATGCTGCATAAGAGCAACATTTGTTCAACAATAAACAACAATCTTACAATCTTCTACATCGTTAATCCGAAGAAAGAATGCAGAGGAAGAAATTGGAGGGGTGAAAAAGGAATTTTTCAAACGGTTTGTCTTTTTCCTGTTTGAAGGAACGTAGATTCTCCTGCAGCGACAAGATACGAGGTATGAGTTCTTTCAGCACTAAATGATTAGGGTTGAGATTTGAACTAGGTGCAGATGTGAGACCACCACTGGATCACATTTCTAACAATCTAGTCATTGCTACAGTAGTTCCTATTTAGTAGCTAGTTATGCATTAGACATGGCAGCTACCAAACCTTGTAGGATACCTTTTACATTTACATCAAAAAAATCCATCAAAAATTCATCAAATAAATTTCAGCTTTTTTATTTTGTAAAAGATTTTTTTTATATCTTGCGGTGTGAAAAAAATAGAAATGCCAATTCATGTGACTAAGTTAGGTAAGTAACATGACAATACTTACAAGATCACAAAGATGCAGAAATTTTACAATATATATATTTTTATTTGAAATATACTACCACATTAAATTGCATTATACACTGATCAGCCATAACATTATGACCACCCGCCTAATATCGAGTAGTTCCCCGTTTGTCACCGTAAAAGTGATGCACTGTGTGTTGTTCTGACTCCTTTCTATTGGAACCAACATTAACCATTTCCTCAGTTTGATCTACACTAGCGCTTCTATTGGACATGATGGAACTCTGAACTCTGAAGGGCATCAGTGAGCCTTGGCCACCCAAGACCCTGTCGCCACTTCACCGGTTTTCCTCCCTTGGATCACGTTTGGTACGTCCAGGCCACTGCAGCCTGGGAACATTTTGGAGTTGCTTTGACCCAATCCTTTAGCCACCACAATCTGGCCCTTCTCACATTAACTACAGTTACAATATCTCTTTACAATGGCAGGTGAAAGTGGGTGAGATATATTATGCAACAAGTGAACCTTTTTTCCTGAAGTTGATGTGTTGGAAGCAGAAAAAAATGGGTGAGCGTTAGGATCTTTGGCAACAAATTGTGATTGCTACAGGACTGGGTCAGAGCAACTCCAAAACTAGGGAGTAAAGGCTGGCCCGTCTAGTCCAATCAAATAGAAGTGATAATGTAGCTCAAATAGATGGAAAGGTTAATGTTGGTTGTTATAGAAAGGGTGTCAGAACACACAGTGCATCACTGTTATGGTGGCAAAAGCAGAGGAGGGGGGGGCGGTTGGGGGGCTACTCAATATTAGTCAAGTGGTCATAATGCTATGGCTGATTAGTGTAAATGCTGTAAGGATTTGGTTCAATTAAGTTCAAATTGCAATGCAGAAACTTCAAACATTTTTATTGCAACAAGTTTTTGTTCAGTTCATTTAATTCAACATGCTTTTTTGTTTTGAGGAATTTTGTCACTATTATACTTCCATAATCCTTAAATATTAAGTATTCATTAAATATTATTGCTATGAGAGTGGGCCCCTGGGTAAGGTGTTGCTTAAAGTGTTTTTTTTTTTTTTCAAGTCTGTCCTAAAACATTATTGAGGTGCATATAAGGACATTACTGCAGGTCCTGTTTGTTATAAATATTCCTGCTCTGCACACTGACTGTGAAGTTTGTCAGCAGAGACGCTGGTGATCACAGCAGTATCGATGCTCTCTAGGCAGTGTACTGTATACAGAACTATGGTAGCTATGGCATCATCACTGCTATAAACACATGATCACCTGATGACAAAGTGAAACCTTAGTACTGTTTAGAATCCACCACATGGTCTGAAAGTCCCAGGGGAGATTTTCTGCGCTAAAGCCTGACTCGATGAAGATGGAGTGTCTGACATTGAGGGTTAGATTTTCCTCGTAAGTGAGTCAGCATGATATAACAGAGGATGGAGGAATATAACTCCACTGCATGACTTTGTTTTCCTGAGGCCGGTTGCTTCAGAGCTCGGGGTTCGAGTCATGGCACTGATGTCATCTTATCTATCTATCAGAACTTTAGGAAAGTGGGTTTGATCGGTTGTTATCTTCAGAGTTAAATGCCCTATATTTTACTATTTCTTTAAGTTTATTATTTCATTTATAGTTAGGACAGGTCACAGAGGTGACCCAAAGTGTGTGTTAATGCACCAGCTGAAATACCCTTCAGATACTAAACTTTTTCATACATCAAACAAATCAGATTGAAATCATACTAAATCAAACTTCTCAAAGTTCACGTAGCACAACCGGATAAAGCGGTTGAGAGTTGAGCTACTTTGTCATATACCTCAATCGGACATGGAAAACGTCCTAGGCGCTCTGTGCATGCTCCACTGTACTTTCCCCCGGCTTTGACCCAGAAGTGGAACAAAATGCATAACAGAACAAGAAGCTGCTCACAATACTGAGGTGTCGTCTTCCTTTGGATGGCACCATAACCACAAAGGACAGTGTGCATCTCAGTTGTACAAAAAGTAAAACATACAGCATATGGGAAATGTACAACACTGTAAAATTGTCAATGTTTTCAATGCTTTTAACATGCTGCCATTTTTGCCGCTAGTTAACTTGTTTGGCCTGTAACTGAAAAGGTCAACTGGCTCAGGTCTGACACTAACAAGCCAAAATCGGCAGTTGTCATAACATACTTTGGACACTTAATTATTTCCTCTCCCATGCTTGTATTTTGGGACAGTGCCTATGTAAATGTGCCATGTCCAGGATAGAGTGGGGCCGAAAAAAACACCGGAGGATTTCAGGAGTAATCCATTGGAAATATCCAGGAATCCAGGAAGTGTCCATGTCAACAGGAGGATCATCCTAAGGATCAGCTGAGATAAGGCGTGATGAGACTATCAGTAAAATATTAGTAAATCAGATATTAATATTAATAAATATTGTTAGGATATTAATAGTCTGTGTTAGTTAATTAGGCCCTGTAGTAGCAGTTAGGTGTGAACCCTAAGCATCTAGGTGAAGCAACAGGAAAAAAAAAAAAAAAGACAAAAACAGGTTTTCACTTTTTGTTTTTGCACACACACACACACACACACACACACACACACCAGAGACCCAGCTCAATGTCTAAAAATGACTAATAAGTGAATTTTGCATAAAAGGCCCTCTTTAATGGATTACCGGCTTACAGCTGAGTGCTTTTTTCACATATTAGTCAGAGTTCAATATTTCAGAGGAAAATCTGTTGTGTTTCGATTCAGTTCCCAGGAATTAGCATGGATTCAGCCACAGTGCCGGAGATTCATAAAACATGACTAGAAAATATACAAAGGGTTTCATTCAGTGCTATTTAAAAGAAATATACGGTGGTGTAGTGGTTAGCACTGTCGCCTTGCACCTCCAGGGTCTGGGTTCGATTCCCGGCCAAGCTCGATTCCTGTCTCTGTGTGCATGGGGTTTGCATGTTCTTCCCGTGCTTGGTGGGTTTCCTCCAGTTTCCGTACAAAGACTTGCAGATTGCCTCCTGGGATAGGCTCCAGGCCCCCTGTCACCCTGAATACAGGATAAAGTGGTATAGAAGATGAGTGAGTAATCAAGTCAGTCAGTACAGTGGTTTACATTGTGGCCTTGCAATCACAGGGATGATGGTTCGATTCTCACCTTGGGTCTGTTTGCATGTTCATGTGCAGAGTCCAAAGGTTAACTTACATTCCCAAATTGCCTGTTTTTTGTGTCATGAAACTCCTGGGATGGGCCCAGGATCCAAATCAACCCTGACCTGCATAAAAATAAATAAAATGTCATTTCCATTGCAGAGTTTGTGCCTCTTATGTTATTTTATATAATAGTTACAGTTATGCAGTACAGTAGAAACACAAACCAAGAACTGATATATATATATTTATTATTATTATTCTCTCTCTTTAGAGTCCAGGGCTTGTTTACTTGCTCAAACAGTTCTGGATGGGTGCCTGGTGATGTCGTGACTCATATGCTGATATGATATCAGAATTTACATTCAATGCTCTCAGCTTTAGAGAGTAGAAAGGTTCTGACAGGTGAGTGCATTTCCTTTAAAACGATCGTATTCCTTACGTTCCGATAAACCTCAAGCCGCGTTCTGCGATTCCTAATAAATCTCTCTTACATCATGGCGAGATACTGGCTGAGACCGAGACGGCGATACACTTCTCGCGAAGGCTTACATAACCCGTGCTCTAGTGACTTATTTCTATAGGCAGACAGACCCTGAGAGCTGAACTACAAGGGTGTTTGGCAGAACAATCATCGTATTTGGCTTTCGAAGAATCACTAATGGAAGTCTTTTTTTCGCTTTTCCAGTGTGTTGAGGGGTTGGGGGGCAGGGTGGGGGGCATGCATCTCTGGTTACTCTCATGGGATTAGATTAGTACACTCTGCTCCTTTGCTGAGTGTCTCAGCGAATGCAGTCACCGCCTGGGCTGCTGGGAAATCAGAGAGCCGGTTGTTCCTGAGCAGCTTCCATTCTCCTCGGCCCTGCAGACGATACGATCGATAACTATATGCACTTACGGAAAAGCATGTTAGCTGGAACACACATGGAAAGATGAAGAGATTCTGAATCATTTGGAACTGCGCTGTGTCGAGGATACTACAGATGGAGGAATTGGCCCGGGTGACTTCCTGATGTAAAAGCATTTATGAAAGAGTGCCAGAGAAAGACAGAAAAATTATACAAGCGTTCCAGATTTATCTCAGATTTCCCTGTTTGTCCCATTTCTGTAAATATTTTTCCTACCTGCAAGTCTGAGATGATTTCCTAGTTGCAGGATTTTCCTGCAAACAAATAACGCTGAACACGGTGAAGTCGTTAGCGACGTTTATCGGATTTTCTTTCGGGCCTAGCATTAAGCCTTGGTGGTCTCCGCATCATCAGGAGGAACGCGCGAAGCGCAGGCCGGACGGAGTAAGACATTTAACAGCAGTTTAGCTATTATAATTAGACTGAGCCGTGTGAATCAACCACATGAATGCCTTTGGGGACTGGAGTGAGAAAGAAGGCAGAGACGGACAGAGTGTCGGGTTGTTTTTATAAGATCTTTAGCCTGAGTAGCTGCCAGAAGTTTGCGAGGAGGACGGCTTGCAGATGACGGATTAGCTCCAGTCCGAAGCTTTCAAAACAGACCGAACTGCAGCTGCGGAGAGCTGCGAATTATTCAGAGCAAGACAGAGAGAAAGAGAGAGAGAGACTTTTTGTTTGCTAAATTGTGTTTATTAATGTGATTAGGTCTCACATATACACCATGACAGGGGTTGTCAAACATTTTGTCGTCAAGGACACCCTACAATGTGGCATACTTGTTATGCGGCTATTCAAATATTAATCACATTAGGTAAATACACACTCTCTTTCTGGCCACTTTATTAAGAACACTTGCAAAAAAAAAAAAAAAAACATTTTCTAATTTTCAGCTCTCTGCTTTGGGTGCCCATGATAACCTCAGATTCTTCTCCTTGGCCGTTTCAGGGTCGTAGCACGTCCACATCAGAGTTCAAACTGGTGTTCCTTCTGAGATGCTTTTCTGCTCACTACAGTTGTAAAGAGCGCTTATGTGAGTTAGCTTCCCTCTCAGCTCATTCTATTCTCCTTCTACAGTACTCGCTGGATGTTTTTCTTTTTACACCATTCTGTAAAACCTCCAGAAACAGTTATGTATGAAAAACCCCTCAGGGATCAGCTCAGCATGTTCTGAAATACTCAAACCAGCCTGTCTGGCACCGCCAACCAGGCCGCACTCATGCAAAGTAACATTTTTTCCACTTTGTAATGTTTGTGTTGAAAATTAAGACCTGTATCTGCATGATCTGCATCGTTAATACACACAAGTGGCAGATTTTTTCCAATCATGAATGTGCAACAGTACTTTATTTGCTTTTTATCTGATCTGAGCATGTGACCAAAGTAAACCACTTTTTTTCCCCCCAGAACCACGATAGCTGTTTAATTCTCAACCCAAGGAACCCATTCGGAGTTAAAATGCATATTTTGTATATTTTAACCTTCTTTCATGATTGTCCATGATCCTGACCAGGACAAAAACAGTTACTGAAGATGAATGAAAGACTTAACATATCATCCCCCATGTCAGTGTCAATGATGTTAATTCATTCGTCTTAAAAAAACACTTTATCCTGGTTAGGGTCACTGAGGAGCGAGAGACTCTCACAAAAACCCTGAAAGTCCATCATGGAGCATTAACACACACTCATCCATAACTCAGCGGAGGAACCCAGAAAACAGAGAGCAGGATTGAGGCAGCAATGTTACTGGCCAAGTGGATGATCCACCACCCAAATGATATCTGGTTATATGGTGGTCTCTTTCCACTGATAGATGGGGTGCATGAGCACCACAGATAGACTACAATCAGCAATTACATCCCAATATTCTGTGTTTAACTAATAAACTGTAAAATCCCATCTCCACATACAACCTCCAACACAATGTAAATTAGCGCAAGAGATATCCTCCAGGAATGCCTGAATGGATGTTTTTTTTTTCCAAAGAAAAAAAGGACAGGATCACGGGGGGCCTGGAACCCATCCCAGGAGACTTGGGGCATAAGGCAGGACACACCCTGGACAAAGTGCCAGTACATCGCAGGGCACACACACTACGGGCAATTTGGGAACACCAATTAACCTGCATGTCTTTGGACTGTGGGAGAGTACTGGAGTACCTGGAGGAAACCTATCAAGCACGGGCAGAACATGCAAACAGACCATGCACACAGACCCGAGGTGGAACTCGAACTCTTCACCCTGCCGGTACAACACCATGGCACTAATCACTATGCAACCATGCTGCTAAACATGAAATTGTTATTCTTAATTACTCTGACATATATTTATATGGTCAGGGGTAACTCAATGGTTAAGGCATTAGACTATGGTCCGGAAGGTCCCAGGTTCAAATTCCACAACTGCCAAGTTGTCCCTGTTGGGCCCTTAACCCTCAACTGCTCACATATATAATGAAATACAAATGTAAGTCGCTCTGGATAAAGGTATCTGCCAAATGTAAATATGACATATTGGGACATGTTCTTTTTTTTTTTTTTGTTCCGATGCTCAGTTACATTATAGAAATTGTCATTCCATCACCAGTATCTGTTTTGTCTATTTAATAATGAATTAATTAAACCAAAAAAAAAATGCAGCTTATCATGTTAATGAGAATGCCCTTTATCCTGATGACTTTTATAAGTACCAACACTAACAACTGGGCTGGCTGATTATTATAATTATGAGGGGTGTTCAAGTCAAACCGGGACTTTTGATTGTGCAGAATAACATAGGAACTGTAATGAGAGTAAAAAAAATACCTTTATTTCTCTATATAATCCCCCGCTACACTAATGCACTTATCCCAGGGTTTCAGTAGCGCTTGAAGCGAGGTCAGGACTGTACGGGGGATGTGGCAATAACTCCCAGTCGAGATCCTGTAACATGCAAGTGGCGTTGGTGAATTATTGTTTGTACAGTTCCCACAGACAGTTTATTATCTCTTCCATAAGTTGGCGACAAGTTGATTTTCATTTTATTAATTTTTATTATTACCATGCTCTATCGGGTTATTTTCATATCTAAGGATGAACATTTTAATGCATCTGCCTCATCAGAATCAAGAATTCACTCAGTAACTCATCGTCTGTACCACTCTATCCTGTATACAGGGTCACGGGGGGCCTGGAGCCTATCCCTGGAGACTTTGGGCACCAGACCCTTGAACCGGACCCTAAATCTTTCATGTTCAAGAATTCCTGAAAAATCTCATCAGCTCCTTAGCATACTTGCTTTAACCCCTGGTCCCTGTGGCATCAACCACTGCAGCCAGACCATAGGAAACATTGAACACCCAAACTTCATGAGAGTCTCCTGACTTCTAAACCTAAAACTAAACCTGATTTGGAAGAAAAATTTAACCTGATAGCATTGACAGGTCAGGAACTTATTATATACTGTATCATTACATGTTGGACATGTTAGATGTGTTGGAAATGTGGAGTACATGTAATACGGCAAGCAGATATGCCAATAGATTACAGTAGGAGCTGGATGGACTCTACGGAAAGGTAAAGCTGGATAAAACAGCTTTAAATGAAATGACTTTAACCATCTGCCAGTTTGTTTTGTCTAAACAGCGAGAGGGTTTAGACATAACTACGTTAAAGTGTGTTTGATACAGCAGGCGTGATTCCTAAAGAGTTATTACCCCTAACCAGGGCTGACAGGTTCAGCAAAAATCACATCCTAAATACTGTATATTTTTTTAAGGAAAAAATAAATTAGTAAAATAAAAACCTGAAAAAAAAAACCAAAAATTCATGTTCTGGGGAAAAATTTGTTTTCCCCTCAGACTTTGCATGGGAAGCAAAGTCCCCATGGTGCACACCCTTTCAGATTTATGGACTTCATTCACTTCATAAGCGCACTTTTCGTCTTCCTTAGATTTCATTCCCGATATGAAAAGCTCAAAATTATGGCGTGTTTTTAAATGTGATGAGCAATATGATGAGCACGGTGACCCTGTAATTAAATGTCCTGTCTGATGTTCCTTCCCTCCTCACTGAGCCTTAATTAGCTTTTGATGCAGTTCCTGTTTTTGAACACTAGGGGCAATAACTGTATGGAAGCTAAATGCTTTTCCACTATGTTCATGCAAAAACCTAGCATGTCTAAATGTTTGCAGATAAATAACAAAAAACATAACTTTTGGAACTTTAGGGTCTCTGTATAAAACAGATTACGCTTATTATCAGCTATAAGCTTCCATTACTTGTTAGCAACATTATCATCTTTGGGGGGAAAAGTTTTTGTTTTGCCTCAGGTAAAGGAGCAGATCTGGGGAACTCATGGACGTAGAGTATTATGGTGAACTGGTATGTTTAGATGCTGACTTCCCCACTCTTATTGATCACTCAGGGCTGCTGATAGTATAGTGACTGGTTGCTTCACATCCCAGTGCCCCCTCACGTGTGTATTACCTTCTGGCTCTCTCTTTTAGTTCTGCTGTCATGGCCTCGTGTGGTCTGCTCGGAATGCATGTGGGGACTGGGGACGGTTCCACTTTACCATGAAGATGGTCTTGGAATCAACTGATGCAGACAGGTGTTCTCTGATGGCTTGTGACTGCAGTCACTCAATAGTCAGGACTGAAATTCCTGTACCAAGTACCTGAGCCTCCAATAATGAAAGTGGATTCAAACACATCTCCTTGTATACCTGAACTCCAGCCTCCTAACACACAGTATGACTGCAGATCAATCCCTGCTATCTGAATTCACCCAAATGAGGATGGATTCCCTGTTGAGTCTGGTTTTTCTTGCCTTGATCACCCTCGGTCTCATCTTGCTAATCAGGGACAATCTGATAATTATCCTCTTCATCTTTTGACTCTTCCCTGTCAGGAGACGCCATGGCGAATCACCTGCCTCCATCTAACCCTATCCTCTGCATCCTCTCCTCTCTCACTGCATATAGAAATTTCCTCTTTGGTCTTCCTTTAGACCTCCTGCCTGGCAGTACCAACCTCAGCATCCTTCTACCGATATGCTCACAATCTCTCCTCTGAACACGTCCAAACCACCTCAATCTGGCCTCTCTGACTTTATCTCCAAAACATCTAACATGGGTTGTCCCTCTAATGGACATCTAACAATTATGATTTATACACATTTCCTCACTCATTTCTAATTTTTTATTCTGTAAAGCTTGTTTGTGACAATGACCTTTGTTAAAAAGTTCTATATAAATAAAATTGACTTGATCTGCAGTCATACTGTTAAAATTTAAACACTGAACATACAATATATCTTGTTTATATCCAGGTATTTTACTTGTTTCGTAAATGTCAATCTACTCTTGGACCACTTTTAATGGAAGTTGTTGTAAAAATCACGTCTACGCAACAGGATGACCATCAGGCTGGAACATTGATGCAGTATCGCCCTCTTCAGGAAGGAGCTGTCTAGACACATGGATCTTAACAGCCATCATAAAAACAAGATCATTTTATTTATCATTAGATTACACCATGCATATATACCATGCAAGAAATTCAGAGTCTTCTGGGATTTTTAATAGTTATGCTGAGCTGTTGTTTCCAGCAGTCCTACTTGTAGGGAAGCTACAATCTCCAGCTCCAGGGGTGTGGAGGGTTATACAGACAGACATTACAACGCAGGAAATGTGAAGATCCATCAGATTTCTTTAGCCATGATCTGATGAGTTCTAAGAAGGACGTCATCTGCCGGGTTTTTGTATTAAAGTGGCCTGCTTTAAAGTCTTGGACTTTGGATCAGTCAGTTTAATACTCTACTGGGCTTTCTTGGCTTTTTCTCTGGCAGCTTTCCTCTTCAGCTGCAGCGTCTTCAGTTCTGTCATGGTCACAAACGTCCTCCTCACCCACAAGGCCTGAAAGACATACAGCAAACTCAGGGTCACGTCAGGTTTCTTTACAAGTGTAACTCAGTGTGAAGATAAATCCTTTAGCAAAAATCAAATCTGTCCCGATATCCTGAAATGTATTATTTCGGTTTGGACATTGGTTTAGTGCCTGCCAGGGAAACAGGAGCCGCATTTCTGGTTGTGGTTCGTGTTTCTGTGTTCGAGAAACTTTTCAACCTGAAATTCTTACTCAGATGGAAGTTCTCCTCAATCCAAAGTTTAGCAAGTGAAATCACCTGCCCACCCCATTACCAGTAAATAAAATAACAACTCTGTAATATTACTCCAGACACTTGTATTCAGATTAAACAGCTTGTCATATTATGGATCACAGAAGCCGAATATGGAGGCATCCATCCAACCTCCTCAACTTCACAGCATGAAAACATCCCAAATTCCAGCTTAACTCTGAGTTAAGTCAAATGCACAAAGTAGGCATGTGATCTCGGTATGTTACACACCTGAATGGGCGTGGCCTATGTGTCAGTCCCAGTGAAAAAGGTTTCGCCTGTATGTGTGTGACAATCTCATTGAAAGAGGCGTGGTCTTTATGTGTCAGTCTCATTGAAAGAGGTGTGGTCTTTATGCGTCAGTCTAAGTGAAAAAGGTGTGATCTAGCCCTAGTGGAAATGTGGCCTCTATGTCTATGGCTGCGTTTCATTCCACATTCAAAGTGTGCTCCTGACTCTTTTTTTTTTTGTGGTCTGAGGGTGTACCTGGTGCGGAAACGACTCACAGGAGAGCATAAACAGAAGCATTTGTAGATCTGCAAACAAATGGATGAAGATTCACTTCTGATGAAGAAATGAAAACAGCTGTGCATTCGTGGCTCGCAGCTCAGCGTAAAACCTTTTTTAATGAAGGAATACGAAAGCTTTTTGATGGATGGACAAAGTCTATTGAAAAGCAAGGACATTAATGTATGTCGAAAAATTATGGATTTATCTTTTCTAAAAGTTAATTAAAATAAATTCTACAGCCAGAGTGCGGATGATGTTAATCATGTAATGAGATGTGTACAGTATCCTTCTGGACGGAGTGATACTTGGCCTATTACTCACATGTAACATCACATCCTTAAAATATGCTTGCTTCAAATTAAAATGAGAACTTCATGTTCATGTGCATTTACTCAACCTCTTCTTTCACAGCTATAATTGTACATGAGTTAACACTGATGTGAAACAAAAATCTTACCACGATGATCATGGTGTTGAACAGAAGGGGCACAGAATACACCAACGATATAAACATTCCCTTGGAGTCAAAGTACTGGAAGTTGGAAAATGATCTGGGGTAAAAAAAATAAAAAATAATAAAAACAAGAAAGAAATTATAATCCACATAAAACAGTTAAAAACAAAACAAATCAACCTTGACTGTTTTACCTCCAGTTCTTGGCTGCAATCTCGTTCAAATATTCTGCACTGTACACCATCACAACTGTGGATGACAACAGGATAGATTATTTTCTCGGTATACTTTCTTTCTCTTGCTTTTAAATCACAGTGATGTAACATTTATTTACCCATCAGGAGGAACTGGAAGATCTGGAGTCTGTAGAATCTGCAAGTCAGGATGGTGAAGGCAAAGCACATGATGTGAAAAGAAATCAGGCAGATCAGCCATGGCTCAGACCACTGGATCTGTGGAGAGAAAGAGAGAATTATTTATTGAATAAAAACCAACCATCACCTATAACACACCTGAGGTTCCTGACTGATAGATAAACAGGTTTAAACTCTAAAGTATAACTAAACTACAGTAATCTTACGGATTGTAGAAAAGTCCACGTTGATGTAATACGAATTTTGCTGAATCCATCTATCGGGGTGGTGCTGATATTCTTTGCTTTATCCGTGTTCATTTTACAAATGTATAATAAACAAGATAAAAATGAACAATTCCGTCAAACTAAGGAACCAGGAAAAACCTCCAGACTTCCGGATTCAGGAGTGACGACAAAATAGTGCGCCAGGCAAAGGTAACTATGGCAACTTTGTCCTGGCAAATTATAAAATAGTTTTTTTTTTTATTATTATATCTTATTTGACAAGACAACATTACAATTGTTAAAATGAACAAAACAGTGCCAGCGTGTTTATTTTATATTGTTTTTGTGGGATTTGAGACCTCGCGATGGGTACTTCCGCCTTCGTCACATCTCTTGGCCCCGCCCATTAGACGGTGCTGATGCAATTTAATGAAACTTCATGAAGTAACGAGAAACCGGCTGTTTCTCGTTACTTCATGAAGTTTCATTAAATTGTTTCAAACAGCTTTACTCTTCAAAACAGTTCATCTTAATTAAAAGCTTTAAGTTGTTTTTATGGACCTTTCCTTTCTTTAGTTTTCTGCTGGCTTTAATTAAAAACCCGAAATATTTTTTTCATGGGCCTTGGGAAAAACAAACACTGCCATATGTGGACTAAAACTTTTAAACTTTGCTCTGTGCACCGCAGTCAAGTTGGAAATGGTGTGGGGTTGTTTTTCAGTCATTCGGCTCAGTATCGTAGTTCCAGTGAAAGAAAACTCTTAATGCTTCAGCAAACCAAGACATTTTGGACGATTTCATGCTCCCAACCTTGTGGGGAACAGTTTGAGGACGGCCCCTTCCGGTTCACAACAGTGCACAAAGCAATGTCCATGTCATGGATGAGCGAGTTTGGTGTAAAAGAACTTGATTTGCTTGCACAGAGTCCTGACCTCAACCTGATAGAACACCTTTGGGATGAATTAGAGCGGAGACCGCGAGCCAGGTCTTCTCGTCCAGCTAATAATTAATTATTATACCAAATAATTCTCAGAAACACACTCGTGAACCTTTTGGAAAGCCTTTCCAGAAGAGTTGAAGCTGTTATAGCTGCAAAGAGTGGGCCAACATTTGTTAAACTTTATGAATTAAGAATTGGATATTACTCAAGTTCATCTGCATGTGAAGGCAGGCGAGCGAATACTTTTGCCAATATAATGTATGAAAAAACACAAACTAGGTGGCATGGTGGCTTAGTGGTTAACACTGTCGCCTTGCACTTCCAGGGCCCAGGTTTGATTCTCGCCTTGGGGTTTTTCTCCTGGTTTCCCAAATGGCCAATATTGTGTGAATGTTGACCAGAGGTCCTACCACAATGGTCACCACATGATTCAATAAATGCAGTGGTCACCGTTGGACTACAGAGGTTTCTAGATTGATGGATGAAATTATGAAACTGTGTATATTTTAGACAACTCTATGCAAATAAATTCATTAGTTTGTTTGTTGGTTTGTTTAGTGCTACGTTCATTTATTTATGTTGTTATAATACTGATGATCTTAATCACAATATTTTTTTTCCCTTGTACAAACATATTATCAGTATTTTGCAGGATAAAGAAAGACATATGTACAGTATTGGTACTACACTGTAAAACAATGCAGAAAGCATCCAAAATATGCAATAATCTCCTTTGAACAGTTGATATTGAGACATGTGCTACTTCTGCTCTGTAAATCCTTCATAATGGCTCTAATCTGAGGTGCTATTTGTTAATTGGTGATTTTTGAGGCTGGTGACTCTAAATGAACTTCTCCTCTGCAGCAGAAGGTAAATTTTGGTCTTGCTTTCCTGGGATGGTCTTCATGAGAGGCAGTTTCATCATGGTGCTAGGTGGGTATTGTGTGCTTGTTGGGTTGTCTCCGGGTACTCCAGTCTTCTCTCACAATCCAGAAACATGCAGATTAGGTTAATTGGGTGTTTCCAAATTGCCTGTAGTGTGTGTGTATACTCTTTGATGGGTGTACCCCGCCTCATCTCCTGGGAGAAGCTTTAGGCCCCTGTCTTTGGTAGACTGCAGTAGGAAACCGGAGTACCCGGATGAAACCCACCAAGCACAGGGACAACATGCAAACTCAAGCATGACCCAAGGCAGAGACCCTGGAGATAGGCATTTTTGACCTTACTTTTGACAATAAGGCTAAAATTGCTGGTTTATTCCCCCCCTTTTGTGCTCTCATTCATCTATAAGAGCATTAGTTAGTTCATCTACTGATTCTGTGGGAAGAGGCCCGGGTGCAGTCGTTTTCCTGTTCATCCCAAAGTTCTTCATTAGGGTGGGGATCATGGCTCTGTGCTGAACCCTCAAGTTCTTTTACGCCAAACGTAGCAAAGCATGTCTTCCCCTTCATTTGTGCGCAAACCATCGCCTTTCTGTCACCATTGGTCTCCACGGATGGATGGATGGATGGATGGGTAGATGCACACTTACACTTACACATTTCTATTTTTCATTTTTTGATCATTGCACACAAGTCACTTTAATAAGACACTTTTCATGCATATTTGCACACCCCCAGTGATTTTTCTTATTTACACTAAATTTCTATTTTTTTCTATATTTTCTATATTTTTCTATGTTATATTTGCTATTTTGCTATCTTCCTCCACAGAATGTCTTTATTTGTACAGAATATTTATATTTTTATCCTAGTTACATTTTATTTTCTATTGTATTAATTTTTTATTCATATTTATTTTTTACCTATAAGCTTTTATTTCTAATGTCATGGGTGGTCGTATAAGCATTTCACTGCATAGCGTAGTGTGTATGACTGTGTATGTGACAAATAAAAATTTTATTTGGATGGATGGATGGTACGCTACAGAATACATCATTAACACTGATGTGCTTACAACTATGTATCAGAATCAGGATCAGTTTGGGGAAGAATTACATGGGAATGTGATGGTAAAAGGAGCACAAACATTTGTTCATATGGAGTAGGGGTATGAATGTCAATGTTCAAACCATCCGGATTGTTAGATGGCGCTGTGACACATACACTATGTAAAGGCGCTTAGGCTCTCCATATAAAGACCAAGAAGCAGAAGAAGAAGAGCGTCGGTAGCCATTACGAGTTTTTTTCCCTCCGGTGTCGCTGTCTGTTTTCGTTTTTTGCTTTTCTCTCGTTTAATCTCAGACTGTCTCGTGTTTGTTTTTGCGATAGCGGCGTCTATCCTAATGAGGGAGTTTGGTCCCTCACTGGCACTGGGAGATGGTGGTGTTAAACATTTCTGAGCAGGTAGGCGAAAAATGCGTTAATAACCTGCAAAGCTTCGCGTACACCTAGCTTAGCTTAGCTTAGCTTAGCATAGCACAGCATCGCTAGCAAGCTGCGCTTTGCTTGTTTACGCTTTGCTCTTGTGGTGCAAACATGGTGCTTTATGTGGGGTCGATTTCTTTCTTTCGTTTTTGTAATTTCAGACAGGATGTGCTATTTGCACACGGTTTTAATGGGATATAACGATTGTAAAAGGGTGGTTTGATGGCTGAGAGCGAATGTTAGCCAGTTTTGCTAACTCAGTCCGACATATTGGGCTTTGCTTGTTTTTTCCTTTCACTTTCTGACTGCGTGGAATTATTTTAGCACAAAAACCTAAACTATGAATTACAGGAATACCTTTATACGTTTGATAGGCTATAATGAACGTTGTACAAATTTTAAATGTGTATTTTTTTTTTATAGATGAGAAGGTATATATAGGATGTTGGTTATTAAATGGGCGTGTGTGTGTATAATAGAATAAAATATAACTTAACTCATTTAAAGGTTTTCCCACCTAGTGGCGTTTCATTCTTAAGTCTGATTAAAAATAAATATATATATATATATATGAGAGAGATATGTGTGTGTATAAATATAAATAAAGAATTTCAGTAATCCTGGTTTTATTTTACATCACAGGTTATAACGCGTTATGTCATGTTTCTATAGTAACTCATCATTCACAGGGACCTGGATGCAGGACGAGCTGCAAAACCTTATATAACCTAAATCGTTCATTAATCTTCGTACTGGTTAGGGTTGTGTGCTGAATCTGGCGCCCGTCCTGAGGTTGCCAGGCGTGAGGTGGGAGTACACCCTGGCTGGAATGCCAGTCACAGGGTGTCGTGGTATGCTGTCACACAAGAAGGCAATGTGCGGTTTGAGAAAACGGATGTGTACCAGAAAACGGGCAACACGCACAACTGCAGCTTGGTTAACACGTGTCAATTTGGTGCTGTTGCCTGCGAAAATGTAAAAACCCTTTTAAAAAAAAAATGGAGATATTTCAGTGATGAAATTACACATTTACTTGAGTTATTTATCAGATTTAAAATTTTATTGTATTTAATCGCTTAAAACTTACGCGAGCAAACCGAGATAGACGTACTCGTCCCCGTTTAGATAAACTTTTCTTTCGCCTACTCCTGCCGAGAAGGCGCCACAGCGGACCATTCGACCCGCACACAATTTGTCACAGGTTTTACACCGGATGCTCTTCCTGAAACAACCCTCCTATTTCATCCGTGCCTAGTATGCAGTGGCTGGTTATCATGGGGTGTGGCAACCTACTGACAGCCGGACTCGAACAAGGATCCTCAGATCCCCAAATCAACAACTTTGCACATTAGCCGCCTGAGCCTCCACACTATCAAAAGAAGAGGAAAATTCAGTTAAATTTTTCAAACCTCGTTTGGTTATTTCCAGCACGAATCCCACTGGAAATAATTTTTATTAGTTTAAACAATTTCCCTCATGGTTTTTGAGCACGTTACGGCAGTTCTACATTTGCATCTGTTTTGTGTATGTGCTGTGTGCCGGGGCTTGTTCGGCCACCATACAACATGAGCACACTACCAAACCCCCAGTTTCTAGGGTCCAGGCAAAACAAACCGGCAAGTTTTTTTAAAAGGTGGAGGAAACCGAAGAACAAAGAGGAAATTGTGTAGAGCATGCCAAACTATAAACACAGTAAAACAAGCTTGGCATTGAATGAACACTGGAGATGTCAGGTGGCAGTACTGCTGGTGTGCTGCTCCACTAAATACTGCAGTAAACTCGTCAGTACTAAATTACTTTTAATGTTGTGTAATACACCACTTGACACTTTGATATTTTGTGTACAACACCAACCAGAACTTTTCCATTTGGTACTATGCTACTTATTACACTACCTGATAATTTAACATCTCTATTGCACTGCCTGGTACCACACAACTCAGTATTTTGGTAATCTGTACTGCATTACTTGGTACTTGAATATTCTGTACCTCCCTACCAAATACTACACTACTCGGTACTTTAGTATTCGGGTACTGCACTACTAGGTGCTACACTACTCAGTATTTTACTGTTACATAATGCATATATACTATGCTACTCGGTAGTTTACTTTTCAGTACAACACCACTCAGCACCTTAATATTCTGTGAACTACATCACTCAGTACATTGTTTGGTATTACGCTACTCATTATCAGAGTACCCAATACTTCAATATCTTTGCTATGCTGTCTGGTACTACACTACTCAGTACTTTAATAATCTGTACCACTCTTTTCTGTACTACATTAATCGGTACTTTAACGTTCAGTACTAGCATGTGGTATGATAAGTTAAGTACTACTCAGTACTTTTACTAGCCAACTACAACTCTATGCAATGCTTGTACTTTTTGTTTGGTACTACGCTAATTATTAATTTGTACTACATTACTCAGGACTTTAATATTTTGTGTACTACAGGGTACTTCACTGCTATTATGCTGCTATTTAACGAAGAACACCAATCGTATATAGAGTTATCTCTAAGGAGACATTTTTCTAAGGATGAGGGACTCAGGAGAGTCTTCAATTTGGTTGGCCTTTGCCCTTTCTGGTTTCTCAGTAACGTAATCAGTCTTATTTGGAGGGGGGGAAGGAGACAGCCGTTACAGCTCTAACAACAGAAATAGTAACAGGAAGTAATTTCCACAGACTTTCCACAGCTTCAACAGTAACTATATATAGAAGAAAGTGTGACGTGGTGTTCTTTCTTTAACAGACATTTGTAATCATGGTTTTTTTAAGGGGAAAAAAAAATGTTCATATTTCTACCTGTTTTCTTCTTTCTGTTCTTCAGCCACCTCTGGTCCAGGCCGTGTTTAATCGGAACACAGATGAAGTTCAGTTATATTTGCACAAGAAAGATGAAGTCAATGCACTGGTACGTTTTTCTTTTTTTTCTTTTTTTTCTTTTCCACAAAGATTGAGTGTTTTCATTTGCAGTACAGGACAGATTACAGATTTAAACCTGATGCGTGTTTGACTAATGTAATGTTCATCTTTACGGGCCTGTTTTTAATTCACAACCTCGCATAGGAAGAATGATTTAAATGATTTGGTGTAAAAAGAGAGATACCTGTGTAACATTGCTCACATTCATTCATTCATTCATTCTCAAAACAGGAGTGGATGAGAGAATGTCAAAGCCTCTCTGCTGATATCAGGCCAGTGTGGAGAGTGCTGTTTATTATTATTATTATTATGCACTCTGGAGTACCGGCAATATGCAAATACAGGTTTTGGTTTTATCCTGTGAACATTCTGACCTTTTCATAGCTTCTAAATGAGTTACATCCTGGTATTTTTATGAAGCGTGGCCATAAATAATGCTTAATTTGGTCATGCTTTGGATCCAGACTTTAATCCAGATGTTTATACACAATGTCTCATGCCTTTAATGTGGCCCGGACCGAATGACAGTTTTATTCGGGCGCTGATGCTTTTCTGAGGATGAGAATTAATATACAAGTAATCTAGCACTTTTTTTCCCCACCCTCCATGTGGGTGGGCTATATGTACCACTTAACAGAGCCAATCAACACGATAATATATAGTGTGTAGACAGAGTGTGCGGAAGAAAGACAACCTGAATGCATGACGCATGGCTTACTCAAAAAAAAATTAGATTATGAATTTTGAACCTTTAATGATGAATAGACGGATCAATATACGTTTATTCTTCCTGTGGGACATTTAAAACCCGTTGGTCTCGTATGTTCCCGAAACCGTGATGATCATAAAAAGCAGTTTGCTGCTGTGAGACAAAACATGGGTCGTTAGAGCAAACATATTTGTTGCAGGTGAGGACGAGTAAAATACCTGATGGACCAGAGCAAGAAGAGTCAGTCCTTCTACATTTATTTACAGCCCAGCAGCGTACAAATGAAGATTCATCAAACATTGATTCCATACATATACAAGGAAATATAATCTAGTTGCAAGAAACATTGAGCGGGCCCAGTAATTATATTGGACAATATATTGTCAATCCCTAGAAGGAGTATATCAAATTCCAGTGGGTGCATTTTGCATACGTAAAAGTGTGTAAGCTATGCAGCGAAATCTTGTGTGAGGCCCCCGTGTCACGCCTGCGGCCCAACCCCTCAGGTGTCCTAATGACAGCAGATTCCAACCTGTGTGATGATTTTTATGAGGTTTTTACGCATGTTAAGCCGCCCGGCCAAAAAAAAATCTTAGAAGGACAACAGCAGCGCGATGATGTCATGGGTCAAACATGCGCAAAAAAACACATTGTGTGGTGCACCCAGGAGGCGATGGCGCAAGGTGCTTGGGCCCGCTCATCGTTGCTTGCAACTATATAATCCTTAGAAGAACAAGAGGGCCCTTCACACACCGACATCAGCACTTTCATAGCGATGACATCATTGTGCTGGTGTCGTAGTGCTTGGATTGTTGCCATCAATGAACAAACTGTCCACATGTTTAATGGAGTTACTGAAGATTTACAATAAATATTATGGAAATTTGAAATTCCTTTCATTTTTTATTTTTATATAAACTTGCTTTTCATAGACAGATGATTGTGTATATAAAAATCTGAATCTAACACATACATGAACCTTTTAACCTTCTTAAATTTTAATTCAGTACCCCTGATTTAATGTGTTTAAATGTTAAACCACTCCTTGCTCCTTTAGTAATCTGCTGCACTTGCCTAAATACCAGGTTCGCCCAACACCACCAGTCAGTCTCTTCACAGTGAAGTAACAGGATGCATAAGCTGCTGTGTTATGTAAAAGATAAGAGATTAACTATTATTTTTGTAATTGTTGCTTTTAAGGACCAGGAGCGACGCACACCTCTGCACGCTGCTGCTTGGTTGGGAGATGTCCATATCATGGACCTCCTCATCACAGCAGGTGAGTGTTCATTCAGTATTTCTAAACACCACTTCACCTGTTTGTTCACACATAACTCCATCACTGTCGTGTTTGTTTTCTTCTTCTTCAGGAGCGAACGTTAATGCGAAGGACCACATGTGGCTGACGCCGTTACACCGAGCAGCAGCCTCCAGAAACGAGGTGAGTCAGCGTTTTTTAACGCATTACTGCCTGAAAAGATGTACGTGTGATATCTTCATTTTATTTATTTATTACACAGAGGGCGGTGGGGCTGCTGTTGCGAAAAGGGGCTGACGTGACGGCGAGGGATAAGTTCTGGCAGACGGCACTGCACATCGCTTCGGCAAACCGAGCCATGCGCTGCACTGAAGCTCTGCTGTCCCACATCAGCAGCGTGAACATGGCCGACCGCACGGGCCGATCCGCCCTCCACCACGCCGCCCAGAGCGGCTGTCACGAGGTCAGAATCACTTATCCGTCACTTCCACAGTCTCGGCGATGTCCACACAGCTGCCAAGTCTGAACGCGTATCGAGCGAAGTCATGGCTGCGTCCCAAACCGCATAACGCGCACTAAAGAAGAATGCTTAATGAGTCATAACACAGGGACGCTGTTTAGTGCGGTAGTGTGAGGCACTTTCTCCACCTAAAGCTACATGCGCACGTTGGCTAGTCTCCACCTCTAGTGACATAAAAACAGTGCAGAGTTCTGTAGGTGGTGTCACCTGTGCTATAATAATCAGCATTTCCTGATTTTAATGACTTGATTTGCAAAGAATCAGATTTCCAGGACAACTAACAAACAAACTGTTTATTCAGGCAGAATTCAAGTTTTTTTTTTTCTTTTTTTTTTCTTTTATACGTCATACGTTCAGCACAGTACATAATGTGGGCAAGATGCACAAGGTCGCAATGCTAAGACTGTACTGAGTTCTAGATGTTACTGGTCTCGAATTAGATATATTTTTTTTTTGTCGTATATAGTAATAGTAAAAGGTAGTGGTGTAACCTGCAAACATCATGCCAGCTTACACCGCTATAACTAGGCATCATTACTGCATACGCACCAATTCTATTTACGTACATTTGTTTGGGTTTTGCGCGATTTTGGGTTGCCAGACCACACCGGCAAAATCTCGCCAAGGATTTTTGCATAAGTATTGCATTTACATTCATGGGATCTGGCAGATTTTACGTCTGAGCAGTTGGGGGTAAAGGACCTCGCTTAAGGCCCCTACAGTGGCAGCTTATACCCCTTTTCCAACAAAGCAGCAGGTCCCCAATTTCGAACCAGTTCTTTGTTTTCAGACAGCCAAAGCAAAAGACAGAAAAAAAAGAATCCCTGGTGGCACCAACACTTTGCTGGGCTAGAACAGAGCCATCTTTCAAAATTGGACTCAATATGCAATGTGCAGCTCAAATTCTTTTCTAGTAATGGTAAGCCAGGAGTATTCCGCCATTATTGTTGTGCTTTCTAGTAGCATTTTTTTGACTGTAGAGACGTACACTGAGGTATACAGTGACGTGATGACGTGACGCTCTAGCCCATGAAAAAAAAAAAAAAGTCAGTTCTTAGGATGGTCGCTATTAAATCAGCACTGAACCGACTGAATGTTTTTCATTAATAAGGATGTTGATACCACTGATGCTTTGCTTTGCATGTGTTGGTTGTATTTAGTTTATTTTTACAAAAATTAATATCATTGTTCAGTACCTGCCCAAGACACATTTTCCAGGCCAAGATCATTTTTATATATATATATATATATATATATATTTTTTTTTTTTTATTGACAATGCGGAATAAAAGATGATAAAAAAAAAAGCGCCCATGCCTCACATTGCATCTCAATTGAATAATTTGGTATTGAATATTTTCCAGTGCACATTGGGACATTTTCATTGTTGTTTTCATTAAAGGTCATACACCAAAAGTTGCTTTACTTAAGTGTTTTGTCTCCCTTCTTGTACTGATCCAAAAAAGATCTGTGAACCAAAAACCCCTGATGTGAGCCGTGAACCATTTTGTGAACAGATGCAGGCGGGGAAGCTACAGTATCCTAATTATCATCTTATTTTCAATCTTTTTGTTTATCTTGATAATAGATGGTTAAATTGCTGCTGAACAGAGGGGCCAATCTGAGTGCCAGCGATAAGAAAGAGAGACAGCCCATCCACTGGGCCGCTTACCTCGGTGAGTCATTTCTTTAAAAATATTTATTTATTTATTTTTGGTTTATATGACCCGTCCTGTAGTTTTTGAGTCAAACTGTAGGATTGCAGCAGTCTCACTCGAATGCTAGTGTAATTAATCCGTATACAAACGCATGATGTGGCACCTTCTCTCTCTCTCTCTCTCTCTCTATATATATATATATATGTGTATGCCCTCACACGAGTGTCACATTAGCGATGTTCCTTGCTAATGTTTCCGTCAAAACTTTTCCGTACTTTTCCACGAAGACGGTCCTGTCCCCGACTGATGCAAACTGCTGTTCTCTGAGGACCTGTGACTTCAGTCGCTCAATAGTTCAGGACTGGAATTTCCTACAGTCTACTTGAGCCTCCAGGAACAAACTGGACTCCGTTTAATTTAACACTGGGCCAGGAGTAGCTCAGTGGTTAAGGCATTGGACTACGGTTCGGAAGATCCCAGGTTCAAACCCCACAACCACCATGTTGCCACTGCTCAGATGTGTAATGAGATAAAAAAAAAAATGTAAGTCGCTCTGGATAAGAGCGTCTGCCAAATGCCTAAATGTAAACACATTCAGAGATACTGAACTTCCAGTCTCACACAGTATTATGCAGATCAATCCCTGCTATCCATTTTCTTTTTTTTTTTTTTTAACTTTATTTTTTCCCCCCAATTTTTGCCCGATTTTCTCCCCTAATTTTGTCGTGTCCAATTCCTCCCAGTCACTAGG
>JAQMYJ010000015.1:4575032-4591812 GCA_030014305.1 Clarias laeviceps
GAAACACTTATCTGTCGGGATTTATTTTTACTTTTTTTTAAAGGTAAAGTGCAGGTTAATTTGTTTTATTTTTGCTTTATATTTTATAAAAATTATTTTTATGTATGTATTTTTTGCGCTGTGAAACGAATAATTTGAGTTTCCATTATTTCTTATGGGAAAATTTGCTTTGGAATACGAGCCCACTTTCAGGACGAATTATGCTCGTAATCCAAGGCTCCACTGTGTATAAAATGTATATTCTTTTTTATAAGTTGTTTATATTTCCGTTCCAGGTCATCTGGAGGTGGTGAAGTTGCTGATGTCTCAAGGATCAGATAAGAGCTGTAAGGACAAGCGAGGCTACACTCCTCTGCACGCCGCCGCCGCCAGCGGGCACGTCGACGTGGTCAAGTACTTGTTACGGAACGGAGCAGAGGTCAGCAAACCGAGCTTAATGATATAAAAGATAAACGCGGCTTTAGTGTTCATGTAAACTGTCGCTGCGCATTCATAATGCATAATTATTATTTTTTTTTCAAAAAAAAAAGCAAGATGTGTGATTAAGTGAGAATGGCGGCATTTTTATTTTATTTTATTATTTTTTTTTTTTTGAGTGCACAGTAATCAGCATGGTCACAAATGATACAACAAAGAAAACCTTTTAGGATGTAAAACAGGAATTATTTTTAGGTAATCTAATCAGCCGGTTATGTGGCAGCAGTGCAACACAAAATCACTCGGATACAGACCGGCAGCTTCAGATAACTCTCACACAAACCCTCAGCATGGGGAAACAGTGTGAGCTTGGGCATCATAACCACGGCTTGGGTGTGTCTGTATTTGCTGATCCTTTGGGATTGCTGCACACTACAGTCTCTGGAGTTTACACAAATGGTGCAATAAAGAAAAACATCCAGTGAGGTGGAGAAACACAGACTGGTTTGAGCCGGCAAAACAGCTACAGCGACTCTACAGATAAGCACTCTGTACAATTGTGGTGAGGAGAAAAGCATCCTAGTACATGAGGCGGTTAAGTGGACGGCCTATACCACATCAGGTTCTGCTTCTCTCGGACAAGAACACAAAGCCGAGGCTGCACAGAGGGTCAAAACCGGACAACTTCTGCTTAAACAGGGATAGAATTTGACACCAACAGTATGTGTGAATCAATAGACCCACCCTGCCTTGTGTGAACAGTGTAGGTAATCGAGTGCTGTGGGGAATGTTTACTTGGCACACTTTGGGAACATTTTAATACCAAACAATTACTGCTTTAATGATGCTCCTTATTTGAGTATTGTTCCTGACCACGTGCATCCCTTCATGGTCATAAATTAGAGAGGGAGAGAAATCATCAGTCACCACCCCAATACGATTCTGTAAATAACGTTGTTTAATATTTGAGGTTACATTTAAAAAAAATAAGAGAACCTTTTTAAGAAGAAAAATAAAAAGATGTTATAACTGAATCATTTATTGATTCTATTTTAAACTGTTCTCTCAATGCAGCGTACGTAAAAGTTTTGTAAATAAATAATAAAATATACACATATACATTTTCTTTATTTATACACCAAGACCCAGAGCCATCGCATATTTTTGTTCAACTGGATGGAACATGAGTGAGTAAATGTAGCCCATTTCTAATATTAGTTTTCTCACTTTAGAGCACAGCATTTAAACAATTTAAACTAACTACAAATACAAGAGTTTAACATTTAACTTAAAACTAAATTAAACAAAATATATATATTTTTTTTTACTGTGCAGCAAGTACGTCATCTGCCATAATTATTTCTCACTTGGCACATAATTCACTTCTACCACACAGGATGCCAGTAAAAATGTGTATTAGAGCTTTGTGAAAATATTCATGTACGTTATGCTGTCATTGTGTGTGAACCCAGATTGATGAGCCCAACGCTTTCGGAAACACCGCTCTGCATGTAGCCTGCTACATGGGGCAGGAAGCAGTCGCTAATGAGCTGGTTAACCGCGGCGCGAACGTTAACCAGCCCAACCAGCGAGGCTTCAGCCCCCTGCACCTGGCTGCCGTGTCCACCAACGGCGCCCTCTGTCTGGAGCTACTGGTCAACAACGGGGCTGACGTCAACATGCAGGTAGGCTGCAGTCACAACACCCTAGAAATTTTTTTTATTAATTTTTTTTTTTCCTCCCCTCCTCTCTTTTTAAGAACATTTTATGTGTATTCTTCCTGAACAGCCTTATAAACCACTTTTCTTGTACATTTTTTGCTTTGTTATAAAGAGCAAAGAAGGCAAGAGCCCCCTTCACATGGCAGCCATCCACGGACGCTTCACTCGCTCCCAGATCCTCATTCAGAACGGTGAAGTAGCCCTTTTTTTTTTTTTTTTTTTCTCCCCCACACACTTATTTATTTTTATTAAAAAAAAAAAATTTAGCCTTGTGCTTACATATTTTTTTTCTTCTTTCTCACAGGTGGGGAGATAGACTGTGTGGACAGATATGGCAATACTCCTCTTCACGTTGCTGCTATGTATGGCCATGAGCTGCTCATCAGCACCTTAATGACAAATGGCGCTGATACAGCCAGGTGTGTGTGTGTGTGTGTTCATTTACAGGTCGTCCACGACTTACAAACGAGTTCCGTTCCAGGAGCGTGTTCGTAAGTCGGATTTGTTCTTAAGTCCGACACAATTTTGCTCGCCTTTGACACAAATATACAATGTAAAGCGTATCAATCCACTTGACTAAATCTCTGTCCTCTTTCCCCACCCTGCCATCATGTGGCCAAAAACCATAACCGTTCGTAAGGAAAGTTATCTCCCACCTTAAATATAACCGTGTTGTCATCATCGTGCTCCCGGACTGATTAATTGAAACCGATGAGGCCGACACATTTCTCCCACACCCCCTGTACTTTTTGACATTTTGTTTATTTACACCCTGATAATATTCTATATAATTGTGAACATTTGTATCTGGTCCACTGCAGTGTCTATTTTTATGTACAATACACGTGAGCTACTTGCGCGATTGAACCGCGGTCCGTTCGTTTCTGCGGAAAATTCATAACTCGCATGTTTGTAAGTCGGGGACAACCTGTAATGTAGAGTGTGATCTAGAGTGTGAAGCGTGTATTACCGTAAAGTGTAACCTTCTTTCTCGTAGGCAAGGGATTCACGGGATGTTCCCACTGCACTTAGCCGTGCTCTACGGGTTCTCTGACTGTTGTCGCAAGCTGCTCTCCTCAGGTACTTCATAATCGTCAATCACCGAACCGCACCTCTACACTCTCGATCTAAGGGGATCATTAATGTTGTTTTTGTTTTTTTTCCCCCAACCCCCTGTGCAGGTCAGCTGTACAGTATTGTGCTGTCGATGAGCAAAGAGCACGTGCTCTCAGCCGGCTTCGACATCAACACTCCGGACGAGTTCGGGAGAACCTGCCTACACGCTGCTGCCTCTGGAGGGTCAGAGAGCAACTCCATGCACACTCTCTCTCTCTCTCTCTCTCTCTCTCTCTCTCTCTCTCTCTCTCTCACGGTTTTCAATTCGCTTCCATAAAAATCTGTGACATGTTTTTAAAAATAGGTGGTCATGTGATGAGTTTCTCCTTCTCTATCTCGCTCTGCAGAAACACTGAATGTCTGAACCTGCTGTTGAGCAGTGGCGCAGACATGAATAAGAAAGACAGGTTTGGGAGGTAAGAGTTAAATTTCCTGCATCTTGTATTATAACCAGGGAAGGATTTTTTGTGCGTGTGTTTAATGTGTGTGTGATCTGCGCAGGACCCCTTTGCACTATGCGGCTGCTAACAGGAGGTATCAGTGTGTGGTGATTCTAGTAGGAGCAGGAGTCGAGGTCAACGAACCTGACCGAACCGGCTGCACACCTTTACACTACTCCGCTGCTTCCACTGCTTTCTGCAGGTAACATTCACACACCACACACGTGTCTGTCTGTCTCTTTTTTTTTTTTTTTTTTGTCTTCCTGTCTTGTTCTCTCTCTCTCTAAAATTTCCTCTTCTACCCCAAACATTCCCCCTTCACTGGTACTCACTTTTTGTCTTTGTCTGTTACTGTTTAGTGCACTCTCTCTCTGCCCTTCCTCTTGTGCTGTTTTGTCTCTCTTTTGCACTTTTTAGTTTCTTTTTTTTTTTCTTCTGTCACTGATTTGCACTCATTCTCTTTCTCTCTCTCCGTCTTTGCGCTCTCTCTCTCTCTCTCTCTCTCTCTCATAACCCCATTTCACTCTTTTTATATATCTGTTTCTCTCCCCTTGTGCGCCCTCATTCTTTTGCTCTCTCTTTCCTTCTTTCAAGGTTCAAGATTAAAAGTTGCTTTTTTTATGGCATGACAAATATTTTACATTTGTATCGCCAAAGCTTAGAAATTAGTCACAAGTAAATAACAGTAGTAGATAAATTTTTGGGGGAAAAAAACATATAGAAAGTGATGATGAATAAATGTATGAGTACAGACATTTAAAGTCCAAGATAAAGTGACACTCATGTACATGGTGATAAAGGAAAGCATACATCATAATAAAAGTAATAATTATAGTAGTAATAATAATAATACACTTCATACAAATTTCAATAATTTTTGATTGTATGAAGCTGTTTTGCGACAATGTCAATTGTTAAGCACTATACAAATAAAATTGAATTAATAATCTCTCTCTTTCTCTCTAGTTCTCTCTTCTGCCACTGGCTCTTTTTCTTTTGTCTCCCTTTTGCCCTCTCTCTGTCTGTCACTGTTTAGTGCGCACTCTCATTTTCTGTCTCTCTCTATTGTTTTTTTTTTTTTTCTCCTACCCCATGCACTCTTTGCTTTTGTCACTTTTTTTTCCTTTTATCTGTTTGTCTATTCTGCCTCTTTCTCTCGGTCACTGTTTTGCACTCACATTTTCTCTCTCTCTCCAACAACCATTTTGCATTCTCTCTCTCTTTTTGGTGCCTTCTGTCATTCTCTTTCTCCTTTTTGACTCTTTTTGTCTTTTTTTTTTTTTCCCCCTCTGTTTTTATTTCTCTTTCCCATTTAATTTAACGAGCTTTATCGGCATGACCGTAATACATACAGTATTGCCACAAAATAAAACGGGAGCAGTTATTAAATACACGCATTTAGATTATGCTAAATAACAGATGATTTAGATTATATTAAACATTCTCTCTCTCTCAGGGTGGATCGAGGCCAGCAGAGTCCAGAGGACGGAGAGAAGGAGTCATTCATGTATGGCTTTCATGTCAATCCACTGATTTTAAGCTTTTGTGTGAATGTTATGTTTGCATGTTTGTCTTTTTACCTCACTGTTGACATTGAAATGAATGAGGTAGCTGAAGTTAGTTTCATAACTGGTATAGAATTAGTCATGAACAGTGTGAGGGTTTAAAAGATGCATATATTTAAAATTTGCAACAGCTGCAGTTCTAATCCTGTTTGCTAACAGATGGTGTGTTTGAAGCCACATGCTGTACAAGGCTCAGAGCACTATAAATGTTGTTGTTTAATTTGCCATGTGACGTCTCGACCCTTGAGGATTTGACTCAGGGGAAAATTAGTCTGTTTCTTATTCTTGCAGCGTACACACCGAGAATAAACTCACTCTGGAATGACTGGAGGAGTTGTTTGTTGTACTTCAGATAAACATTGTTGTGTAGTTTCCTTTTCTGTTTTGTGTATAACTATGCTCTTGTGTATGTGTGTGTGTGTGTGTGAAGGTGTGTGGAGTACTTGCTGGATAATGGAGCAGACCCATGTCTGTGCAACTCTAAAGGATACAACGCTGTCCACTACGCGGCCGCCCACGGAAACAAGCAGAGTCTCGAGCTGGTGAGCCTGCACACGTGCGCACACACGGTTTTCAATTGGTTTCTTGCTTAGTTTTATGTTGGCGTAGTAATGAATGTGTAAGGTACAAACTCTATACATACACACTGAAGAAGTGGGAGAATCATGTTACCCATGTAAAATATCCCGTGTTTTTCTTTTGTCCAATGAAGCTGTGCAATTAAATCAGTTACGCTGGTTAAGAATTTTTTTGTTGTTCAGTTAATCAGTTCTCGATTCTAAACCAATAAGATAAGAGATGCCTTCATTCGTCCCACAGTGGGGAAATTTCTTTGTTACAGCATCAAAGAAAAATGTGCAAATAGAAAGTAGGGACAGTACAGTGTATAAGTGCAAAAGAAAAACAATACATTTCGCACAGTTTTAAAATGGTGTTATTGCACAGTCGCTATTGCACACAGATTTAAGATATTGTAACTATATTTTAAGATATTATTACTATGTTTAAGATATTGTAACATTTATTACAACAGTATATACAAATATGGAGACTGGTTCACTGGGAACAGCTCTGATTGTCTAATAGCAGCAAGGAGAAAAGACCTTAAATTTGTTTTTTAATTATTTAGCTTATTATTATTATTATTATTATTATTTATACTAATTATTTAGCTAAACTTAAAGCTTCTACCCCACACTCCAGTCCAGTATGTGGCAGTAATGCACCAAACATCCATATCCTCAGGGGAAAAAAAGAAGAACCAGCCAGGTTTATTTACAAAATTTGTGTATTTTCTGCAAAAGCTATTCTAAGAAATTTATTTAGACTGTTTTAATGTTTAAGCTTATTTAAATAATTAAAATGTGTGGATCGGGATCATAAACTAACCAACTAAACAATTCTGTGGAATTGAAGCAATTAAGAAAAAGTTTGATTTAAGGTGCAATGATTAATAGCGTTAACACAATTACCTGGGAAGTTTCAGTCCTTTTATTGGAGCGAAAACAAACACTGTTACATTGTGTACGGCCTCGACTGTTCAATTAAGATTTGTAAAGTTGTAGCTGCATAAAATTGCCTGTTCACGAAGGTCTGGCTAACATACAACTAATGTGACAATTTTTTAAAAACTCTATTTGATCCACTAAAATATTTGCCCCATACATCTCTTTCAAATATTCTTTTTCAACATAATAATAATGAACATATAAATGTATTATTATAATAGTGATCCCTAGTCATGTGACAGCCACTGAGACCGTTATAAAATTGTCATGTAATATTTCTTTTGTGGCACATTTATTTTGCAGGGGATTTTCATGCAACATAAATGTTTACTAAATAAATCATCTTTATATATGTAATATGACAAGATTTTCTATGAAAAATTACATGGAACAAATCGTTATTATAAAACGAGATGTTCCCGTCGACTTTGTTTGCATGGAATTTAATTCTACACAAGTGCGTTTTTAAAAATGTACAACGCCATCTGTTGAATTTTGAGATGAACTAATACTTTTTTTTCAAGGTTCAATATTATTTATTTATTATTAATACAAGGTCGTTTTCCGTTTAAATGTTAAATTATCATTTAATTATCATATCTGAAACAAAGCCTAAATGTTGCCTCAAGCTCGGCCAAATACACCTGTGAAAACCCCATTAAAATTGGTTCAATGGTTTTTTTTTATGAAATGCGTGACAGACAGACAGACAAATTCCAAATCTTGATGTTTTCTATTTTCTATCTCATTTTATACACATATACATGTTCTACATGAAAACGATTGCATAGACACGTACCGATTTAAAAACATTTCGCATTTAGTTATTTTAGTTTAAAGAGATCTGATCAAAATAAATCAGTCCAAAAATGCATTTAATATGGCGATATTTCATCTATGGTGGCACGACGGTGGTTAGCACTGGCATTTTGCACCTCCAGGGTCTGGTTTCGATTTCTGCATGTTCTCCCTGTGCTTAATGAGTTTCCTCCAGGTATTCCGGTTTCCTCCCACAGTCTTGAGACGTGCTAATTAGGTTAATTGGCGTTCCCAAATTGTCAGTAGTGTGTGAATCAGTGTGTGTCTGTAGATGACCAGATCTCCTACCACATTTGTGATAAATCCAATGGTCACCACAGGCTTCCACAGGCTCTACACCTCTGTAAACAGGAACCTCTTCCTGTTGTTGGATGGATGGGATATTATTGTTTTTGAAGCCTGTAAACACGTCATGTGTTTGATCGTAATAAAGATAATGTAAAACTACCTTGTGTATATACAGATATCTGTGGCAGGGGGGCATTTTAGCACAGAACACCTCGATCCACATACAGGCCGTGATTCTAGCTGATGTCCCCTGTCCTGTGTAAAAGTCAAGCTCTTGAAAGCAGAACTCATAAACAGCTTTGTAATATTTCAACATGGCTTTTTTTTCTTTTTTTTTCAAATAGAAAGTTCAAATAGTTATGTGTACTTGATATATTTGGAAATGCTTCATTTGTTTGTTTTTGTTTTTTCCACCTTTTAATATTTGTTTCCTTTCTAGCTTTTGTTGATGTCCTACAACACATCAGGCGATGCAGAAAGCACTGGACCCGTCAGTCCCTTACACTTAGCAGTAAGTCTTTTGGTTTTGTCTTTAACATAACACAACAACTTGTTATTCAGTGTTTATAAGTAATGTTCCCACATCCAGCTGTTATTCATCATTATTTAAAGTAATATTGCAGTATGAATTTGTTGAAGTTTAATCATTTGCTCGTCTCTGGCAGGCCGAGGCAGGACACTGGGAGTGTGTGAGTGTCTTGGTCGAGTCAGGCACGTGTGTGGACGTGCTGGACTCGGTGGGACGCTCGGCGCTATACGTGGCCTCTCAGAGAGGACACGCTCGCTGTGTGGAGCTGCTCCTCAGCCAGTCAGCATCCTGCCTGCTCACTGAGCACTGCAATAAGTGGACTCCTCTCCACGTCGCAGGTAAACTCAGGGCGTCGGTCGAAGTTTTTTATATTTCTCTGCCTTCATATGTGTATTTTGTGACGTTAAGTCGTTCTGGGCGCAAGGGAAATAGCTCCATGGTGTGAAGTAAAAAAAAAAAGTGTGTGTATATATATTTAATAATAATGTAAAAGCTGTAATTCAGGGCTACTTTACCAACCATGAATAATTTTAACTCGCACAAACGTGATGTATGTCTGTGTCTTGTGTGCTCCAGCTGCGAGCGGCCATACAGACTGTCTGCAGATGCTGCTGTCCAGGAAGGAGGAGCCTGACCTCCCAAATGTCTCTGACACTGAGGGACAGTGAGTGAACATCTAATAATCACACACTTTCACAGCAGCACTAAGAGGAATCTGTCTGCCTGAGCACAACACTGACATCAGTGATGGTTGTGTGTGTAAAATATAGGGTTGTAGCTATCGAATATTTTAGTAATCGAGTATTCTATCAAAAATTTTATCGAGTAATCGGATAAAATGTACTTTTGCTTAATTAAACAGCAATGTAAAATATATAAGAGAAACAAAGAATAATTGGTTTTCTTTTTAGAAAAATCAACTTTTATTTTTTAAATGCACACAGCATTTCATCAAAAATAAACATTGTATTATTCACAATACAAGGAATAGCTTAAAGTTGACCAAGTCAGTGCCATACATTATTCTAAACCCTTTTCTTAGATGCAAAAACAAACAAACAAAAAAAAAGGTATTTCAAATGACTAAGTATCAAAAAAACTAAGGCACACATTAAAATAAATAATTATACAAAAACACTAAGTTGTGTAACTTAACTTTCAGAACTAAAAGTTTCTAACTTTACAGCTCAGGCATAACATGAGACTTTACTGACAATTTCTGTTTTCTCTTGCTTGTTTCTTCTTCTCTTGACTGATAATTTTATCGCTCCCTTCCATTTTACAGCCCGCAACAGAACGCTCCATTAAATCAATACACCGCTAACTGTTTGCGTCTCCTTCCGCTTTTTTGGGTGACGTAAGCGCTGCTTCTTTGTCAGTGTTTACTGGCGGCTTGCATCCGGAAGCGCGCTGCGTCACGCCAAACCAATAATTGCGCAAAAACATAACGCAAGCTTTTAAAATTAATTAAAAGAAGCTTCGAGGCAGAAGATTTTGCCTCGATCATCTTTTGTAATCGAATTACTCAAGTTACTCGAGGAATCATTTCAGCCCTAGTAACATAGCAAGAGTTTTGGTTCAGAGATTAGACTCAAATAGATGCACCAAGACCAGGGGTTCTGAAAGTACCAAATCTAATTTCTATTCAAGATCAAAGGTCCGGAATGATTGATGATTATGGGCAAATTACTTTAAAAAATTAAATAAAAAATGTTGCTTGTGAACCTGAGCAGCGCCAACTTTTAAGTTTTTTTTTTTTTTTTTTTTTTTTAAGAAAGAACTGCATTAGTAAAATCTTCTTAGACTGATTTTCTTTTTTTTAAGGCCTAAGCAAACTATAAATAAGCAAAGTCCGTTTGTTTTGATGCCTGAATAAACCAATTAAACAGACACACTGACCTTAAAGAAGATGCTGTCAAAGGCAACATTTAAATGATGAAGTTGAAGTAATGTTTCTTGCAGTAGGTCACAAGAATTTCACCAGCTGGTCCAGTAGGACGGACAGAGTGAAGCAGATTGTTTGTGGAACTATTTTTCTGAATAGTTGGGATTTTCGTCTCTATTTAAAATCTTAATTGAACGTGAAAAAAAGGTGCGACGTGAACAGACTCGAACACAGTTGAAATACACAGCGTAGTTTTGAAGTGTGCACCACCTGCAGGATTATGGAGGAACGTCAACCATTTTTTCTGCTTTTTATTAATTAATATTGAGGTTTGAACTAAAAGAAATCCATACTGTAAGCACTGCATGCTGTATTTATTGATTTAAAAAAAAAAAAATTTCTTCAACTGATATTTACATAATTTTTTTTTTCTGTAAAGCTGCTTTGCGATCAAAAGCGCTATGTAAATAGAACTGAACTGATATTTACTTATTTTTTCATTTGTATGACCTCATCAGCGGGACTGACTTCTCTGACTCTCTCCTCTGCAGGACGCCTCTGATGTTAGCCGTACTGGGAGGTCACACTGACTGCGTCCTCTTGCTGCTGGAGCGAGGGGCGTGTCCCGATCCAAGAGACAGGAAAGGAAGAACGGCACTTCACAGAGCGGTCAGTCTTAGTTATATGCCGTGTTGTTCAGCACACCGATTAATTCTCCTGATTGTTATACTGGTGGTGTACCAGGGTGTAGATCTCTACAGGCAGCCCATAACCGGTTCGGCACGTGTGTAAACCATGAGTTAGCTGCGAAGCTTAACCATCATGATGCAAAATAAACAACAAAATCCCCATATGCAGTGCTGAAAACTAGGCCAAATATTAAACATCTGTACCCATACGGAAAAAAGCTGCAGAAGTGTCAATCAGCAGAAGGTACTTTTTATGGCACATACTAGAGACCATTTGACATCAGTAAGTAACCAAAACGTCTTCGGTGTAACATCACATTAATCTCTGACAAACACTCGACTATAGGTCATGACTATACGAACAGACAGGCTCAGAATATTATCGCCACTGCAAGTAATTATGTTTGAGATATTGTAAAAATGCATAATGTATTTCCTCTAACCAGTTCGTCATGCATTTCTTCATTTCAACATCACGCATTTATAATGCAAGTAAATCTGAGTATATTAAAATGGTGGAACATGAAATGTGTCCAACATTTGAGCACTAGGTGGCAGTATTCACCTAAAATGCAACCTCATCAACCACAGCCAGTGGATACTATATACACTGAGAAGGATGGACTTCCACAGATTTTAAAACTACAGAGTTTTCTAAACTGAAAAAAAAAAAAAAATTTATTCGTCACGCAAAGTTTCAAAGTATCCACCGCTTTTATTCATATTTTATTCATATGGTGTTAAATCTTCAGGAGCAAGATTTAACACCCAGGATCTGAAACTGAATTGATTATGGGTTATCAAAGTCATGTTTCACTAGCAAAGTGTTAGACACTTTAACATAAAGTGTTTGTTAAACCGGTTCCTAACATGATCATGGCAAAAGTTGTTTTTAAAATCTTCACCTTCTTGAGACGTGGTGATTTACTCCAGATTGCTGTACTCTTCAGTGTTTCCCTTTGTGCATTACATCCATTAAGGCTCAGTTATATTTGCTTTTAATTATTTGTCCCCACATATCCTGTGGTTGTCACTTATCGCATGTTCACCACATTTAGTGTTGTGGAGAACTGTTTTGGCTCTGTAGTGCCATCTAGTGGATGTAGTGGATTAATTTCTCCAGATGCATATCTTCTATTGCATATAATAGAAGATGGACCTGAAGAATAAACCTGTACAGCTTAAAGACGTGTCTGTACGTTAAGATGGGACATGAGATGAGGAATAGAGCACATCAGGATGTTTTTTTTGAAGTTTTTATCCGCCTGTCCATGCATGCATCACATAAAAACTACTGAACAAATTTATTTGGCTGAGCTTGAGGTAACAAATAGGCTTTGTTTCATCACCGTCTGCCTGTAGGAAGAGAGGATTTATTTAGAAGCTAATTTGAAATTTGTCCTTGTATCATAAAAATCATTAGTTCATCTCAAAATTTAACAGATGGCACTGCATTTTAAAAAAAAAAAAAAAAAAAAAAGAAATTTATAGGTGTGAACTTAAATTACACGTTGACAAAGTCGCGGGCAAATGTAGTAAGGACATAAGACACTCACTCACTCAGGGTGTGAGCAGCGATTCTCATGTTGCAGTTTCTGCAAGTGCATGCATCAAGTATATGATTAACACCATCCTTTTAGTTTTTTTTTTATTTTTATTTTCTCCAGTTCTTCTCACCAGACCACTTTCTTTCTTGTAGTCACTGCTCGGCTGGGAGGACTGCGTGACCGCACTGTTGTCCCACAACGCCGCGGTCCTGACTAAAGACGTCCAGGGCCGCACTGCACTCCACCTGGCTGCTTCCTGCGGCCATGCTGAGATTCTGGCCAGAATGTTGTCTGCTGCTGACCACGCCAACTCGCACCATCCGATCGCTGACTGCCACGGCTTCACCCCCGCACACTGGGCAGCCTATCACGGTGAGGCTCTAACCCCTAACTAGTGTCCTAACTAGTTGGAATGCAATGCAATAAAACATTTAGATTAACTCTTTATTGAAACACTTTTTTTTTTGTATGTGTGTGTTGTGCAGGTCATGAAGACTGTTTGGAAGTTTTACTTGAAATTAAACCATGTAGTATCGAGGAGGGAAACCCCTTCACCCCACTGCACTGTGCTCTGTGAGTTCAACACGTTCAAAGCACAGGTTTTATATTCTCAGTGTGTATGTCAGTTTTCAGAAGAGACAACTGTTATAGTTAACAGTCTTGTGGCGTTTTTTTTTTTTCCTTTCCCCCCTCCCATTTTAGAATTAATGGCCATAGCGGTTCTGCAGAAATTCTCTTGAACTCCAGTTTTGGCTCATCACTGGTCCACGCCAGGGATGCAAAGGGAAGGTCTGTGAAAGCTTGTATGATAACATAATGATGTTAATAGATGGTGTATTCGCAGCATTATTTATTTATTTACTGCTGTTCTGAAGAACAGACTCTTGTAAATCAACGGCCTTTGTGTAATTAACTTTTTTTTTATTAATTTAAAATTGGGTTGGTGAATGTGGTGATAAAACATCAGTCATGATAATGTGTCTCATTTGTCCTATTTGCACGTGGTTAGTATTACCTGCGGATCTCGTGTGATTTTGTAATAATCGCGGCGGTTGTCTGTGATCTTAATCCCGTTCAAATCGGGCAAACGTAGTCCCCCGACTCGCAAACATTCGAGTTATGCATTGGTAAAAAAAAAAAAGTTAGTTCACCAGATAACAATATTTACAATCATATACAATATATATATTTTTTTATTATTGTTTCCTCCACGGTTTCAATGAATCAGTCCAGGAGCACGATGATGGCTTTACAGGACAGCCATATTCTGTCCCGATAGTGAATAATCCTAATTTTGGATAATCCTCAACAAAAGATCCAATACAGTGGAAAACAGCTCTGAGACAAACGGCGTCCGAAAACAACACATTTCACTGTGAGATTCATTTCCTAATGCGTGTTTCCGGATTTTGGCCACATAAGACTCGCTTTGCCAGAGTTGAGAACAAATTGGACTTAGGAACGTGCTCCCGGAACGGAACTCGTTTGTAAGTGGGAGACTACCTGTAATTTGTAAATTAAAAATTACCCAACAAATGAAATTACCATATTTTGCCGAACATTGAGGTCTTGAGATTTGGCGGGGTCGTATATAATTTTTTTTTTTTTCCCAGGGTAATTGTTTCCTGTGCACCATTTATCTTCAGCAAAGAATGGAGGCTGCATTGGAGTGAAAGTATTTTGGGTGCTGGGTCATATCGCTATACACCATACAACAATGCAATGTGCAGAAGAAGAAAAATCGTGAATAGGGCTTTATTTGTATGAAATGTAATATAACAACAATTTATTTTATTTGTATGATAAGCATCATATCCGGGAGATAAGTTTTAGTAAAATCGCAGGCTTCGTTTATCCCATGCGAATGTGTCACACGAAACTCGGATGTGTGCGGGGTAATTTCTAAGTCGCACAAGGTATTACTAATCCTGCGCAAATAGGACATGTACAGTTTTTGTTGAGATTGCAGCAATCTTTTTTATTTATTTATTTATTTTTTTTTTAACATAATGTAAAAACTTCATTAAAAATTAATATTTTGCGTGCAGAACTCCGCTCCACGCTGCTTCCGTAGCCGAGGACGTCTCCGGGCTGCTCCTGATTCTGCGCATGGGAGCCGACATCAACGCCGTGGACCATTCAGGACGCTCGGCGCTCATGGTGGCTGCTGACAGGGGCAAGAGCGGCGCTGTGGGTAAGGATTAAGAACGTCTCACTCTGCTGGGTTTTGCTTTCAAATTCATTAATTTCAGCATTAAAGCACTCGCACTGATGGAGTGATCGATTGTTGTTGTCCAGCCCTGCTGCTGCATCGAGCCAAAGCTGACCTGTCTCTTCTGGATGTGAACAGAAACACTGCCCTGCATCTGGCCTGCAGCAAGGTACCGTCTACCCTACTTACAGACAGGAGGGGTGATGTGCAGTCTAGTTTTCTCATCGTCCTTGTTAAACTCTGTGTGCCCTCACCTTATAGGCTCACGAGATGTGCGCCATGCTGATCCTGAAAGAGATCCACAACCCGATTCTCATCAATGCAACCAACAGCATGCTTCAAATGTGAGTTTTTTTTTTTTTTTTTTTTTTTCTTTCTCTCCTACAAATCCATCATAAATTTCGACAAGCTGTGAGCCATGAATGCACCCCTGTCTTCACTTCTTCATCAGAAGTGAATCCTCATCCTTATGGGGCTGCTTTCAGGGTAATAAACAGGTGAAAGTCTGATGGAGCGAGATCAGGACTATGTTTTGAGGCGTAAAAGCATCCTCCCTAAAGTTTTTTGCAGAATGTCGACAGTGTGTGCGGACGTGCATCTTCATGCAAGATCATGACACGCTTGGTTAGCGCAGTCCCCTGTGTTTAATCTGAAGTTTAGGCTTCGGCTGTTCGATAAGCGACTCACTGTAACGAGCAATGTTGATTTATTGAACCTTTTTTCCTGAAATGTTCCAATACTGGCTCTTGAGAATCCCAGAAAACTTTCCAGCTGATGGTTGACTTTTGAACTTTTTCTGGATGTTTCCGTTCCATACTCTGCCGTTTACGCTCAGGCTCGTAGTGATGAATCCGTGTCTCGTCACCAGTAATGATTCTCTCAAAGAAACTTTAATCTTCCTTAGAGTATCGGTCCAAATTTTGTTTGCAGATATGCAAACGCTTCTGTTTACCTGCTGTATCTGGCACCTGTACACCCTCAGACCACAAAAAAAAAAAAAATTAAATCACTGCTCGCTGTTCATTCATGCAAATTACGAGTGGGGCATCTTTTTTTTTTTTTTTTTTTGCACTGCAGTTACGAATTGCACCTGTACATGTGTGATTTATTATTTTTGGCACGAGCGTGAGTGTAAAGAACTGGTTGTAAACTGATGCTCCAGGACTGTAATTCCATTTAGACTAATATTAGTGTAAATGTTACGGATATTGGAATTAGAGTAATACACATTTTCCATTTGTGTACAGGTGATAGCTTGACATTCATTAAAAAGAAAATAATAAAATTCCAGCGTGTAAACTCTTGTTTGGCTCTTTCCTCTAGGCCTCTTCACATCGCAGCCAGGAACGGTCTGGCCACCGTGGTTCAGGCTTTGCTCAATCGTGGAGCCACAGTGCTGGCGGTGGATGAAGAGGGTATGCCACTTAGTTTTTTTTTTTTTTTTTTTTCTCTCACTCCTAATCGTGCTTTTCTTTAATGAGATGATCTCTGGTGTGAGTGTTCTCGAATCAAATCACAGACGAAGTACAGAAGTATGTTTTAGAGTTAAGTTTGATGCTGTGTTTTACTCTCTCTACCTATATGTTTCAGGTCATACCCCTGCCCTGGCATGCGCTCCCAACAAAGCCGTGGCCGACTGCCTCGCTCTCATCCTCTCGACCATGAAGCCTTCCCCCTCCAGCGCGCCCTCTTCCTCCCCCTCCTCCCCCAGGCTCAACCTGCTCAAGCATTGTGGCATCACGGCCGCTTGCCCTCCTTTGCCCAACGGCGGCCTTCGCCACACCTACGGCAAAGATCGGCACGGCGCCGCCTTCGGGTTGGACGGCTGTCTGACCGAGTGAGCCGATCTGCATCCTAGAGCCCTTATGACAAACCACACACACGCGCACACACATAATAACATGTCTGTGTGTATGGATGCTCAGTTTGGTCTTCTCTCTATCTCTTAATCTCTCTCTCTGTCTTTATCTCTGTCTCTTAATCTCTCTCTCTCTCTCTCTCTCTTTTTTTTTTTTTTTTTTTTTTTATTCTTCCTAGACACAAA
>JAQMYJ010000015.1:4591912-4610270 GCA_030014305.1 Clarias laeviceps
CTTCTTCCTAGACACCTAGTCAAAAAACGATATGCAATTCCAGCCTCACGACCCTCCTGCCCCCATCACCACCGCTTTTCTTTACTACTGTTAGAGGATGACTAGGAACGAACGTGTTTATTTATTTTAAATGCTTGCTAGTTCTCGCTTCGAGAAGTCTACGATACCAAGCCATCTCGTGTGCGCGAGTTTCCATGATCGCTGGCTAGTTGTTTTATAGACTAATGTTCATTTAAGCCCGGTTTACTCGGCTAAGGTTCGTATTATGCAGCTGCCTTTTTTTTTTTTTTTTTTTTTTTTTTTTTTCGGTCACAGATACAAGTGTGTGTGTGTTTGTGGATTTCCTATGAGAAGCTGTGGCCTTGCAGAGGAATTTCCAGCCTGCCCTGAGGAACAGTTAAAACGGGTTACTGTAAACTAAGCACGAAGGTGTGGGCCATGTATTAGATGGTCTCAAATAAGTGTGTGTGTGTGAGAGAGAGAGAAAATATAGTTTTGTGTGTGTGTGTTTAGCAGTCCAACCAGATTTCCATCCCATACTTGATTCTTGCTTTTTAAGCTCATGCATTGTATGTCAGGTGCAATCAAATTCAGCACAAAACTAAGCAGAAAAAAAAGCTTCTTATTTTTTCTTTCTTTCTTTTTTTTTTTCCTTTTGTTTTTATTTTTGAGACAAGGGAAACCATACGACCTTAAGCCAAATGACCAATGACCTCTGGGTTTGAAAGGTCAAAAATGGTGCATGTTTACTGTAGGCTTTTTTTCTTTCTTTTTCTTTTTTTTTTTGAAGAAGGAATAACTTGGGAACATTGCAATGGGTTTACACAGAAGGCGTGTTCGTCGTTTCCAGCTTATAAAGTAGTAGTAGCACCAGGGTACCATCGGTCATCCGACACGACACGCAGACGACGGTGAACTGAACAGGAAACCGAAAGCACAAGCGTCAGATCGGACATAGGCCTTTCGAAAACTGATCCTTACTCCTAGGAACCACCTTCTACCTGGGAAAGATTGGGGATTGGCTGAGAAACTCTGAGGCTGCTAGGCTTGGAATCTGGGTGTAGTGCTTTCCCAGCCGACCATATCGAAATGTCTCGCGTTGCGTTGAGCTGCTCTCGCAGTGCCTTTTTTTAATAACAGGTTTTTCTTTACAAAATGTCCGTTCAGTCCGACTCGTCACCGTTCACAGCTTAAGTGGTGCTTCCTCTACAGACTATTAACTTTAGCCATATGAATCATTAGTCGAGCCTTTTGCTGAAGGATCGCTTGGAATTTTCTTTCTTTTTTTTTTCTTTTCTTTTTTTTTTAAATGATTAATTTCCAGCAGCTTTTCTTGTCAGGGTGTATGGCTTTAACTTCTGCAATTCACAAGCTCAAACTGAGAATCAGCGACTTTTCGTGAGAATTGCTGATTTTCACCTAGGGTTGATTTGGGTTATGATGATTATGATGATGATGATATTACTATTATTATGACCAAAGTTGCGTTAATTTCGTAGCGTTCCTAATTTGGCGAAAAATAAACACCCGTTTGGTGGTGCAAATCTGTTGCCCCTTCTCCCCTCGTTTAGTTCAGTTCAGTTTATCCACCGAATGTTTCCTTATTGCCAAAGGTTGATTAATTGTTCAGTGTACAAATGTGCTTCCTTTTCATTTTACATCCAAGCCACAACGTTTCAGAAAAATATTAGGGTCGGAATATTATTCGGAAAAAGAAAAAAATATATATATATATCGAGACATGCAATATTTGCGCAATTAGTAAAGAGACAATCAGTCGAAAGGGCTTTTAATTTCCCCTATTATTGTTATTGTTGGGTTGGTGCGTTTTCCGATATATTTGAGACCAAAGGGAATCGAAACGAGATGGTATGAGCTGCTATCTTGCGTTGCGTTAACCCGAGTCTCACTGAAGCCATTGGAACTGTTAAACGTATAAACTGAAGCAGCAGTAAACGTTTTTTTTTTTTTTTTCCCCCCTTACATGAAAAAAATATTTACTGAAGTACTTTGGCGGGTGTTGGGTGATTGTAGGCATGTGCTGATATAAAATAATTCTGGAGAATTTCCCTATCGCAGTTTCACAATAAAATTGTCATAAACCATGGACTTGGGGAGAAAAAAAAAATTCTAAAATGACCAATGATACAGGGCACAAACGATGATTGCGATTCGTTCTTGTCGGAGGTGGACACATCATACTTTTATGAGCTGTATCACCGGGGAAGCCTAAAGACATTGAGGTACCTAAATGTAATGGAGCGTATAATGAGCTGGTTAGTAGGTAAAGTGCGTTAAGTGTAAAAGAAGTGAACGAGAACTTGATTACAAAGAAAGTTTTTGATGTAGCATATGTTTGCAGCCTGGACAAAATGTCAGCAAAGTATTACTGAATTTGATGTCAAAGTTTGGTTAGCATGAGCGATTTGGTATATTAACGCTTATTAATCATCTTTGTAGGTTTATCGTACTAGTGCGTTAACTTTACGAAGTATTTGGAAAGTCAGAGTCTTTGTTTGAATATCTGAACATGAAATTCCTTGATACTGATATGTCCACCTCTGACTGTCCTTTCTAAAAAAAAAAATAATAATAATAATGCACGGTTTCTTTTTGTTTTTTTTTGGTTTGTTCACGTGCAGCTACATATGTGTTTACACGTGTGCGTGCAGTTCTCACAACCCCGAGTGAGTGCATCATATTTATGATGTTGCACTAATCGGGGAAAAGCAATTTGTTTTTGATTGCAGAAGGGCCGTTGGGGGGGGGGGGGTCACACAAAATGAGAAATGTGAACGCACGGGGGTTCAGCAAGGCATTAAAATCCGTTTGCACTGCCACTTGTATTGACTGACTGATTCTAAATACGATGAAGTCGAGGTGAAATTTTTGTAGTGTAAAAAAAAAAAAAAAAAAAAAAGTGCACATCTCTTCGTTTGAAGAGTATTTTCTGTTCTCATCAGGTGCCATTTAGTAATCGGAGAAAACTTGTAATCGCAGCCTTTATCCGCGACCCGTACACGGGAGCACTTCTCATCACGCGCATGTGTCTGTGTGTGCGCGGCGAATAAACCGGCAGCTTGTGGAGGAGAGCTGGTCCTAAATATCTTGTAGCTGAAGGTTGTGTAAAGCTCTTAGAGTTAGAGGAGGGCATTTTAGCTGAATGACCATGTGCAAAATAAATAGATAAATTAATTATAAAAAAAAAGAAATGGTCCTTCTTTATAACTGGTGCCATAATTTTCTTCTCTGCACTTCATATGAATGATTTTATAGAGTAACGTGAATGAATTCCAAAAGTTATATATGTTGCATGATCCACAATGAAACCAAATTCATATTTATTTGAGATTATAACACTAATTAATAATAATAATAGTGCAAATTAAGCTATAAGAACGCAATGGTGTGAGGAGGATGATTTCAAATTAAAAAGCCATTCCTTAGCCTCGTGTTAGATCATGTTAACGGCTTAAAAGATATGAAAGTTTCATGACTTACAGGTTTTAGTATATACGAGCTCGAAGGCATTTATGGAAAAAATTTTAGTGGTTGTTTTCAAGGGTAAATTCTCCAATATGTGTCAAATGAAATGCCTTAACTTTGTCAGAAGGATAGAGAAATTTTTTGCCCCTTTTTTTTTTTTTAATTCAACAAAATAACGCTTAACGATCAACATGTCAAGCTTGGGATTATTTAACGCTTCAAATAATGTAATTTTTTTTTTGGGGGGGGGGTCCTGTAACTTGCATCCAATTAGCAGGAAAAAAAAAAAAGAGGAGAACTTGTAGCTACTTCAAAGTGCGTCTTAATAATAATCCGTTCGTGTCTGTGTTTTAATGTCTAGTTGATGCTCTCGAAGGTGGTGTCGACTGATGGAATGTCTAATTTACCTCAGTGGACTTTTAACGTCCCTACTACTTGAAGACACATCCGTTTAAGGCAATATTTAAATACCTATTTGATTCCTGCTTCGTCCTATTTATCTCTAGCGATTTGCCTTAAGAGGAAACGGTATACCGGGCAAGCAGTTGCAGCACTTGAGAGAAGATTTCATAAAAAAAAAAGAAAAAATATATATATATTACGTGTAGAGACACACACACACACACACACACACACGGGGTCTCGTTGCTCTGATGGCGAGATTGTGTCAAGAAGCACACATATCTGCATTATAATGCCAGAGAGGTTAAGCGTAATAGGTGTTTGTCAGGTTTTTCTTTCTTTTTTTTTAATTCAAGGACTAATTAGGAAACAGTGTGTTTTAATGGTGTGTGTTTTTAGATTATTTTAGCTTTTAGTTGTAAGTGTCTGCAGCATGTTTCTTTGGTAAGATAATGAATAAGGTAATGGGCTTTAGCTGTTCCTGTAGGTGCATTAAGAATTGGGTTTTTCCTTAAGTACAGTCTGATGTTAACCCTTTAAAACCTTTCATCATTATCAAATAGTTTATAATGTGAACAGAGGTGCCAACATGTACAACGTGGCATTTATAGCTTAAAGGAGACATATAACATGACTACAGCGACACAGCAGAGGAAGAAAAAAAACTGTATAAAATTTGCTAGGATTAAAAAGAGGCAAGAGACGGGAAGTAATTTTTGTTCGCACCATGTTAGCCCACACATCTGCAGACCTCGACAAGACCGCAAATCTCTGGTCTGTTTGGTGCATGTGTTTTTGTGGTAATTTGTTTTTTCCGTCTGCTGATATATTTAATCGCGAATGCTGGCACCTTTTTTTTTTTTTTTTTTTTTTAAATAAAGGAAACCTCAATACTAACAAACAATTTTACAAAAGGAGAGTTTTGAACCTGAACAGTAGAGAAGGGAATCACCAAGGACATGCCAATTCGATTTAAATTACGATTCTGTTGAGTGTCATGATTTTACAATTCTCTCCAGTTTTAGATTTAGGTGCAATTCAATGATGTGTGAATAGTTGAGTGCACCACCTGTTGGATAATGGAGGAATTGCAACTTTGTAATACCTCAAATCCAAACTTGTTAAAAGATAAAACTTCTAATTAAAGAAAAATCTGTTTTGGCGAGTCATAATCACTGTTTGTGTATCTCGTGATGTACATAAAAAAAAAAAAGAAAAAAAATTCCCCATCTCTACTGATTAGTGTCAAATCGTGGATAACCCATCCTTTATTATTTACTTCATATACAGTAGATATAGAGTATAAACACACTGCTGTGTCCTTGCTTATCAATGAATCAATGCAGGAAGCTTTTCAGAAATAAACATCACTTTATTTATTTATAATTTGTTCTTTCCTCAGCGTAAATGTTCTGTAGTTTAGAAACGAGCGATAGGTTAAATAGAAGGCGGCCATGCACTGAAACATGCTGGAAGGATTTGAGTTGTGTTTAACTTGTGATCTTACCTCAAAACTTAAACATAAAAAAAAATCTCTATAAATATATATACATATATAAATAAAACTGTGCTTGTGTTTGTGATGCACGCGTATACACTAAGATTCCGTTCACTTTGTTTAATAAGTTGGCGCTCCGAGGCCTTCTGTAAAGTAACGATTTTTAGTCTGTAGGTGCTTCTGACCTAAAATTGATGTCCTTTCCCTTAACGAAGGGTGAAATCCAATCAACTACACTGTCATCGCTTTGTCCTGAGATCCGATTCAAATTTCAGTGCTGTTTAATATGCGAATGAATGTTTAAAAACAAACACAAAGCTGCTTTCTCTCATCGGCAGCTCGTTTAATCGATTAACACCCTTAACGACGCATTGCCTGACTAGACTAGTCTTTATACGAGGCGTATGGGGATCCCTTTAAACTCCATCCGATCATATGTGACGAAAGCTATGCAGGAATCTTTTTTCCTTTTTTTTTTTTCTTTCCAACATGAATTGTTTAAAAACAAAAAACAAACAAATAATACAAAAAAAAAATCCAATCACAAAGCTATGAAGCCGATTTCGTATCCAACCTAAAACTGACCAAGCAGTTATTTTCTCAGTCCATGTTAGTGCTGTATGTGGCATGCTGCTATCCTGTACAAGTCTGTAAGCATCTATACTGTCTTTTGAAAAATTCCTCCACCATGTGGTAAATATGTGAGATTGTGCCTTTTGTTCTTAAGTACATGCCACAGGGTACGGTCTTCCATTGATACCTTTTTTTTAGTGAGCCTTACAAACGATCAAAAATCTGTTGTAAATTGAAATCCGTCGATCAACGGCTAGTTTCTACATGAGTATTGTGTCGTGAACAATCAGGAGCCTCAAAGAAGAAGAAAAAAAAAGCCCAGAGTCGCTTTGTGACATCACAAAGGACCGAATAATCTTTGTATAACAAATTTAACAGCGTATCCGTGCTAGCTAGTGATGTATTCAAATTCTGAACTTGGGAGGGGAGGGAGTGGCGGGGACAAAAAAACTTTATATAAAAAAAAATAAAAAAAAACTAACAAACAAAAAATAAATAAAATAAACGCTATTTAATTTCCTGAAGTGTGAATTCTTTAGTGAACTTTTAGACGTGTGCCGTGTTTCGTGTGGTTGTGCATTTTAAAGTTGGTTATAACCGTCTCTCGTAGAACGTCCAGCATGAACCGTCTTCTATCTCGTGATGAAATAGTGTCGTAGTTTCCCCCCGAAATGGATTAGGTTGAAGTGCAATAATTCCGATGTGCACCATAGCATTCTGACTGGAGGAACATGTCCTCGTAAAATCGACCACTTTTTTTTTTTTTTTTGTGTATGTCTATGTATGTGTATTTTAATACCATCTGGCTTTGCCTTCATTAAAAAGACAAAAAATTGTGGCACTTTCTTGTGGAATGTATAAAGACTTGCTGACGACTGTGATGGGCATCGGACTACGTCAATACTACTAACATTCAGAAAAGAGTGTTCTTTTTTTTTTTTTTTTTTGTGATCGGTTGATGCGCATGTGTGTGCGCTAGTGTAGATCTTCCATTTCCTTTCTTTCCCAAAGCAGCTTGCCGTTAAGTTAGCATCTGTGACTCACAAGCTTGACTCGGGACTGTTCAGCCTCTTTATGTGCGAGTTTTTTAAAGCTTTTCATGTCTCTGATCTATTGTGTTTTTTTTTTTGTTTGTTTGTTTTGTTTAAAACCAAAAAATGCCTAAGAGTTTGCTTACTGATTTGGCCTGTTGTGGTACGAATGAGTCGATAGGTCTGGACTAAGAACTAGTGAATTATACGTTTCTCTTCTGGTCCATGTGTGTGTAAAGACTGGACCCGAGGGATTTTCTGAGCAAATTTTGAAAAGCATGTTATTACAAACAAGTCTCTTCTCTGGTTGTCTAACAGATGATAGGAAAAGCTCTTTTTTTTTTTTTTTTTTAAAGAGAAGAAAAAAATTAAATAAGAGCATATCTGAAATTGAAACCGTTTAACATTCCGTGTGATTAAAGCAATCTGCACCAGGAAATTTCACTTTAGCTTTCAGCAACAAAGACTGAAAGATTTATAAACCAGGGCTGGGCGATATGGTGAAATCTCATCGATATTGCAATCATGATATGCTTTTTCTGTGTATCGTGTTTATCGTCAGGTGTTGGTGCTTTTATAGCTCCGTTGTTACTCACTGATTGGGTGTTACAAGCTTTGTTTTTTTTCCCCTCATTATCCCCCACCAGTTGTAAAACTTTTATAATATGGCTTCATCGATGTGTTGGCACTTTTAAAGCAAGATGAAAAATCTAAAGCATATCTTGAAGATGTCAAGTCAAGGATTTTTTTTTTTTTTTTTTTTTTCCTTTCCCATATCGTCCACTCATTCTAGACCAAAATTCATATATTCAGTGGTGGACAACTCCATTAAAAAAAATAAAAATTAAGCTTTCTGCTCGCTTACTTTAGATACTTGAAAACTTAATCGACTATTGCTAGCTAAAACTTTTTTTTTTTTTTTTTAACCCTAAAGTCTCATGACCTGAAATCTTTGCAAGATTATATGAAAATTCATGCACACTGTTAGGTTTAAACCTATTTAACATCCAGTACTACCTACCCATCAGCTAGGTCACGTCTCAGCTGATGCGTGTGGTGAAATTCAGAGGACGCGTCATAGTTACAACTCTGCAAAGTACATTTTTTTTTTTCCGATACCAAATAAAGAATTCTTTATTTTGCGCAAGTAAATACCAAGTACTTTTGTTTTTGTTTGGTTTTTTTTTTCCCCCCTCAATTTTCTGCTCTTTGAGCGAGACAAAAAGACAAAAAGGCTGCTGTCTATTTTAAATGAAATTCTAAAAGCTTGGTGCATACAGGCTGCTGATTTGTCCACCCCTGATATTACTTCACGCACATCCACTTTGAAGTTTTTATCTTTGAGTAGTGAAGTGTTCAGAATTGAACCACATCGAGCACATTGCTTTAACGATGACGACAATATATCTATTTTTGTCAAGTGTCATAGTCAAGTATTTTACGGCCAAGGACCAATCTGCGATTCCGTAGAGACGGCCAGTGACGCAATTTTTTTTGTCCTAAAACAAGCAATATAATCAATAGACAATTGTATATTTTGAAGGTTTTGAGTTGCTGGGTCACTTTGGCTCTGTTTTTTTTTTTTTTGTTTGTTTTTTCCCCTTTTTTCTTGTTTCGTTTTTGTGGCACCTTAGGTAAACACCCTCTCCTTGTGTTGGAAATGTTAAATTTCAACACTGAGAGAGCCTTACTTCAGTCAGACTGAATGTGAATTTGCTGTGTACAGGATTTCAGGCCATTTTAAATGGACTGGCTGCATTCCGCTCGGGTCTCGTACCTGAATCCGGTTTCACAAACGACCCGAAGTCTATGAGACTTTTTTTTTTTTCTTCTTTTTTTCCCCTTCTGTTCTTTCCAAAAAATGTAATAATAATAAATTGCTGTTACAATAGAGACGCAAAAATACTATGCTCTGATCGTGTCAGGCAGCACCCAGTGTGTATGCATTAGTGCGTGTGTGTCTGTGTGTGAGAATATAGTATGGGGTCATATCAAACCTTGTATACCTCATCAGCATATCTGCAAATACTGTCGTCGTGTTTTTGTTTTTTTTCTTCCTCCTTATAACGTTAGGAAAAGACGCCATCACCAGCATGTGCTCAAAGCCTGGGACCACAGCGGGGGCGTTTACCATCACTCGAACCCCTGCGTCAGCCAAAACAGATCACGCTCACATCTACTGCCTTCGCTTAAAGCATGACCCAAACCTGAGTTTTGTTTTGTTTAAACTGTTCATTTACTTTTATCAGCGTTCTGAGGAGTAGTAGCATTATTCCTACCTCTGCGTATTGCAGCTTGATGTATATCTGAATCTTGCCGCGGTGATGAAATGTTGAAAAATATGTATATGGAACAGATGTGCGTGTGTAATTTATCGTCAACAAGCGGTAATATTTAAAACAAAAAAAAAAAGTGCTTGATTGTGTGTCTGTTAGTGTAACATGAGAAAGTGTATACACAGCAGAGAACCACTGGAATGTGAAGCCAGACTGTATTAGAAAAAAAGCTTTTTTTTTTTTCTTCTCTTTTTAACCCACCTCTCATGCTTTTCCCCCCATCGTTCTGATGATGTCACATGTTTGCTAAAAACAGGGAAGCCTATCAGCCTATTGCAGCTTGTATAGTCTGATTTATATTATACCTGCTGTATCTTTTCTTCATTGTATTGTGGTGTTTTTTTTTTTTTTTTTCTCTTTCTTTCCTTTTCTTTAATCCCTGTTTTTCCTTCCCTTAATCACCTCTCAATGTTCACTGTGAGCCCTCAATTCAAGTTTACAACTCTTCATGGAGTGTGTGCGAGATTCCGGGTGAGTTTCGGGCATTGTGCGGGTGGGTGCATGACTTTGGTACCTAAGCAACAATTTTCATTTTCTACTGGAGGTTAGGGGGTTTGAAAGGGGGAGGGGAATAGGTCAGCGTTACTAACGAGGGGGGTACGTCCAGTTCCCCTGAGCCTTATACCGTTCCAAAATCAAATTAACCATTCAGCCTTTGGACCTTTTGTAGCGACCCTGAGTTCATTGTAGTGTCCTGAAAGCATGAGTCGTTAAGGAATAACACTCGCCCCCTCCGCCATCCCCATTTTCCCCGTCATACCCTTTCTCACACACACCCTAGCTGTGCCCCCACCCAATAAAGGAAAAAAAAATAACTTAAGCCATTCATTTCTTTGTGTGATGATGCAATCCTGAAAGCACTTTGCCTTGTTAATTCCTAGTAGGAGCTTGTTAATGGTTAATTGTTACTAACAGATGTGAACATCTGTAACATGTATTTAACTAAGAAGGAACATTTATCATTGTTTTGAATTTGGTATTATATGAACTCGGTCTCTCTGACTTTAAAATACAGAAAAAATGATAATCCTGTACATTTTGCGTTTGCCAGTTTCATAATATGCTGCAGCCAGTAGGTCTTGTCATTCAGTATTGTGGCTTAGGATTGGTTATGTTTGAAATAAAGTGCTATTGCTAAATAAAACAAGTAGTGGTGTGAGTTTCTTCTGGAGATGACTTCTGCTAGAATTTGCCTTTATATTTACATCATGTATTAAACCCTTGTGACACTGGCATGTGCATTTTATTACTCAACTATTTTTGTTTATATTTTTTAGCTCCATTATTGGTGAACTCCTATGCAAATAAATCTAAATAAGACAAATTTTTCCATATCCAATACTATTGTCAGCAGTGGTGGGACCTTGCTACAAACCCTGACAAATGAGCTATCTCTCGGGATTTTAAAAAAAAAAAAAGCAAATTTAAAAACTATATAAAGGCTCAGAAATGCACTCAAGTCTGAGGGTGTCCTTGGTGCCGAAACAACTCAAGAAGGAGCAAATACCGAAGCGTTTGGATATCTGCAAACATAATTTGGACTGATCCTCTAAGCAAGGTGAAAGTTTCTTAGAGAAATCAGTACTGGTGACGAGACATGGATTTGTCACTATGAGGCTGAGCGTAAACAGCAGAGTATGGAACAGGAACATCATTAATCACCAACTGAAAGTCAATCAGCTGAGTTCTGTGAAGACAGCGCTGCATTCGTGGCTTGCAGCCCAGCCTAAAAGATTTTTTAAGTGAGGGAATATGAAAGCTTGTTGAAAGATGGACAAAGTGTACTAAAAATTATGTTGAAAAATATGTATTTGTCTTTTTAAAAAGTTAATGAAAAAGTCTACAGAATGCAGATATATTTTGATTTACCCTTTAGCTAGCCATCTACCATTTTCAGTAAAGGTGAATAGAATTGTTAATGTATGACTAAAATTACAGAAATCCTCATGTTAGCTAGGTGGCTAGTATTCTTAATGAACTGTAAACATTTAGAAATATGACCTTAAAATACTTCAATCATATAATCTTGTCAGGTTAGTTCATGATATAATTTTATCTCGCGTTAGTACAAAAGATGATAATAATAAACAAACATGATGTAAGTCCTATCTGAAATCCTGTGAGGTAAGCTTGTGCTAGCTAGTTGGCTAGCATTATTAGTAAGATAATGAATATGGTTTTAAAGTCAGGTTATTTCATATTAGCTAGTTGGCTAGCATTAGCTGTATAGATGAAAAATGGTTATAAATGGAATTAAAATCCTTTCAAAAATCCAGCATGATAGCCATAATAATCATGATAGCTTGATAACCATCTATTTAATTTAAGCTGAAAATATGATAAACATATTTAAATATGACTTAAAATCCTGTCAGGTCAGCTCATAGTAGCTGTCTGTCTAGCATTAAATGTGAGACGTTGAGAAATAACATCAAAATCCTTTTAGAAATCCTGTCAGGTTAGCTCATGCTAGCTAGTTGGCTAGCATTATCAGTAAGATAAGGAATGTGGTTTTAATGTGGTTTTATCCTGTCCAAATCCTGTCAGTCAAACTGCAGTATTAGCTACTTGGCTACCATTAGCAGTATAGATGAGAAATGGTTATAAATAGAATTAAAATCTATTTAACATAAGATTTAAATATGACTTAAAATCCTGTAAAGTCAGCTCATATAAGTTGTCTACCTAGCAAGAAATGTAAAATGTTAGGAAATCCTTTCAGGTTATTTCATATTAGCTAGTTGGCTAACCCTTAGCATTAGCAGTATAGATAAAATGGTTATAAATAGAATTAAAATCCTCTCAGAAATCCAGCATGATAGCCATCTATTTAATTTAAACTGAAAATATCATAAACATATTTAAATATGACTTAAAATCCTGCCGGGTCAGCTCATATTAGCTGTATATCTAGCATTAAATGTGAAACCTCAAAATCCTTTTAGAAGTTCTTTCAGGGTAGCTCATGCTAGCTAGTTGGCTAGCATTATCAGTAAGATAAGGAATATGGTTTTAAAATCCTGTCAGGTTATTTCATATTAGCTACTTGGCTACCATTAGCAGTATAGATGAAAATGGTTATAAATAAATCATCTCAGAAATCCAGCATGATAGCCATCTATTTAATTATAGCTGTAAATATGATAAACATTTTTAAATATGATTTGAATTCCTGTCAGGTTAGCTCATATTAGCTATTTATTTAGAAGAATGTTCAATTATTTGTCACATGTACTTTACAGGACAGTGAAATGTCTTCTTCGCATATCCCAATTAGGAAACTGGGGTCAGAGCGCAGGGTCAGGCCAGCTTACAGCGCCCCTGGAGCAGATAGGGTTAAGGGCCTTGCTCAAGGGCTCAACAGTGGCAACTTGGCGATGCTGGGGCTCGAACCCCCGACCTTCCGATCAGTAACCCAGTAACCCACAGCCTTAACCGACTGAGCGGGCAGTGGTGGCTCTATAGCTATAATATGAATTAGCTATAGAGAAAAGCAATGCTTATATATGACTAAAATTCCTCTTGTTTTCTAGTTGGCTAGCATTAATATTATTGATGATACTGTATATTGTTATTACTAAGAATAAAATCCTGTCAGGGTAGGTCCAGTCTAAACATCAAACTTGTTTGGAAATAACTTAAACTTTTCTAATATCCTGTCAGGTTAGCATATGCTAGTCTTACTGTATTTAGAATTAGCTGTGATTTCTGCTCAGGTTTAGTTTAGGATAAATGTTTATTTAAACACAAAAAAAAAATCTATTTATTTAGCCATCCATTTATCTTTATCCATAAACAGGTTTATAAATATTCTCTTAGAAATTCTGTGAAATGTTTATTAATAACTCAATCCTCTCTTAGATATCCTGTCAGGTTAGCTTATGCTAAGTGTAAAAGAAATCTGACTTACATTTTTAAATGTGACTTTTTAGAAATCCTGTCGGGTTAGCTTGTTGTCTGTTTAGCATTGAACTGTATATAAACGGTTATAAATTCTGTCAGCTTAGCTAGCTAACTAGCTTTAATTGAATAGAGTTCAAACTAAATCCGATAAATGAGCTAAAGATATTCACACACAAGACACTTTTAATCAGTGATCACTTACAAATAAATTACAAATTCATTAAAACTTCACAATTAAAATCTACATTATAAAAGTTATATAGAACGAGACATGGAGTGACAGAACAACCTTTTTCATTGATATCAAAAGAATGCTACACCAGAATTAGCTTTTTAAAAAATTCCCCGAAGCTGCATGTAGTCAAATCAGTAAAAAGATTGTTGAGTCTGGTTGAAGCAGCATTCCTTTTTCCTGTACCGTCCTTTCAGGCGCAATCCCATGTTCAAAGACGTCTGTCCATTTTAGCAAAGTTTGGTGCTGCTCTATGGTTCCACACACACTATCTTCTGACTCTCACCCGTCACCTAAACTAATGCTGATGTTCTCCTCAAAGAGAGCGACGCACAGCATGATGGCGCCTCCTGTGAGCAAGCCGACGCTCTGTAGAAGGAAAGAGCTGAGAGGACTCAATGAACCTCGATCTCCGTGCAGCATCTCGGGCATCTGGAAGCACAAGGAACAAGAGGGTGCCAAGAATTGTTAGCACCTTAATTAGGGCAATATATAACATTGGGGACTGTTCTTAAGTGATCTTGAAGGATTAAACAGATGCAAGTGCACAGATGAAATAATATTTAATATTTAAATGTACAGTACAGTAAAACCTATACAGTAAAAACGAATGCCCTCCCTTACGAATTTTTAATTTAAGAATTGAAATTTTGAAGAATTTAGCATTGGGATACGAATTATTTTTGGTTTACGTGGGAAAAGGTTTGAAATTCCGGGGGAAATTCACAAAAGAAATCATTGCTAAAAAAAAGCAGCTGGTGCCAAAATGAACCATAAGATTAAGTGAGGTTTTATGTATACTTATTTCATGTTTTACTTCATTTACACGTATTTTCAAAATATTTGATTGTTTTTATATGCAGAAATATAATTATAGTGCTGGAAATTGCTAATATTGGTAATATTTTAAGGTGGCTGGAACAGATTATCTGCATTTACATTATTTCTATATAAAATTCTTTATCGCCTTAATATCTCGCCTCCAGAACAACTACACGGGCACAATCTCATATGCAGATGTTCCGCTGTAAGTTTTTTTTTTTTTTTTATTATTACATTTTTTGTTTATAACTCCCAATCTTTTCCACATCCTCCAAGTAGCTGCTTTTTTCATTTTAATATAAAATTCACTTCATATTTTTTTTTCTTTTCTATACCTTGCTAAATAAAGTTATACTCCCCCACCCCCCCTCGTATTTTAAGATTCAAATGCGATGCAAACTCATGCACTCTTGTAAATACACCAAAAATTTTTTTTAAATGCTCACTAAAAACCTTTTGTCACCTAAGAGCAAGCATTTCTACTGGTACATCCCTATCATAATAAAAACATAAGAAATATAAATCCACATAAATGTGATCATTAAAAGCACCTGATGTTTGTATTAGAACTTTAATTTTTATCATTTATATTGAGATTTTTACAATAAAAAACACAAGTTTATTTGTTACTTACAAAATCAAACCAGCTACAACACACAAAATGGAGCTAAAAGCCTTGAGTTATACTGTATAATTATAATCTTATTGCCATTTGTGTACAAGACCATGATTATGTTTAAGCCGATGAGTACTTCTAACTTACAGACAGAGGTCGTATGTAGCAGCGTTTGAATGTAAAAACAGAGACTGTCTGTTTTAGATATACAAAGTGCAAATTTAGTGCTGGTTTACTGACAAAACACTTTTGTTGAAACAGTGTGCGCCTCACAGATATACAATGTAGCTAATAGATATACAATGTACTTTTATTATTTTTTTTGTCCTGAAATAAAAGAATCTGATGTATGGCATGGAAATATTGCAAATTTTCCATATTCTAATTTGATATGTTTATAACTGGTTTTGAAATCCCTTTAACATTATTAATGACACTTTTGATAATACGAAGAAAGTTAAAGTCAAACCGGGACTTTTGATTGGGTAGAATAACAGCACAGTTACTGGAGTTAAAAACTCTGTTTATTACTCTATATCATCCCCCGTTACACTAATGCACTTATTTACATATGCACTTATTTCTTTATTATTCCTTTAATGGATGAAACATGGGGAAATGGCTTGAAACGAGGTCAGGACTATATTGACGGCGTGTCAACTCCCTACTGATTTCCTATAATGTGCAAGTGGTGTTGGTGAATGATTGCGTGCATAGTTCCCACGGACAGATGCATCTCTTCCGCAAGTTGGTGACAAGTTGTCTGACAATTTTCAAAGATCAGGTGTTCCACTTGAGAACGACCACAGTGAGCTTCGAGTCACCTTGGCCAGGATTATTATTCACGGTCTTCTTTAAAATGTTTACACCATTCAAAAGTCTTCAGGAAATGTCAATTGGTTTTATGCCTTCATTCGTAAGAAATAACAACAAGTCCCGGTTTGACATGAATGCCCCTCGAACTTCAAACGAGCCGATGATATTTTGAGTCTTAACCAAAGCTACTGTTCTCACCATGTCAGTCAGTGCGACATAGAGAAAGACTCCGGCAGTGAGTGTGAGGATCCAGGGTGAGTGCTGTGCCCACTGGTGCCCCAGTACCGTGCCAGTCAGCACTCCCACGTACCCCAGCAAGGCTGAGAGCAAGCTGAAGAGTGCCAGTCTGCGTACAGGCCAAGCTGCAGCCAGCAACACGGCCAGATCACCTGAACACACATGCAGAAACAATTAGTACTGTTGATTATAGGACTGTCATGATTGTAAAACTTTGCGAGTGAAATGAAATACCAGCAATAAATAGTGTTATTAAAGTGTTGGCACTACAAGCCACCAGAACAGCTACAGATTCTACAAGTCTCTGGAACTGTACTGGAACACGATCATTGTAAAGGCCATAACATTCAATTTACATCATGTTCATTCCTCATTAAACATTCAGTGAGCAGGTTCATCCCGGAAAAGACCACACCCATCAAGATATCAAGTGCCAGAAGAACTGCAGAATTGATTTGCATTCAATCTAAGGGAATGAGTTTGAGCCAGTAATAAAATTAAATGTCCCCTGCAGCATAACAAAGCTACTGGTTATTTTTCCTTTAATTTGTCATCCATCATGACAGTCTTGACATTAGGGCAGAACATGTTTTATCTAAACGATTGTAAGTTTTAAAAATGATTCATTGATTAATTAGAGCATATTTCAGTTGCTCGGTCTGAGCAGACACCTGAGCAGAGGGAGAGTGTTATACCCAGCTCGTGAGGAAGCTCGTGGCAGAAGACAGCAATAGTTGTACTAAGTCCTCCAGTCAGGCTCTGGGAAAACGCCACACCTACAGGCCAAAGAAGAAAAGGAGTAACGTGAGACATGTGAGCATGCACTGAGCAAATTCAAAACAAGGTGCTGTTTAATGATTAATGAAGAGTAACACAGTGATGAAAATCTCTCTCTCTTATTATTGATATATTGGCCCCATAAAACAGAAGATCAAAGAACAAGACAGCAGAAGGATTTAACATGATTGATAGCACAGTGCTGTGGAACTGTCACATCGGGTTAGTCAGATGTTTTTCATGATGTTCTTGAACAGCAGCTCTGTCAATATTTTAGGCTTCAGGATTTCTATTAATGCATTCATTCCAATACTAATTATCATTTCTACAGTAACAGATGACACGGGGAATTGTTTATTCAAACGCTCCTGTCAAGGATTTAAAGGTGTTAAAATGTTGACATGGTCAATTTTTTGTTAAAAAGACATTGATTTATTATTTTTGTAAGGAGTCTCCAGTGTCAGCGCTTTCTAACATTTTTGTATCATATTAATATGTTTCAAACATGGAAAAAGGAGGACTTTTTTTTGTCTTTTTCCCTTTCACCTGCTCAGACATACACACCGATCGCTAATCCGTCAGTGAGGTTGTGGATTCCGTCTCCCATGATGACCATCCAGGCGATGGTGCTGAGGCTGGAGGAGCTTTGATTTGGTGGTGCGTGTGAATGACCGTGACCCGACTCAGGGTTCACAGAGTGCTCAGGAGCAGCGCAACCTAAAGAGGAGAACCACAGGTTTCATGAATTTACAAATTACTCGGGAAGTATCAATGCATTGTGACGCCAAAAATTCTGATTTCTGTTTGTAACTGCTGTCATTTCATTACAACACAGTGTTATTTAATTGAAATATGAACAAAGACATTTTTGTAAACTCTTCCAATGATGCACATTGACTGTAATGTATTAGGCAGTATGTGAAAATTCTTAACATTCTTTGAATATAACAATTTCTTGCATTGATCAAAATATAAATTATTTACAAAAACCCAATTTAACATCAGATGCAGTAGCTTTTAAAACCTACTAGTCTGAGGGTGGAAACGATCAGGCTTGCAAATTTTTTATGCAGAACAACCATGACCACGATGAGACCATTATTTCTTATATGCTGGCAAACTTATATGCTGCTTGTTTTTTTACATGGTATTGATTTTATTAATCATCTTTAGTTTAGCACCAACAGGACAAAGAATTAAAAATACAAAAATGTCTCCCTCAGAGACTAAACAAGTAGATAATGCATGTAGGTGAAGTGAAAGAAAGCTAAATGTAAAAGTGCTTAATTCAAAAGATTTGATGTGAAAACTGTCTCAGACATCAGAATTACTCATTTTGCTATTACACTATGAAATCAGATTCTGATCTTTAGTCTTAGTTGATAAGACTGGATATAACTCTATAACTTTTAGGATGTTCTCATTGTTTTAAACTTACCCTGCAATGTCGTCATCTCCCCGGCCTCTACTGCATTCTCCTTTCTTTTCTTTGATTTCTGAGTGAGAAAGAAAAAAAAAAAAAAAAAACATTCCAAACTCTAAAATGAGTTTGTGTACCAGTGGCGATTTCTTTAAGACTGCAAGGGAAGCTCAGCTTCCCCTATAATGTCACAAAATTAATGGTCAAAT
>JAQMYJ010000015.1:4610370-4622439 GCA_030014305.1 Clarias laeviceps
ATGTAGGCTGAAAATGAGCTTCCCCTATTTGACAGACCAGTAGCCGCCACTGTTGTGTACGTGTGTGCGTCTGTTCCACTGTATAATGCTCAGTAGCTCACCTTATAGCTTTGCCTAAGACCAAGCACACTCTCAAACACGAAGAGCAGGTAAAGCCCACCGAGCACACTTAAGCCCTTGAGTACCGCATCCAGGTGATGGCTGTGTGGCCCAGAGTTCGCCTAAACACACAAACACATACACACATAAGCACTAAACAAACTATATTTACATATTCATACTTCTAGAATGTGAATGCACCACTTATCAGACTCATGAAACACATAAAAAGGATTAAAGACATGGTAATGTTTGACATTTAAAAGTCCTATATTTTAACCTTTTAAGCTCTTAAGGTTGTGTAATAATAACGTTCACTATCAGACACACACACACACACACTTTAAATACACATTACTATATGTAGTATGTACAGTAACAAGAGATTAAACAGTCCTTTAAAATAAAATATTAAACACAATCTATATAAATGGACGTCTTTATGTCCCAGAACAGTATTTATTTTGTATGTTTTTTTCCCCCTCTACATATAAGCCCAAACTAAATATATGCGATAATATGTCACAATAATCTGATATTCTAACCATCCTTGAAGCTTTCACCTCACTCACTGTTATCCTGGTCACTTACATGAGGCAGTAGATGCAGAAGGGCGTCTCCACATAGAGTGCCCACCGCCATGGCCGCCATGGGGCACAAAAAGGTCCGGAGGGCAGTGGGAGGGATCAGGGGAGTCAGTCCGAGGGCAACGAGGGATGGCAGACTGATTGCTAGCAGTGCCACGGAGGCCCAACCTAGAGCTGAGAGGAAGTACACGCTATACACAGTCTGTTCTTAGTGTTTATAGAATAACATAGAGATACAATTACAGCATACGGGAAGTATTCACAGCGCTTCACTTTTTCCACATTTTGTTATGTTACAGCCTTATTTCAAAATGGGATCAATTCATTATTTTCCTCAACAAACAAAAAAACACCCCATAATGTCAATGTGAATGAAGTTTGTTTGAAATCTTTGCAAATTTGTAAAAATGTAAAAAATTTAAAAGAAATCACATGTGAGTAAGTATTCACAGTCTTTTCCATGACACTCAAAATTGAGCTCATCCTTGAGATGTTTCTACAACTTGATTGGAGTCCATCAGTGCCAAATTCAGTTGATTGGACATGAGTTAACAGTGCATGTCAGAGCACAAACCAAGCCATGAAGTCCAAGGAATTGTCTGTAGACCTCCGAGACAGGATTGTATCGAGGCACAGATCTGAGGAAGGATACAGAAAAATTTCTGCAGCATTGAAGGTCCAGATTAACACAGTGGCCTCCATCATTTGTAAATGGAAAAAGTTTGGAACCACTAGAACTCTATCTACCAGGGGAGAAGGGCCTTAGTCAGGGAGGTGACCGAGAAACCGATGGTCACTTTGAAAGAGGTCCAGCATCTCTTTGCAGAGAGAGGAAAAGCTTTCAAAAGAACAACTCTCTCTGCAGCACTCCACCAATCAGGCCTGTATGGTAGAGTGGCCAGATGCAAGCCACTTCTCAGTAAAAAGAACATGACAGCCACTTGGAGTTTGCCAAAAGCTACCTGAAGGACTCTCAGACCATGTAAAACATTTTTGTTGTTGAAGCACCTTCGGCACCAATTACAGCCTTAAAAGTCTTTTTGAGTTTGATGCTACAAGATGATTGCTCTTCTGGAAGGTTCTTCTCTTTCCACAGAGAAATGCTGGACCTCTCTTTTACAGGTGACCATCGGGTTCTTGGGTCACCTCTTTGACTAAGGCCCTTCTCCCTGATTGCCCAGTTTGGCTGGGCATCCCTGACATACACTGTTAACTGTGAGACCTTACATAGACAGTGTGCCGTTCCAAATCATGTCCAATCAACCTAATTTATCACAGGGGGACTCCATCCTTGAGATGTTTCTAGAACTTGATTGATCAGTGGAAACAGGATGCACTTGAACTGAATTTTGAGTGTCACGGCAAATTTTGTGAATACTTATGTACGTGTTTTTTATGTTTTTTATTTTTTCAAGCCAACTTATTTCATAGTGTCATTATGGGGTATTGTTTTGAGAAAAATAATGAACTGAATAAATTTTGAAATAAGGCTGTAGCATAACAAAATGTGGGAAAAGTGAAGCGCTGTGAATACTTTCCGGATGCACGGTATATGGTAGCATATACAAACTAGGTCATGTGATTACAATAAAATGTTTGGACCTTTGTACATTTGGACTTTACATTACATTAGTTATAAAACTGACATCACTATAAGTTATTACTTATTAATTATTATTTATAATTAATTTCACTTGCTTTACGTTACTCACCAACCCTATTTAACTTTGTTTGTTACTTACTCATGTCACTTTACACTACTTCAACAACTTACTTTACCTTACAAACTTAACTTGATTAAACTTTGCCTACTTTACATACATTTTACATACACTTTACTTACAAACACTACTTTATACCTCACTTTATTTTATCTTATGTTTTAGTTAGTTAAATAGTTTTACACATTACTTACATGTGTTCCCTACTTAGTTTATTTTACATTACTTAGTTGCTTAATTAGATACTTAGATTACCACTTACCATTGCTTATACTTTTACCTTACTTACAGTACCTTATGTAGTTTACCTTATCTATCTACTTATTTAGTAACTTAATTAGTTATTATAATTACACATACATCATAAATTAAAGTCACTTTAAGTGATTAAAGTAAGACTTTAATCACTTACTATTACTTACGATTACAAACTAGAATTTCAATCACATCTGTATACCTGACTTTACCTAACTTACCATTACTTTATACTTTTCTTCCCTGTTTTATTTAACTGTCACTTGGTCACTTAAATAGTTATTTAATTACTTACTACACTTTAGTTTACTTTACATCATTTGACCTACTTAGTCACTCAAGTAGTTACTTAATTAGTATTACTTACTATAATTTAAATTACACAGCTATGTACCTAACATTACTGATCTATTTACTTTATCTGCTTGTTTTTCTACCCTACATTATTTCCTACTATACTTCAATTAATTCACCTAATTTTACCTACTTAAACAATTCTAATTACTCTAGAATATTTTGCATACTTAGTTTACTTAGCTTACTGAACTCCATTCATTATTTTACCTTGCTTACTTTCTTTACTTCCGTTTTTTCTTTCTGTTCTTACTTTACCTCACTTCACCTGTTTGTTACTTTACTTCTATTTAATTTCCTTTTCTTACTCTAGCTACAGTACAATACTCTCTTGGTTACATTACTTCACCCTACTGACTTTACTTATGTAGTGAAAAGTAGATAAAGTAAGATAGAAATGTATTATTTGATTTGAAATATCTGTACAGATTAGTTTTAAGATCCTCTAATGAGATACTTTTAACTTTTCCACAAACTCAAATGAAACAGCTTATATTTTTTATTTATAAAATTATTGCCCACTGAAGACATTTTAAAAGCCAATTTTGTGTTTTTAGTATTAGGTTTTTATTTTATCCTGTTTATCTATTTACATTTCTTGTCTTTTGTGTTTTAATGCCTTTTATTGTTTTATTGATTTATTTAATTTTATTGATGTTTTGCCTGATACTTATTGTTCAGCACTTTGGCCGACATTTATTATCTGTAGACATGCTATATAAATTAAGTTGACTTACATTGACCTACTTTACATGTTCCACTTCACTTTATCTATTTTCCTCCACCATGCTTTTTAACGTAGTAAATGTATTTAGTTTTCACCTTAACTTAGTTATTTACTTAATCCATATAACTCAATTTACTTAAGTTCACTTTAACTAGTTAACTATTTTACATTTCTTTCTTTCTTCACTGGAAAAAAAACAAAAAATAAATATAAATGAATACATCGTTATAAATAATAATAATCATTCTAACAAGTAACTATAATTCAGTATGGTTTAATAGGAGTTGATTTTTTTTTTCTTTTTAACAAATATCAAGATATATTTAATTATGTCAAGCTTGAAATTTATATTTTTACTCATGAAAGCTTAAAGAATTTAGCCACTGAGGATGGATGTATCTGTGGGTTCATCAGCCGATGTGCCTTATTACACATAGGGGGCAGTGGTAGCTCAGGACCTCGGTCAAGGTGGTACTGGGACTAGATCCGGGGACCTTCGGATGAGCAGTCCAACACCTCAACCACCGAAAATTGTTAAACTTTTAACGTTAAAAAAATGACGTTAGTGAAGTGATATTCTTTATGCATGGTTATAGATTAATCAGTTTAATGTGTAAATTTGACCCCATATATAAATTTTTCTTGTAAGAGTATTTTAACATCAGACTCCTCTAGGTAACATTACATGATCATTTAGAACATCTACATGCAGGGGCAAATCACCTCTGAGAAAGGCCACGCTATTCTCGGCTCCCTGCATGTCGGGATCTGTGTGGCGAAGACACACGCCGCTGTCTATCTGATACAGCAGAGCGGGACACAGGAAGGTGAAGTGAGCCGGGGTGATGTGAGACGCATGATCCAAGCCAAAGTTCCACAGCAGCTGTGTGACATTCAAACACTGAACAGAGGAAAGACACACATGAAGGATTTGTATTTTTACGAGGTCATAATTTTCCCTTTTCTGTAATGTTTAAGCTTGAAACATTCTCATGGCAAACTTCGATTCTAAAAGTCCTGACTAAATGGCGACTGATCTTAATCTGCATTTCTCCTTATGATTACCTTTGATCACATGATATCAGTCAGCTATCAGACTTGCACTTTGACTCCACACAGTTTAACAGTTAGCACTCACATTCTCATGGAGATGGTTCTTTGTCGGATGATCAGAGAACAATAATGATTTTTCAGAGACAAGTGAAGCTGTAGGTTGCAAATCGTCTCTCCGTCCTGAAGATCCACGCTCCGCAACTTTGACTTCGGTTGTGGATGTTTGTGCTTTTTCATGAGAAGTCTCAGGCTCATAGACACTGTGTGAAATGAAACATACTGGATGTTGGCAAACTCAAAAACTCACTACCATACGAAAGCAAATATCAGCTAATTTAGTCAAAATTAAGTATTTGCTAGTCAATTAAAAATTAAATAAACTTTAAAAAATAAAAATAAACTTTATATCAGCCATCAAACAACCTTCTATCTAATTATGAAGCCATTTACAGTTTATTAATCATACCTTATTAATCCAATTAAAGCACTTAGACATCCTGATCCAAGACATTTTCCAAAAAAATCTGTTATACTGTATTGTAGACCTGAGACTACAAATATCGTACTTTAAAGATAAAACAATCATCTGATCGATACATTATATTTAAAAAGATCCAGAGTATTTAAGTCATCATGCAAATAACATACTTTGATGTTTATCACCATGCTATAGTCTAATGTATTCATACTTGATGTCCTTCAGTATTCATCTCAAAGCTCATCTATGGCTTATCCAACAAGTACCCTGAAATACATGGAAGTCCACAGCAGGGCACCAGGTAACCCTGAGTTCATTCCTTCCTCGGGACAATTTACGTACAATATCTAAGCCAATAAATGTACGGGCATGTTTTGGAGGAAACCGGCGAACCCTGAAGACCCGAATGACAGAGAGTTATCTGAGCTCAGGACCAAACCAGTGAGCCTGGAGATGTCTGATAGCAGCGCCGTACTGTAACTCATTTATGCAGATTCTAAACCACCGCCCGAACAAACATTAGTTGATTAGTTGATTAAATGATTATCAACTCATATCTCATTAACTTTCATTATTACCGCTGTTTATAGCTTATTAAGACTAGGGCTGCACGATTTGGGGTAAAAAGAAAAATTACATTGCAAATATTGTGACACATACTGTGGTTTAGAAGTAATTAGCACTAGAAGTAATTGCATGAAGGCAACTTATATTTTCAGTTGTGTGTATTTATCAGTTTCTGAAATCAACATGACTATCGTGATCTTCGCTAAGTAATAAGGTTTTCTTGTCTTTTTTAAGTTTTCTCATTTGACATCATGCCTCCTAGTGATTCATATTAATTATTTACATAAAAAAATTTTTTATCAATAAATTAGCCTTTCCTGGTCACCAGAACCACACACACACACCACTAGTTTAAAACAAACAATGCACTGATGAATGAGGCTTTTGATTAGACAGGTTTAGCATGAGTCTCTGAGCCCATAAATTATGTTCAGGATACCTCCAGCAAAACTTCATATGAATTACTAACTATGCGTACATTACTTGTAATAAATTGCACCTTTTTTATGGTTAGATAATTGCACTGGTTCATACTGCAATTCGGCAGCAGTAGTTAAGCCTAATGTTAGCACTAATGCTGGTTAAGGAAACCTTGATGTAAAGCATCCTGGAAGTCCACCATGGTCAGGTCCAAGAACAGAACTAGCTGAGATCAAGTCAAAGGGAAAGGCTTTACTTCAGGTTGTTTTTAAATCTTGCCCATGCAAAAATAAAAGATGGCATGAACATTATTTTTGCACTCTCAGTCAAGATCAAGGCCAAATTCGGTGGGCTTTATGCTCAAGAAAGTACAAATGGCAGTAATTCTTAGATAGGTCCAACATTTCGAGACTCAATTCCTACATCATTACTAAAATCTGATTATTAACTCGTGTAGACCTGCTGTTTTCCCAACCATTGTTTTCCAGCAGATGACACGGACCACAATATGTTTCACTGTCTGAACAATTCCACCTTAAATCAGTTAAAACAGTACTCCTGTGGAAGAGCATTAATTAAATCCCTTGGTCTAAACTCTGGACTCATACTTGTTTGATTGTACGGTGCTCAAGGGCTGATGATGAGGATGATGATAGTCATCGGGATCATGATGATGATGATCTTCTTTCAAGTGCTGGTGAACATGAGCCATGCTGAGTGGGGAATGTTTCACCACGCCATGTCTAATCTCCAGGACACTGACCTCACCTAGTCCCAGGCTGCCCAGTAACTTCTGCAGGCCTTCATAGGTCAGAGTGCCGTTGCTGCCGTATTCCAGGAAGAGACGCTGCAGGTAGTAGCCCTGACGGAAGACAGAAGAGTTAAACATTAATGCTGATGTTGTAGTATTTTCAAGGTCATTAATTTTGTAATGTATTCATGAGCCATATTACAGTATATAATGATTTGTTTTGCTGATTTAAAGGTCCTATATTTTACTATTTCTTTAACAAGCTAACAAAGAACTCAAAAATCAGTCGAAGCGAGTCTGTTAGTGCTCCAACCGCAATATCTCTCGAAGACTACTTCTGTTTTACTCCTCCAAAGAACGGGGGAAAATCTAATTGGCTTGTTTTCACCGCAGCAGATACAAAAATGTAAAATAGACAAAATGCAGGGAATGGTTGTTGTTTTTTTTTGTACATGCACGCTGGAGACCCATCTGAATATCTCAACATGACTAAAAAGTGAATTTTGAAAAAAGTGAAAAAAAATTTTTGGGTCGTGGATGATATATGACTTAATCATTCATTCTCAATACCGCTTATACTTTACTGGGAAGTGTGGAGCCTGTCCCAGGTTACTCCGGGCACTTGGACTGTTGGAGGAAACTGGAGTAACTGGAGGAAACCCACCAAGCACAGGGACAACATGCAAACTCCACACACACACAGAGCCTGAGGCGGGAAAAAGACCCTGTGAAAAAGTATTTGCCGAATTTTTCTGACACATAAATGATTGAAATCATCAAACAAATTTGAATATTACTCAAAGATAGAAATAATGAGTAAATACAAGATGCAGTTTTTAAATGATGATTTCATTTATTAAGGGAAATAAAACCTTAATAGTCCAAACCTGCCTGGCCCTATGTAAAAAAAACGATTGCCTCCCCTCTCCCCTGCTAAATCCCTGGCTTATTATTTCATTGCTTGAATTGTGACTAACCACATTTTTCAGGAGGCCTAATTACTACCAGACCTGTTGAATCAAGAAATCACATAAATAGAACCTATCTGACAAATATAAATACTTTGTCACAGCACTGTATAGAATACACTATAGAATTTTATTTTTTTGACTAAATATGTAGTTCAAACTCTTAAATTTGGAAGTTATTCTATAATAAATGTTCAAGAAAATGCTCACATGCTCACGTTAGAAGGAATCATTTGGCTGAATATTATCTTCCAATAATTGTTTAAACATTTGTAATTATATATTTTTTTTTTTTTCAGATAGCCTTGTAGAATTCCTTTATTCCTTTTAATTATTTACAACGCTTCACTTTTTCTTACTTTTTTTTTATGCTACAGCCTTATCAGGAGAAAGGAGAACCTTCCAGAAGAACAACCATCTCTGCAGCACTCCACTAATCAGGCCTGTATGGTAGAGTGGCCAGACGAAAGCCACTCCTCAGTAAAAGTCATATGACAGGCACCTGAAGGACTCTCGGACCATGAGAAACATTATTATTTTTTTGGTTGATGGAAGCCCCTTTGGCACAAGATGGTTGTTCTTCTTGAACGTTATCCATTCTCCACAGAAAAATGCTGGAGCTCTTTCAGAGTGACCATTGGGTTCTTGGTCACCTCCCTGACTAAGGCTCTTTTCCCCAGATCGATCAGTTTGGATCCAAACTTCTTTCATTTACGGATAATAGAGGCCACTGTGCTTATTGGGAATTTTTTATACTGCATGGAAAACAGAACTAACTAACTAAGGATTGATAAAACAATCCCACAGACATCTTAATTAGAAACCAATTATAAACTCAAGTAATTTTATTGAGGTAGAAGAACTGCCAAAGCTAATTTTTATTTTTTATTTTTTAGACTTATAGAAGCTTCTTGGCATTAAAGATATAACTTTTGCCCTAGTTGTAGCTTTAAGACTGATTTCTAAAACTCCACTTTATGGATCTGGAGTAATTGCATCACCGTACTCTAGATAAGGTCAGCGTGTGTCAGATTGTCGCTTTCTGATGAACAAAAAGGTGGTTTTGTGAGCGCTCTATGTTCTTACTTGTTCTTCAAAAGCCTCCTCTAAGTGCTCCAGTGTAGGTGGAACCTGATTGTCATCTTTCATCAGTTCAGGTGTATTGTAATGCGAATGAGCGATTGACGTTCGTATGGATGACATGATCACAAAACAGAAGTAAACGCGACGCTGAAAGTCCAGAGGCATCCTGAAAACAAAAACAGTGAGGAAAGAGAAAAATAACATACAGTAACATGGCATCTGAACATGCAAAATTGAAATGCATGAGTCAAATCAGTAAGATGAAGAAAAGTAGGACTAAATATGAGGGCTCAAGATTCCAAGGCAGTTTTGGAGAAGATCTTTGATTCTTATAAAGAATTTGTGAAATACACAAATAAAATGGTTGATTATGGAAAGGCAGACTAATGATCTTTTTCTGTGCATATTTAAAGATATGCATTTCCATATTTTATATGCAAACATTTTTTTTAAAATAAATAAATCTTACCTGAACTTCTGCTCCTTCAACATTAACGATTTCCGTCGTTCACATTTAACACTGAGCTTCCTCCAAGCCTGAGCTCTCTGTGGCAGCGACGACGCTCTGGTTAATGTTTACACACTTTTAAAACGTCACTGCTCGGTTTAAAGCAACTGTAGTCCATTGATCAGGTCTGTCGATCCTCTAAAGTAATCAGTAGGAGGGTGAGAATGTTTCCAGGGGGAGGAGAAAGAGAGAAAAGCCTGCCTTGAATCAGTGGCCTTGCAAAAACAAACTTTTCACATGAAATAAGGAATTTTGTTTGATTTGTTGTCCGTATACTGTAATAGTGCAGGTCTGTTGTAATCCATCCATTTACACATTTTACATAGCGCTTATCCTGTGTACTGTCATGGGAAACCTGAAGCCTATGCCAGGGAACTTAGGGCACAAGGCAAGAGACACCCTGGATGGGGCGCCAAAAAAAATGCACAAACGCAATTATATGCTATAGGCAATTTGGAAATGGCAATCAGCATACAATGTCAGCTCACATGTCTTTGGACTATGAGAAGAAACCAGAATACCCAGAGGAAACCCATGAAGCACGGAGAGAACATGGAACATGATTGTCTGGCCCTGGTTGTCTGACTCATAAATACAGTAAAGTTTGCATGAACAAGTTTCCTCTCGGTTCTCTAGTCACCTCCAGTTTTTGAAAAATAAATATGTATTTCGTGGAGTGGATTGGATATATTAAATTGGTCCTGTTGCGCTGCACCTCCAGGGTCAGAGGTTTGAATGTCACATGTTTTTTTTTTTTTTTACATGCTTTTTATCATGTTCCCCCCATTCTTTGTAGGTTTGCTTTAGGTACTCCGGTTTTCTCCAACAGTCTAAGGTTGTAGGTTAATGGGCATTTCCAAATTGCCAATAGTCTATAAACAGGTGTACGAGTGTGATGTCTAGAGTTTTCTGACTTCTGGGGAAAAAAATTATAATTCTTAAATATGAAGTATGAGTTAGAAAACATGTGAGAAATGTGCTCATTTATTTCATGGTAAATATTTATACACAGGCAAGTATATTTGCCTACGAGGGAGGGGGGTGTCTGATGAACCTGATGCCTTCTCGAGAAACTACTGCAGAACAATGAAAATGGTACCCCGTTGGCGTTTATAAATTTATCTTCATTATGAGACTAAAGATTATTACCTAACTGTAAATTATTGGTCTTTTATTGCAGAGTGCATTTGTCCTGGCCAGACCTACAAAAAAAAACATACCACTTATATTTTGGATGTAAAAGAGTTGGGCCCTTCATTATTGTTTACATTACATTACATGCATTACATATGCAACTTATCTGCATCATTGGCTAAACAAGATAAGAAAAGTCCATGCTGCAAACCCAATGGTGTGGAGGGAACCTCCCAATCATTGCTATTTTTGCCTGGTTCCCCCCATTGCAAAAGGAATCTCAAGAAAGAAGAAGCAGGCTGTGGAATATCTAAACATTCCATCTGCACTGCGTTGTAAGGACCTGCCAATTCCAGATCCACCAGAATCCTATTCTCTACACTTAAGTATAATCGCAAACCCACTCATCATTTTTAATGATTTTGATGCAGTTTTGATCTGAAGCTGTATCTTGGAAACTGGAGTCAGTTAACACTCTGGACGTAATTTTCCTTTATTAGTGACCCAATTCTGTTAAAATGTAGCTACTTTAATTTCCGAGGCTTTCTTGTTGTAGACCATTGGAACTTACACTACCGGTCAAAAGTTTGGACAAACCTTCTAACACCATGGTCTTTTCTGATTTTTATTTCTTTTTATTTCTATGCTGAAGGCATGATTTCCCCCAAACAGTTGATGTTGTGCCTGCTACTTATGCTCTGTAAAACATTTATAACGGCTCTAATCTGAGGTGCTGTTTGTTAAATGGTGATTTCTGAGGCTGGTGACTCTAAATTAACTTCTCTGCAGATGAGGTAACTTTTGGTCTTGCTTTCCTGGGATGGTCTTCATGAGGGCCAGTTTCATCATGACACTTGAGCTTGTGAGTGTGTGTATGCCCTGCAATGAATTGGCACCCCATCCAGTGTGAACCCCGCTTTGTGCCCTAAGTCCCCTTGGATAGACTCCAGGCCCAGTTTCATGCAGAATTTCGTATTCGTTCTTTGTTCTAACTTGCTGTCTATGATGAAATTGCAGATGTGGTAACGTACATGGTCAGAAAAGCACCAGTTGCACAGCTCCCGATGTACACCGGACAATGTCTTGTCGAGATAGTATGCTGTGGCCACGAGATAGTATGTTGTGGTCATGACTTACTAAGGAGAGGGAACGCGATAGTCTTGGGGGTTCGACTTACTACAGTAAGGGAATAGGAATGAGAAAGGATGTTGTGGCTACGACTTTCTATGATGTGAGAATGAGATAGTATGTTGTGGCTACAACATAAGGTGTGGGAATGAGATAGTTTGTTGTGGCTACGACTTAAGTTGAGGGAATGAGATAGTATGTTGTGGCTACGACTTAAGTTGAGGGAATGAGATAGT
>JAQMYJ010000015.1:4629107-4641036 GCA_030014305.1 Clarias laeviceps
CCCGTCCCCCCCCCCCCCCTCTGCAGGAGCGTGAAAGGGCATGGCCGCCAGGTCGGGCCGGCTTCCCCCCCCCCCCCCTTCCTCACTCTTTTAATCCATCTCCTTCCCTGTTTTTTTATTTATTTATTTATTTTTTAACGCTAGTAACATAATGTTAATGACATAATGTTAATACATGCATTTAAAATGTAACGTGTTGTATTACTGCGTTATCAGGAAAAGTAATTAGATTACAATAACATGTTATACCCAACTCTGGTCAGAAGTAACTGTTGTGTGATTAGTGTTACATCGTTTATGAAATATGCTGACAGTAAATGGAACTTTAAATTTACATAAACAGGCAGACGTGAATAATAATTTTGAAAAAGCCGAACCTGATGGAATGTAATGGCTTTAAAACATTTAATCAAATACACAAACTTTTTTTTTTTTTTTTTTGTTCCCGAGTTGTGTTAATGCTCTACCTGACAGAACATGTTTATTTATTTATTTTTAATTTTTTTGTTCTTCTTGTTAATGGATGTTTTGTGTTTGTCCTCAGCGAAGCGTGATGAGGTTTCCGTAGGAGGACACCCACTCCATCTGACCCCTGAGGAAGATCGAGCAGCAGAAAAACATGAGGCTTGAGTCAGGTAGGACTGTTATTCCCCCTCGGTGTGGTGCGAGTTTGAGTCAGCCGCGTGGTCTGAGCGTTCCGCGCGGTTTGAGATGTGACTCACCTACCGCTGAAAGCCTTCTCCTGTCCGTGTTCGTGCGTGTTTTGTAGAACGAGCTATAAACCCTCCCCCCCTCCCCCTCAAACATTATGTATGTAAGGGTGCAGGGTTTATTTTTTTATAGGTGAAATACTAGAATACATATTAGAACTGCACAGGACATGAAAATTTTAATCGTGATACAGACCTGAGAATTATTTACTCACAAAACAGGTGCATAGACGGGGATTTAAGTAGAGTTTGCCAGTAATTTAAGCTTTTTTAAATGTATTTTTAAAAATAATTGTGATTTAATAAATTAATATTTGCAAACAATCTCTTAATGTGATTTCGTTTAATTATTTGCTTTTAATCTCAATAAATGTTTGAACCCATCATGGTAAATTTTAATAGTTAAATATCGCAGTTTAAATCTTAATACGTGTCAATCTCAATTATTTAAAAAAAAAAAAAAAAAACTGCATACACCCCTTTAGAGCATGATGATGTCACGACGCTCTCTGGAGGCAAAACAGAAGATTGGATGCCTCATGTACAGTAAAAGTAGAGATTCCCTGAGGGCAAACATTACTCAAATAAAAGTCGTCTATTTACTTGTGCACTTGAGTAGAAGTATCCGTACTTAAAAGCACAAGGCTTTTTATTAGAGCTCAAAGTCGACTTTTTCAAAGTAAAAATCTCTGGAGGTCACCGTCTGCAGTCAGCTTCACAGCACACATATTATTTACACAAAAATAAAGTCTTCTAATATCTGTAAGTAAAGCACAGATCCATGAAATATGTACTTAAGGACAGTAACAAAGTAAATGTACTCAGTCACCTCCCACCTCTGTATACTGTGGACCAGATGCGTGCTTTTTTTATGTTTTATCACATACCAGCTTCTGTTACATCAGTTTATTTGTAACTGTGATGTGAGCAAAAATGGATGCCCTGCTTGTGATTGGCACTAAAGAAGAGCAGCGTGCGCTGATTCGTTGTTTTTTTTTTTTTCTTTTCTTTTTCTTTTTTTCCGGTCTGAAAGTGAAAGTTTCTTGACCTGGTGACGAGACACGGATTCATCACTACGAGCCTCAGAGTAAACGGCAGAGTACGGAACGGGAACGTTCTCCGAGAAAAAGTTCAAAACTCGACCATCATTTGGAAAATCGGATTCTCAAGCGCCAGAGTGTCGGAACGCTATCAGGAAAAAGGTTCAACTTCCAACAATGAGACGCTTATCGAAGAGCCGAAGCCTAAACTTCAGATTAAACGCAGAGGTCCGATAAATTATCCAAGAGTGTCGTGATCTCGCATGACGATGCACATCTGCACACTTTTTTGCCCACGCTGTCAACAACTTTGTTTTGAAGTGTTAAAGCGTCCTCCCTATAGTCCTATAGTATAGTTTGGTCCCCTGAAAGCAGAACGACGATGACAAAGATTCACTTCTGATGAAGTTACGGCTCAGCCGTAAAACATTTTTCATTGAGGGAATACGAAGGCTTGTTGACAGACGGACAAAGTGTATTGAAAGGCAATGAGATTATGATGTATTTCTCAGTTCTAAAAGTTAATGAAAATAAATTATCCAGTCAGAGTGCGGATAATATTTGACTCACCCTTGTGAAAAAAAAAAGAAAAAAAAAGTGGGATGTTTACTAAGTGACTATAGTCATGTTTGAACTTGCGCACTTGGGATGTTTCTAAGATTTTAATGTTTCCTGTAAATGGGGTGGGGTGAGGGGGGTGAGGGGGGGTATTGCTGGATGCTGTGTCTTCTCTAAAGCGCTAAATGAGCTCCCGGCAACACGTGTCTTCCGGGAATCCCGTAATTCAATAAAAGCCTGTTGGGTTGAATTAGAGCACTCTGACGATCTGATCGTACTGCTGACGCCGTCGCGTTTCTGACATCTGTAAAGATCGGATGGGGAAAGCGAGCACGATGCCGGTCGTTCAGACTCCTTTCTGTTAAGTCGCTGTAAAAGCTCATGGCGCTATGCCAGTTCACATGCTTGTCTCGCTCCCTGCTGACATCACCGATTTGACACAGATAACGGCTGGGTCTGTCCTGTCTGAACGCCCCCGGCACGAAGCTATTTCAATCGCCGCAAAAACAAAGGGGGCGATAATTTCCAGATGAATGAGGCACTTTTTCAATGTTTTTCTCGCACAACACAGCTGTGAATTGACACTTCATGAGGAGTAGGAGTGGAGCACCGCTGACAACGTGCAGTTTAACGAGAGCTCATGCGCTCCTGAGTGAAGTTCTGAGAGAAAAACATGAGCTAACTTTGGGGAGGAAATAATGACACGGTGTATTCATTTGCATTATTCATGCTCGCTTGTTTGTTTGGCAGATCTGATTTACAGGCGAGTCAGAAACGAAGACGATAATAAAGCGAGCGGAGGAAGAACAGCAAAACACGAGGGGCGGAGTGAGATAACGACCACCTGGCACCCAGGACGCGTACATGATGAGCCGTGGGTTTCATATTTAGATCCGCGCGGTAGACGTCTCGGCGCGGCTCGTCCATCAACCAGAGAAACCGAGTCCTGATCGCTGTTAACTTCCAGAACGAGCTTTGTTAGCCCGTGTGACATGATGTTATTGGAAAATAATCAATATCAGGGTTGTGTGAGGCAGCCCACTGCCTAGTAGAGCCACTGCTGATTTGTCTGTTTATTCGTCTGTCCAGTTATTTCCTAAACCTCTTATCTTTTATCTAACCGTCTATCTGTTTATCCGTCCATCCTCCCACTTTTTCTCCTACCTGTCTATCTGTTTGAATATCCACATTTACATTTAGGCTTTTGGCAGACGTTTTTATCCAGAGCGACAAAGTACTTTAAAGTGTCCGTCATTTGATGGATCCATACATCGGGTTAATAGTTTCTGTCCAACCAGTCTATTGTCCCTTTATCCATCTAACCTTCTACCCATCCATCCATCCAGCCGTCTGTTTGTCTGTTTCTCTGTCCACTTCATCTAACCAGCCCCACCCATTTGTCTATCCATCCACCCAATTCTTTTGTCTATTGATAAATGGATGGGTAGATGGATGAAATGATGCATAATTGGCAAGATGAATGAATCGATGGATTGGTGGTTAGATGAATAAATGGAGATCTACCTATTCATTTATCCACCCATCACCCTTTTTTTTTTTTTTATATATAAAGAGTCTTTCTATCCATCATGTCCAGCTTGACATTTATCCATATATCCATCTATCCATTTATGTCTGTATCCATCCATCCATCTATCCATCCATTCACTTATGTCTGTTCAACAATATTTTTATTGATTTCAAACAGGGAAATAAACATGTACATGTTTCAATGTACACTTTATAAACCCCTTATAAATGCCTACACACCCATCCCATCCCTGACTCCAAACCAGCTTTATATGTCTAAGAAAAGCTAGACACCAGGCATATTTATAGAAGGGAAAGGAAAGAAACAAAAACATGGAGCTGGAAGTCTGAGTTGTGTGTACAAAAAAAAAAAAAAAAAGAGGAGAGGCAAAGATAAAAAACAGATAAAAACAAAAAAACAACCACCAGTCAAATACGAAGGGGATTAAACTATAAATGTATATGTAAAAAGTGAAGCAAGTCAGATCTGAATCACGGATTAAGACGTAATGAATCTTCACCAGGGACAAACAAGACATAATATCTCTGAGCCACTGGGCGTGAGTGGGTGACGTGGCATTCTTCCACAGGAGAGTCGCAAAAGACGATAAACGCCGTTTAGCTGGAGTTAGATGCTTATCTTCCTCACCAGTGATTCCAAAAAGAGCAGAGACTTCATCCAATTATGTCTGTCTAGATCTGTCCGTCCACTCGGTGATCTATCCATTTGTCTATCCGTCCATCTATTTATCCGTCTTAACTCCCTAATCAGCCATTTATACATCCATCTAACGACCAATCCATACGTCCATCTTGCCATTTATTTTTCATCCATCTACGTACAAATTAGAGGTGTACGATTTGATTAAAAATAAATAAATTATCACAATTATTATAAAAATGTTTTTTATAAATAAATAATGGACAAACTTGTCATAGTGTAAATTCCCAGCTGTGTGTGGGTTATCTGTAATAAATGTGCAATTATTTAATCTCAATTTGTTTTTATTGCAAAGTTTTTGCACATATTGCAATAAATATTTTTAATGCAGTTACCTGTGCAGCACTAATAACAATCCAATTATCCACCTATTAATACACCCAACCCCATTCAATACACCCATCTATCCATTCTTTTTTGTTGTTTTGTTTTCTTTTGTTTTCTTTTTTTTTTTTATCTATCCAGCAACCGATTGGTGGGACAGAGGGGTTACTTTGGAGTATTTTTTCTTGCATGGTGGGATGTCTGGGACGGTAAACTTCTAATCAAACGACCCGCTCAGGAACCAGCAGCAGTACATTTTAAATAGTGGCTTCGTTCTACCAGTCTTGTTTCTCAGGTCAAATAAAATGATCAGAGGCAATGAAAATGCTGGTGAGGCAAAAAGAATTTTATTTATTTGGGATAAAACTGGGCTTACGAAACTTCTTCATTGTGATAGATTTCCGCCGACGTTCTCCTTGTATTAGGACCTGATGTGAGGATCAGATGAGATTCTTTATTTCAGAAAGATTTTCGAATTTCTTCCATATTCAAGAAAATTTTAAAGATTATAATATATTATAATAAGATATTGAAATACATTTGGCTCCATGCCTTATTGAGTACGTCAGTGTGCAGAACAATGGTCACACATCAGTAATCTCATACTCAGCAGATCGACTGTACACACACATACACACGCACACGCACAAAACACAACATACTGTAGTGGCAAAAGGCAGGCAGTGTGACTCCAGTGCAGGGCCTCGAATGGGAGCAGAGAAAAGGTCACCTTTATACATGAGCCGCGATCACGTTACCGGTGTGTATACGAGGACACTGGAGTGATTCTGCCACCTCACAATGCCATCCGGGGGGCATTTCTGAAAGGTCTGCATCAGATATGCTGAGAAAGCTTCAGCTGTTTTTTTTTCAGTAATGTGAGCAAACTAGCATAATTTTGCTCTGTACTCGTCTCATTTGCTAATTTGAACTTATTTACACTTTCTACGTATGATGCCTGAGTTTTTAACCCCCGTCACTTACTTAATGAGATAAGTGTGTTCTTGCATCTGTATGAGGCTTTTATTTATTTAAACCCCATCCTCACATAGCTCCTTTGTTGCCGTTACAGGTATGAGAGAGCTCCAGTAATGTGCCATGGGGTACGACGTCACCAGGTTCCAGGGGGAAGTGGATGAGGATCTGCTTTGCCCCATTTGCAGCGGAGTGCTGGAGGAGCCAGTGCAGGTTGGTACTTTTGTCTTGTTTGTTTGTCCTGCTGTCCAATTCTGAACTCGTAATCTCAATATTGCATGGTCATATTCCTACGCGTTGAGTTTGTTATACAAGTAGTCCCCAACTTAGGAACATTTAATCACGGAATTAGCTCACGTGTATTGTACAAAAAAATACACTGCAGTGAGCCAGATACTAATATTTACAATTATATACAATATTATTAGTGAGCAAGTGAATGTATGAAATGTCTAAATATTGTGTGTGCTCTGAGACAAAAATGGCATCCAGGATTCCCCTCACGCCTTAAAGGAGATTCACTCCCCTTAGGTGCGGTAATGGTTTTTGGCCACATGATGGCAGGGTGAGAAAAGGGGATGGAGATTTAGTCAAGTGGATTGGTATGCTTTACATTGTATATTCGTGTCAAAGGCATATAAGACTCATTTATCTGACTTAAGAACAAATCAGACTTACGAACGTGCTCCTGGAAGGGAACTCATGTTTGTAAGTCAGGGACAACCTGTATTTAGCCCTTACTGTGGCTGTAAATATACTGGAGTAAATCATAGTTATGTTTTCACGAACTGGAGTTTATATCTAACATTTATGTGCTAGTATGTTTTTAACTGTTAAATAAATGGATGGGAGGATAAATGGTTGTATGGTGGAGGGGGAGATGGCTTAGAGAAGATGGGATGGGAAGTGGGGTAAATGCAGGGAGGGGTGGATGATTAAATGGTTAAATAGTAATTAGAGACGGGTAAATTAATCGAATGTGAAAAATTGATGGTTATTTGGATGGACGGAGGAATGGATGGATAGGTTGTTAGGTGGATAAAGTGGACTAAGATGGATAAATGACAAATGGATGGATTTACAAATGAAATGGATTGAAAAGTAAATGGACAGATTGATAAATGCCCAGAAATCGATGGCTGGCTGGATAAAGAAATGGACGGATTGATTGATGGATGGATGAAGAATAGATGGATTAGATGTGTTAAGATGGGTAAATGAACTAATGGATGGCTTGATAAATAAATTAATGGATAAATGGGAAAATGTGTGGATGTATAAATGAATCGCTGGATGGATAGAAGGCTGATTGATGGATGGGTAGAGGAGTAAATGGATGGAGGGATAGGTGGGTAGGTGAAATGATTTGATGGATTGATCGATCAATACATGGATGGATGAATGGATGATGGTGATTAAGTGAATAAATTAACTAATGGATGGCTAGGGTCGATGTGTGTATGGGTGGAGAGCTACAGGGATGGTTAGAGGGATAAATGGATAGATGATTGAAATTTAGGATGGGTAGATAAGTGAATAGATTGATAAAGGGATGGATAGATGGCTGGCTAAATGGAGTAATAGATGGCTGATGGATGATGATGATTTGAATGGATTGAACTGCACATGTATAAGTGAGTGGTATAGACGGATAAACTAGTGAATGGCTCGATGAGTCGACGGAGGGATGAGTGAGTCAGTGAATAACTGGATGGATAAATGGACGCAAAGATAAACGAGTTAACGGATTACATCACCGTACTTGCCCCCACCATGTCGGAGTCTGTTTACAGCTGGGTTGTCATAGTAACACGCTCTCCTCCTCCTCTCTACATTTCTAAAATTCCACATGAATATAAACAGAGTTTATAAACAGCTTCATGCTAAACATGGCTTAAAACGCACGCAAACCCCAGAATTCCAGTCTGTTCATGTCCTCGCCGTCCCCATGTGGGTCGGCGTGTCCTCTCATGATTGGTGCAGATACTTATATCTGACCGGAGCAGAGAAGCTAGAAAAGGAAAAACACACACATTCAATAATGAATTAAATGAACTCGTGTCTGGTGCATCCGACACCTTTAATTTATATCCTAAACACAAGCAGCTTTTTATCCTAGTTTACATGTTATAAATGTCACTGTTTTAAAATCTTTTTTTTGTTGTTTTTTTGTTTGTTTTATCCTGCGTGAATAAATTTGTCAGAAATATCTTTCCGTAGTTGAGAATAAAGAAAGTAAAGTTTAAATCAGTTTTTGAACGCAGGACTATTCCCAAGGAGCGTGTTTTGTTCAGAGCGATGAAGCTAATGTTTAGCGTGATTTATAACCTAATGTGAAAGTTTATTACAGTTTAAAAGACTTTGATAAAAGGTGAGAATGTTTCAATGGTATACCACTGATTACCTTGCGTCCTGATCTGTGTGTGTGTGTGTGTGTGTGTGTGTGTGTGTGTGTTTCTCAGGCCCCGCACTGTGAGCATGCCTTCTGTAACGCCTGCATCACGCAGTGGTTTGCGCAGCAGCAGATCTGCCCTGTGGATCGCACCGTGGTGACGCTGGCACACCTGCGGCCGGTGCCGCGCATCATGCGTAACATGCTGTCCAAGCTGCAGATTTCATGCGATAATGCCGGCTTCGGCTGCACGGCCACACTGCGCCTCGACCAACTCCAGTCTCACCTCAAAGACTGCGAGCACAACCCCAAGCGACCCGTCGTCTGCGAGGAGGGCTGCGGGTCAGTGAGCCTGCACATACATCAACACACACACACACACACACACACACACACACACACACACACACACACACACATGGAAACACACACACTGTAAGGGTAGCAGTATGTGTTTGTTTTTAGACTGCACTCTGATTACTTGAGTAAATTATAGGGACTTAATTATGGAAGGGTGTTCAAGTCAAACCGGGACTTTTCTGTATAGCTGTCTATTTATTTATTTATTATTAACAGATGACAAGTCCCAGTTTGACTTGAACGCACCTCATATGTCGCAGTTTTCTGCACCAATGGTTCAAAAGTCAGAGTCCATGGAAAACGTCCATTAAAATAAGCACATTATTATAAATAATATTTAAATCTACAAGAAGTAATCAATGACCAAAAACTATTTTTCTTTTACAGCAGTTCTTAAGAACGAAATTTTAAACAGTTAGTTAAGTATAATTTACATTTGTTTATTTTCAACATTTTATTACACTGTACTACATAATAACAGATAAAATAACCCACATGATTTTGCTCAGTATTGAGCAAATTAGGAACCAAATGTTTTCATTGCACTCGCATAAGGCACCTCTGTTGCTTCACATCTTTAATAAGTCTCAATAACTGAACCCTAATCAAGTTAAATGCGAAACAAACACACTCGCACTCAAACACGATAGAAAAAAGAAACCTAATTAGTCTGCGCAGTATGCGGTCAAAAACAGTTTTGCCTGCGTGGCCCGACGAAATCGATCGACTCTGCCGTCTCAGCGCGTTTAGGAAGCAGAAACTGGAAGACTGTTGAATCAGACGGTTCAACCATCAGCTCTAGAATTGATTAAATGTGAAGAACGTGAGCTCATCAGCATCAGCCAGATATGTTTAGTAAAGCGAGGCAATAACTGATGATTAAAACAATAATCTAAAAAAAAAAAAAAAAAAAAATGGCTAAAAACAACAAATCCACACAGATGGCAGAGGTACAGTATATATGATGATGGAGAACTGCACATCATTAAGTGTTAATTCCTATGTTTGAATAACATTTGTTTTTTTCTTTTCGTCTTATTATTATTGTTGTTATTATTACTGTCCGTACAGCAGAGTCACTGGCAATTTTTAAGCAACAGCTAAATCTGTTTCTTAGATATTTGAGGTAATTCAACCCAAAAAAAAGAAGATAAGACCTTCCTAACAGTGTTTGACTGGTGGTACTTGCTTAGTCATCTAGTAACCAGTGTAAGGATTTAACCAATGGTGGGAACTTCAAAGACCCACAGCCCACATTTTTAAGTCGCTCTGGATATGGGGGCATCTGCCAAATGCTTAAATGTAATTATTACATCACTGGTTTTATATCAATACTTTTTTTTTATTTTTTATTTTTTTAGTCGTGGCCAATTCCTCCCCGTCACTAGGGGGCTCCCACATTAAGGCTACTACTACCATTCAGCCAGGAGGGCCGAAGACTATCACGTGTTTCCTCTGAACCGCGTGACGCCAGCCGACCGCATCTTTTCGAACTGCTCGCTCCCGCTCCGTTAGGGGCGGAGTAACACACTCGGAGGAAAGCGCTAGCCGGTCCTTCCGTGTGCGTGAGCTCACAGACGCCCCAGATTGGCTGTAGAGCCGTGATTAATGTGGGAGCACAAAGTACCTCTCATCCCTCCCCTCTGAGAGAGCTCGGCCAATCGGCTCTCTTTAGACCTCCGGCTGTGAGAGGTAACAGCATCACCCGGGGATCGAACCAGCGATCCGGATGATAGGGCGAGCACTTTACAACTGCGCCACTCTGAGGTTTTTATGTCAATTCTAATAGAGCTGTGTGATTAAATCAGTGATGCAGTTATGGGTCGATTTGCTTTGTTGAATCATCGGTTCAGTTTTTGATTCAGAATCAGTTTTTTACTTTTTAAATTGTTTAGGACGGGTATCACTAAATGGCGGAACGAAAAACAGTTCTGTCTGGACCCTGATGCGTTCCTGATAAAAGACCCAAATTCTTTTTTTTTTTTTTTTTTTACCCCCTCCCCTTCGGGGTGGGTGTGGCTATACGCGTCAGCCAACAGAGCCATTCAACGCGTGTATAAACAGAGTGTGCAGAAGAAACGAAAGCGAGACGCATTATTAATTTAATATTTTATATAATTACCTAGTAATTTATTTAGTCTATAAAAACTTGAATCTTCAAAGATTGAACGTGTTTATTCTTCCTGCAGGAAGGTTAAAACCAGCACGTCTCATATGTTCTGTAACCGTAGTGTTAATTAAAATCAGTAATGTGACACGCCACTATGAGACTAAACACGGGTCGTTAGAGCGAAAAATATTCACGGCAGTCCGAGGCGAGGGCGTGTAAAATACCTGAACTGAGAGCCCGGTATGACGGAGCAAACAAAGTCCTTTCAAATTTATTTACAGTCCAGACAAGATTGATTAAAGATTCCATACAAATACTAGGAAATCTACGCAACCATCAAAGGTCAAACTGTCCACATGTTTAATGTAGTTACTGGAAATTGACAAATATTATTGAAGTGGTATGGAAATTTTTTTTATTACTTATTTTTTATAGATTGCATATCTAGAGATCTGAATCCAAACGCAACCACGAAATTCAGACCTCGGGCTCGAAGAAAATTTTCCAGACCGGACCTTCTTAAACTTTTATTCAGTACGTCTAATTTTAGGTAAACTTACTCCTGACCTCTCATAACTGCGTTCGGTTATTCTGCACAATCAAAAGTCCTGGTTTGACTTGAACGCCACGTTCAAGTAGTTTGCAGTTTATCATTACCAGGAGGAAATGAGAGAGGCTTAGTGTTTATAGCTGCTTAAACACAAGCGATAAACGGAACCGGTCTGTTTCGCAGATGCTCCATGTCATGAAATATAAATGTGATGTGTTTGTTTAGAATTTATAATTTCATAATCTTCAGGAAATTAATGTGATATTAGAAGAGGAAAAAGTTTCAGAATGAACTGCTGTTGGAAAAATAAAATCATCAGCTTCAGGATGCGAACAGGCCACATCGTTGATCTTTTTTCCAGTTTTATTGCTCACGTGAATAGACGTTTTTATTAATTTCTTGATTCTGCGTTGTCTAGGTTGGAAATGCCCAAGGACGAGGTGGCGAACCACAACTGCATCAAGCACCTGCGCAGCGTCGTGCAGCAGCAGCAGACCAAGATAGCAGACCTGGAGAAAACCGCAGCTGAGCACAAACACCAGCTGGCGGAGCAGGTTAGACCTTAACGCTGCTGATATCTATAATCACCGAATCACAGGAATGTGTGTATATATATATATATATATATATATATATATATATATATATATATATATATA
>JAQMYJ010000015.1:4641152-4655905 GCA_030014305.1 Clarias laeviceps
GGACATCCAGCTCCTTAAGGCGTACATGAGAGCGATCCGGAGTGCAAACCCCAACCTGCAGAATCTGGAGGAGAGCATCGAGTATAACGAGATCCTGGAGTGAGTGTATTATTTCTCTTCTCTCACTTCTCTGTCCTGAACTCTGTTATGACCTGCCTGTCACTGCTTACAGGAACACAGCCGTCGTACACTTCTAAGTGAAATGAGCTGAAATGCTGCTGGTTTCTGCATCAAAAAAAAAAACCTAATTCTCATCTCAGCCTCGACTCTGCTGTTCTTTGAGTCAGTGTGTCGATTTCGAAGGCTGCCATAGACATAGAAATGTAAATAAACAGGGTAAAATTGATTCTGTGATGTATCGCGATACTTTAGTCCGGCAATTTATGTATCGCCACAATCAACCAACCAATAATTTACTCGTTAACCACTTCAACAAGTGCTTTACATGACAAATAAAGAAGAAAAAGAAAAATATGAAACCAATACAATCTATTAAAATAAAAATAGACACATAAAATTAAATAATGGTTTAAAACAGAAAGCATAAAATATAATATTAAGAATATAGCTCAGCAACATTTAAGCATATAGATCAACATAAAGGATAAAAACAGAACATTAGGAATAAAATAAAAACATATTTTAAGTGATATTATTAATAAGAGATATTTTAACAGAATTTTAAGAGAATGTTATAAAAAAAAATAAACACATTAACTACTATAAACTAAAAGCTAGTGTAAATAATTGCATATTTTTATTAACCTTCCTCCCATCTTTTTTTTTTTTTTTTTTTTGTTTTTTTTTTCGCACACAATGGAAAAAATATACATAAATTCTCTCTAATGACACTCGATTGAGTGACACTGACAGAAACACGATCAACATCAATCATTTAAAATCGATTCTATAATGTACCGGAAGTCAGCGGAGAAAATAAAGGATGACACTGACTCCAAAATCTATTAAAAAAATTATAATAATTACATCTACATCTCTGGAAAAAAATGAGACCACTGCAATTTACTCCAGAAAACTCCTGGAACGTCATCGAGAGGAAGACGAAGGGTTACAAACCATCAAGCAAAGCAAAGCTGTTTGCATTTTTTCAAAAATTGTTGGTATAAAGTCACCCAACAGCAATATGAAAAACTGGTGGGGAGCCAAAACCCATGAAAGCTGTAGTTGCAAATCAGGGTTATTATTCCACCAAAACTGATTTCTTAATGTTATTTAGTCAAAGCATTAACACAATTTGTTTACAAATTATTTGCATTTTGTTTTATTTGAGTTATTAAAGCTCTGCAAATACTGCATGATCTTGAGCTATTTTGATGTGTTGTGATGATTCAAATTTTATATTTAAACTATTGATTAACTATTGTTATTTAGAGTGTATATACGATTAACTATTGTTATTTAGAGTGTATATTTAAAGGAAATGATGTCATTTCCTTTAAATATACACTCTAAATAACAATAGTTAATGAATTTGGAATTCAGGAGCAATTTTGTCAGCAGTTCCTAAAATCTCACCAGTACATACACCTGTAAGAAAAAAAAACATAAACTGATTTCCAGAGCTGTAATTGCGTTCGAAGTGGTAAAATGTTGCAGTTCCTCTATAATCCTACAGATGGTGCTCTAAACTATTTGCACATTGTGGGAGGAGCGAATTATTTGCTAAGATTGTTTAGAATTGTAACAAAACCTGAAATATGGTAATATTGGGATTTTTAATATATTTATAAAATCTGCACCGCGATATCGTGATGATATCGCATCAGGTCGCCCCGGTCGATTCTCATCCCTAATAACAGATCGTTAGTTGACTAGTTCGCTTCTGAATCAAAGTCACGTCAGCTGAAATTATGAATCGATATTCCCTTATGAGCTGATATTACATCCTGTCATGACTGTATTATAGCTAATAAGATCAGTTAGATTATTAAACATGAAATTGTAGCATTATGAGTCATATCGTAGCGTGTGTGTGTATATAAAGCAGATTTGTTGGCACTGAATCATTGTCTTGTGAATCAAGTCATATCTCGTATCTCACATAATAGCAGATTCTGTGATGATAACGTTCCTACTGACGTCGTATCACGAGGAAGCTTGAGTTAAAATGTTACCGTATTAACTCCCGGGGTCGTCTGGAAGCAATTCGTCAGGGTAGAAAGGTTTCTCAAAGGATTAAGGTCATCACTCAGAGACGTTGTATTGACTTGGAGTGGCTCTTCTTTCCTTCCCTCTAAATCAAGTATGCAGCTAAATGAAGGTTCTTATCCAGGACCACTCAGTTAATTTTTACTGAACTCACTTGACTTGAATTTCTTATTGAAAACTGTTTTTCTATTATTCCACAAGGGGGCAACATAGAGCAGTGATCCCAGCTAATGATAAAATGCTTTAATGATGACTGGCTGTAAATTAGATAAAAAAATAAACGTTTGACTGTGTAACCACTCTGTCCTTTTACAGAAGAGAATATTTAGGTGTTTCACAACAACAACATGGATGAAAATTACTGCAATCGTAATATTTGCTTTTTATTTGTAAATATTCTTACAAATGTATGTATATTTTTGCTACTTCAATTTAATGGACTATAGTACTTTTTTTTAATTTATTTATTTATTTTTTAAGTTAAATGTTCTAACATGACATTGTTATAAACGTGATTTATTCCTTTTTTACATTATAAATGAGTGTACTTAACCTCGCCTGAACTATTTTCTCTATTAATTTGGCACACTACAGTATGCAGTGCTTTGACAAAGTATTTGCCTCTTTCTGATTTTTTTATTTATTAAAAAAAATTATAATAATTCAAAAAAATTTAGATTTGTCACACTTGACTGATTCAGGTAATCAAACCAATTTTAATATTACACACAATGATAACACAACTAAATACAAAATGCAGTTTTTAAATAATTTTATTTATTAAGGAGAAAAAAAAACTGCCTGACCCACTGTGAAAAAGTTATTACGTCCCGTCACATCTGGCGTAAAGCTAACACAGCATTTCATACATGGTGGAGGTAGTCTGGTGGTCTGAGGATGCTTTGCAGCTTACCAAGAGTCCTGAAGATGTTTGTGACCTTAAGCTCAAACGCACTAGATCCGAAACACACCAGTAAATTCACTCAAAAAAATAAATAGCCACTTAAATCCGATTGAGATCCTTAAACAGGCTGTTCATGCTTCAAAACTCTCCAGTGTGGCTGAACCGAACCAATTCTGCAAAGATGATCGGGCCAAAATTCCTCCACAGCTACGTGAGACTCATTCCCAGTTATCACAGACGCTTGATTGCCGTCTAGGATGGAACAACCAGTTATTAGGTTTAGGGAGCAATTACTTTTTCACATAGAGCCAGATAGGTTTGGTCAGATTTTTTTTTTTTTTGTTTTTTTTTTTTTGATTCACCGATTTCTTTATTGATTCATTTGAATATTTAAAATTTTCTTGTCCAGGTGGGTGAACTCGCTACAGCCGGCTCGCGTGACGCGCTGGGGCGGGATGATCTCGACGCCCGACGCCGTCCTGCAAGCCGTCATCAAGCGCTCGCTCATCGACAGCGGATGTCCCCTGTCCATCGTCAACGAGCTGATCGAGAACGCCCACGAGCGCAACTGGCCTCAGGGCCTGGCCACGCTGGAGACGCGCCAGATGAACCGCCGCTACTACGAGAACTACGTGGCCAAACGCATCCCGGGCAAACAGGCCGTGGTGGTGATGGCGTGCGAGAACCAGCACATGGGCGAGGACATGATCCTGGAGCCGGGATTAGTCATGATCTTCGCTCACGGCGTGGAGGAAATCTTATAGTCAGAACTTGGACAGATTTTGGGGGGAAAAAAGACGCAAAGTTTGAGATTTTGTTTCTGTTTGTTTGTTTTAAGATCTTTACCTCATGAAGGGGACGAAACCAAGTGTTCATGAAGGAACAGAACGGACCGTGTGAACACCCACACCTCCAGCTGGGAATCCTGTTGCCTTAAAAAAGCAGATCCAGGAGAGAAAGGGAAAAATATTATTTAAAAAAAGGTAAACCACGAAGAAATGCTGGAGCTTTATCGTTAATCACCACTGACTGAACGAATCGAAGTCGCTTTACCACTTTGTTGTTTCACTAAACGCCCTGTAATATACCTGATCTCATGCGTGCTTTGTAAATATGGAAGATTTATGAATGAAATATGAACATATATGCTATCTATTCTTGGTATTGTAGAATAGCGAAGACCTTTTTTTTTTTTTTTCCTTCCCCCTCCCCCCCCTTCTCTCTCTTTTCACAAGGATTGATTATGACGCCAGTACAGAGGCATGTACCGACTGACTCTCAATCGGAGTTAGATCGTACATTATTATAATATATGTACATAAACTTATACATTATATACATTAAGCATCTTAAACGTATATAATGAGGATTTTTTTTTTTTTTTTTTTTTAAGTGTGTTTATTTTGCGTCTGCGATTTCTGTGCTAGCTTCAGCCGATCTAGATTTAAGCTGTGAGTCGGCGCGGGTCAGAAAAAAATAAGCCTGTAGAGCACAGACCTGAGACGAACATAATATCTTTGACATCTGCTAAACTGCTGGCACTTAAGCAAGAGGAATGAGGAGGAGGACACGGAGAACTCTGTGTGGGCTGTAATTGTTCGTTCCCTCCGAACTCAACCGCGGCTTCAACTTCATGCCTGCGACTTTTGATTTATTTCTAGTTTAAATAAGTTTTTTTAAAGAACTACATCACGTCTCACAGGCTAATCCGCTCCTGATCCCATTGTTGTTTTTGTTTCCTGCTGCTCAAAGATTTCTATCAGAAAATCATAGAAGTCGCGTCATGCAGTTTGAGGACGCACTATCGTCTCTTCCTGTTTTACCAAAAAAAAAAAATAATTTATTCTAATCGAGACGACTGAAATAATCGAGGTCTCAAATAAACAGATTTTTATTGTCTGAATAAAAAAGATAATAATAATAAAAATTTCACTCTGCCCCATAAGGTGTGCGCAAGTCTCGTATCTGTCCACTCGTTCGTCTTTCTTTGCCTCGATGCCACTTCGTGTTTTTGCTTCTTTATGCTTCTTTATGTTCTGTGTAATTGATTACTCTGTTTGAAAAAAAAAAAAAACAATTAAGAGAATTTATTTTGCATATATTTTTTTGTCTTTGTTTTTGCTGTACATAGTTGATTTTACACAAAGCTCTGATGTAACTCTCGTGTGCCACGGTCGGCTTTTGTTCTCGTCACCAAAGTGTTTTTTGCGAGTTTTGCTCATTGTGCTTTTGTTGCTGTTGTTATTGTTATTCTGCAAAGAAAACACAAAGAAATCTGTCTCATATCCTGATGGTGTATGTCGTCTCATTCGTTCTTATTCGTCTGGTGCGTGTCGTTCGCAGAGCGTCTCAAAACGACCACGTCTGAGAATTTATTATTGGTTTTACTTTTTATTTTTTGAGACTTTATCATGGATGAGATTTAACACAGATGTGAGACTGTGTGTACAGCACAAAGTCAGGAACAAAATTGTAACATAGAAGATAAAGGAAAACTCTAATGTTAAAGAAAACCGTTTCCAATAAATAACTACAAGTAAACACTAAAAAGCTAAATAAAATCAGTATTTAATGTCGCCACCATTTATGTTTAAATTTAATCTTTTTTTCTTTAGCTCTTCTGCACATTTGGGATCTCAGCAATAATAAATTTTATTATTACTACTTATTACAGCAGAAATCTTTAGAATAACAAATGAAAATAATGCATTTTTTAAATAAAAACAAGAGCTGGAAATAGAGGGGAAATGTAACATATTGTGAAAATAAATCATTCATTAAATAACAATTTATAATAACCGTAAAATAAATAAAAGATAACTTTTAATCTTTTTCTGATATTTCCATCATAATTCTGTTCTTGATTTTTTTTTTATCCCCCCCCTTCTCCTCATTTACAAAGAGCGTTCAAGTCAAACCAGGACTTATGATAAAACATCTCATGAATGAAGGTGTAAAATCTATTGACATTTACAGAAGACTTCAAAAACAGTTCGCTGATGAGACTCTTAGACGCAGTAAAACATTTCAATCATGTAAACGTTTTAAAGAAAGCCATACGTCATACAGCCGACTGCCGTCGATCCTGTGAGGATTCACCCATCAGTGGATGCCTGATACTTGAAAATCAACATATAACTTTTCGACAACTTACTTAGAGACGCATCTGTCTGTCTGTGGAAACTGTAGATACGATCATTCACCAGCACCACTTTCACGTTACAGGACCTCGTCTGGAAGTTATTGCCACGTCCCCTGTACAGTCCTGACCTCGCTAAAAGCCAGTTCTTAATATTTAAAGGAGTTCCTGGGAGGCCAGCGTTTCAGCCGTTGAAGCAGGCAGTCCGATCACGGCTCTGGCGTACTGGGAAAACTTTTTTACCTTGATGGGATCCAAGCATTAGTGATAAGTGCACAGTGGGATAAGTGCATTAGTGTAGCAGGGGATTATATAGAGAAATGAAGGGAGTTTTTAATTCTCATACAGTCAAAAGTCCTGGTTTGACCTGAACGCCTTATTCGAACGTTTAGATTTTTCGCTCTTTCCTGTTCATATCCTAGTGCAGAAAATATATAAAGGCAAAACGTTTGATACCCTAGCATGAATAAAACAGCAAGTGCTGAAGACTTTAATTACAGTCCTGTCTTTATCCTTAATTTTTTTTTAAGTGCTTTTTTTCCATTTTAAACAATACTTTTAACAAAACATATGTTTAGTCAGCACTAAACTATTTATTATTATTATTTTTTTACATTCAACCTGTAATCTACAATATATAAATACGCAAATTAGAAGCGTCTCGCATCCTGGGAAGCGGATTAGCTGTTACGTTTTATGACACAGTACCACCGTCATGTGATCGAAACCTATTGTTTGTTTCGTCCGAGAGCGCGCGCTCTGTACGCTTATTACCCAGATTCGATCACAAACTTCTACAAAGTTTCAGCACCAGGTCAACCTTACTGACGCGTTTCCTGACTACAACATACTGTGAATTCACACATCTCACATTTGTAATCATATAACATGGTATGTCATACTTTACTATACATACTGTATTTCCACCATTAAGCCTCTGTCATATCCATAACCATGTGTGAAGGTTGGTGTTTTAGTTCCACCCTGAGTGTTTTCTCCCCTAAAGCATGGTTTGTGTAGACGGTGAATAGAAGGAAAGCACGAGTGTATAGCTGTGATGTGATATGTGATGTGAGACTCGCTGACGTTCCTGTCTCGTCCTGTCACCGCCAAAACTCTTTCAGTTTTTGGTTACTTTTTTTTTGTTTTTTGCAGTGCAGTGTCTTTTTATGGATGTGGCGCTGTTTACACTCTCTTGTGTTGTGATTTGTTTTGTTCTTTTTTTTTTTTTTTTGACAATATTAATAAACAGATATTTATTTCCGAACACGATACAAGTTTCCTGTTTATTGTCTTACTTTAAAAAGTAAAAAAAAAAATGTCCCAGAATACAGTAAGCATGGAAGAAGAAAAAAAACTACAAGAAACTGCAGTTCACTGAAGGGGAAAGGATGCAGGATGTGAAAGACGCACGTGTGCTTCACTATTTAACTGATACCCAAAATGAAGGAGCTGCAGCAATAAAGTAATTAAAACACTGATGATGAGTTTAAAAATATCAGCCATCTTGTTCAGTGATACATAACTTTAGTGTTTTTCTCTGACAGTTTCGTTTTCGTAAGTTTTCCAGCGCTCATACAATAGCAAGGCTATCACTTCTAACATAAACCTTCAAACATTATTATATTTTTACAAAGTCACTAATTTGTACTTTACAAATTGTCCTTTACAATTTCTTTTCTTTACAAAAAAGAAAAGAAATTGGTCAGCATTCGAACAATTCCCATACTGTCCACTAGGGGTGAACAATTTTACATTTTTTCTTTGATGTTAATCAAAATCTAACAAATTGTTTTTGTAGAAGGTTCTAAAGGTTATAAATCAATTAATACAGTTTGATTGTGCAAAACAGTTATGAGAGTAAAAACAACCTTCATTTCTAACACTAATGCACTTATCCCATTGTTATCACTAGTGCTTGGGTCCCATCAAGGCAGAAAGTTTTCTCAGTGCGCCAGAGCCACATTCGGACTGCCTGCTTCACGTCTGAAACACTGGCCTCCCAGGAACTCCTTTAATGGCCCAAACATGTGGAAATGGCTTGGAGCGAGGTCAGGACTGTACAGGGATTTTGGCGATAACTCCCAGCCGAGTTCCTGTAATGTGCAAGTGGTGTTGCACACCGATAATATCGTCTTTAATCGATGATATCATCTTCAATCAAAGACGGTCGTCTTTAAAATGTTTTCACCCTTCAAATGTTTTAATGCAGCTAAGGGTCTCATCACTTGACCTGTGCATAAACTCTTCTGTAAATGTAGATCACTTTTACGCAATCATCACAAATCCCGGTTTGACTTAAACGACCCATCGTACATAAAAAAATTATTCAATAAGAAGATATCACGATCAGTGTTGGGGGACGTTACTTTTTAAAGTAACTAATTGCATTACAAAATTACTGTCTTTAAAAAGTAATCAGTTACATTACAGCGTTACTTTCTGATAAAAGTAACTAGTTCGAGTACTTTTCCATTGCAGAAAATGAAAACTCCTTTTCCATGCTGATTCCTCATGCATGTTAGTCAAGACTTTTATAATTATTCTACCATCATCACTCAGTCAAGTTTGGCCCATAATCTGTTAACTACTGATACCCCTACTAATCTCACCTACACGGTTTGGCGCTGTGATTAGGTTTCCATCTTTCCACGCGTCGGTCCTCGCATAGTCAAACCACATAGGTGAGTTAGGGGTATAACAGCAGGAATAACAGAGGGGGGCGGGTTATCGTGGGTGGGGCTTGTAGAACGACTTTCACACACACACTAATGGATTGGGAATCACTGCTGTCTGGCTCACAGATTACATAAATTGTCTGAATAATGGATTTCACTTTAAAAAAAGTAACTAAATAACTAAGGACTTAAATGGCGGCCCTTAACGCGTTAGATTACTCGTTACATCAAAAAAGTAATCCAAGTACTTTGTAACGCGTTACACCCAACACTGAACACAATATGTTCAATATCTCAGAAAAGCACATTGTGACATAATTTATCATGATATTGTTATAATAAAACCATGGAATGGTCCCTGGCCCTGGGCCGTGTTTTTTCAAAATGCAAAGTGATCTGATTGCCAAAGAAGATTTTATCCTTTTTATCTGTCCAAATTAAAAGTTTGGAATATTGCTTTTGTGAATATTATGTGAAAAATGAAAGAAAGAAAAAAGCACTTCAGTGCGCCATCTGTCATGAATTCTATCAATTCTGCGTTCAGGACCGATGAAGAAGCTTTTTCTTGTAAAAGATCTTCCTTCAGATGATGTTTGAATGATGGTGATGGTGATCATTAACACTTTGCTCCAAAATCTCACATGCTTGTTCAGTGCGCCTGAGATGTAATAGAGTCATGATTGTAATAACGTTTGATTTCCATCATTTTCATTTTTTATCACTGAGCCCTTGTGCACTGTGGATGGGGGGAGGGTCATCCTGGAAGAGACCACACCCACCTGCATAGTCATGTGTTAAAACCCTTCAGGGTGGATTATACAGTATGTGACCTGATTTGGAACAACCAACTCCCTTGTTTTGTCACAATTTCACTTCACTTTTCTGCCCCAACATTTTCCCACCAAAACATTTTTTTTTTTTTTTTTTTTTTTTTTACAATTGAAGTTTACTTTACTTCTGATTTTCTGAAAGGGTTAACTGAAAACAGAGACCTGGAAGCACTTACACATGCACTTTTCTGATTGCTTTCTATTCACTGTTATTCTGTTTCAACACACACACACACACACACACACACACAATGCCATTGTGATGGGTATTTGATTGCACTCCATAGAAGTGAGTTGTTTTAATCCCGCCCTTTATTGGGTCACTGTGTGGTGGAATGCTTGTCTTTCTCTCTCTCTCTCTCTCTCTCTCACACACACACACACACACACACACACACAGTAGTATTATACCACTGTGTTTTTTTCTGATGTCCACATTTTTTACATTTCATTTTTTTATATAGTATGTAAATGATGTGAAATTGTAACAAATATTTATAATTATTTTATTAAGTATATTGTAGATTTGAATATAATGCATACATAAAATGTTAGTTTTTTTTATTCCCACAAGTTATTTTATTACACTTTTTTCTTATTAATATTGATTCTTTTTAAAAAAAAATTTTTTTGTAATTAATAATTAATATTATGGATTATATAATTTAATTTTTTAAGTTTGTTGCTTTATTGCTTAAAGTATTAATATTGTGGGAAAAAAGGTTTTTTCCTTGTATTCACAATTCAAAGATGAAATCTGATATTTCATACATCAGATTTGTTATATTATATTAGAATTGTTATATTATATTATATTATATTATATTATATTATATTATATTATATTGTCATTTTGCAAAATATATGCACAAAGCCTATGAAATGCAGAATTGCACAAAAAGAGAAATATTTTAAGACATTTTTGTTTTCAATGATTTTGGTAGGTAAAGATGCACAAGCAACAGGGATGAACGCTGCCTTAAAAATATTGGCAAGCAAAGCTGATGCAGGAACTGGAGTGAGGCTGGAGTCAGTGAATCAAGAGCCATCAGGTCTTAAGGAAATGGGCTATAACTGTTGCATTCCTAGTATCAAGCCACTCCTGAACCAGAGACCAGAGCTAAAGAGAAAAAGCCTGGGCTGTTGCTCAGTGGTAGAAACTCTTTTCAGATGAAAGTATATTTTGCATTTCATTTGGAAAACAAAGTCCCAGAGTCTGGCGGAACAGAGGAGAGGCACAGAATCCAAGTTGCATGAAGTCCAGTGTGAAGTTTCCACAGTCAGTGAGTTTCCTGGGTTTTTGGGTTCTGTGTCTTCTGCTTGTCTACTGCGTTTTAATTAAGTCCAAAGGTAACGCAACCATCTACCAGGAGATTTTAGAGCACTATGAAGATGTAGATTTCTTTTTCCAACAAGACTTACCACCTGCCCACAGTGCCAATACTACAATTAATTGATCATGACATTACCGTGCTTGATTGTCTAGCCAACTCTCCTGATCTGAACCCCATAGAGAATCAAGAGTAGGATGAGAAACACCTGACCCACTAATACAGACGAGCTGACGGCTGCTATCTAAGAAACCTGGTCATCAATAATGCTTAGTGCCAAAGGCTGATTGCTTCCACTCTAAAGGAGTTCCGACCAAGCATTGAGAACATAAAATGAATTTTTTTCAGATTTCTGTACTGTAAATTATTTTTTGATTAAACTTTGAAAATCTTCTAATATTTTGAGATACTGTGAGTTTTTGATTTCCTTGAGCCGTAAGCCATAATAATCAAAATTAAAATGTAAATGGGCTTGACATATTACACTTGACCTGTTCTGAATATAAGAATATATTAATTTATTAAACTTTTGAATAAAATTTTGGAAAACCAACAAGAAAAAAAACTTTAAAAATCAATTTTTTAGATGCACTATAATGTAATGTAGTGGTATTAGTGGTAGACGTTTCAGTAATAGTAGTAGTAGGTGTAGCAGTAATAGTGGTAGAAGTATTAACAGTCAAAATAGTAGTAGTACAGTAGTTTTAGTAGTGTTAGTTTTACAATAATAGTAATAATTTCAGTAGTAAGAATTTTAGTAGTAGTAGCAGTAGTGATTGTAGAATTAGAAGTGATCATAGTAGTAGCAGTAGCAGTAATTTTAGTATTAATAGCATTCGTAGTAGTAACAGTAGCAGCTATTTTAATAGTGTTAATGTCAGAATTAAAAGTATTAGTAGAAGTAGAAGCAGTAGGAGGTAGTAGTGTTTTTTGTAGTACTAATAGTAGCTCCAGTAAGAGTTTTAGTAGAATTACTAGTAGTATTGGTTTTAGCAGTAACAATGGAAGTACATATAAATATGTTGGAGTTTTTTTGTTAAAAGATTCTAATTTATTTCTAATAATATGCATTAATATATTTGTAAATAATTTCTTAATATTTTTTAATATCATATAAATATGTATTTTATTCACTTTTTCCATCTTCAGCTTTATTCTGGTCAGTGTGGTGGTGGTTTTGGAGTGTATTATAGAAACAAGTTGTGAGGTTGGAATACATTCATAATACATGGGACTTCACACACTTTAACCCCCCACCCCCATATCTACATCATATATAGTACATGTCATACTATATATTTCCATCTACACACACACTCTGAGTCAGCAGTCCAACTAGTAGTTGGAGGAAACCAGAGAAGCCTTTATTTATTTTTTCATAATAGTGAAACTACAATGTGTTTAAGGTGGACATTCATCTGCCAGTATGTGCACACTTCCTGGCTTTCTCTCTTACACTCTCACATTCTTTTGTTCTGATGTTGAGCCTTTCCCTCACTTCTACCCCCTCACCGTTTTCTATCGCTCTAGCTATTAACTATTAGCTAATCTTTAACAGAAATCTAAAATGTGTCAAATTGCTTACCACCAAGAAAAAAGAAAGTTGACAGTGGAAAACAAATTTTAAAGATGAGTGGAATAAAGAAATAGGCGCTCGTTCTCCCTGCCTGAAGTGCAAAGCCGATGAGCTTAATCTGTAATGAAACCGTGTAATTGTGAAGAGTAGTTATGACAGGCATCACTATGAGACCAAGCGTGCAAATTTCAAACTACACTACCCAGAGATGACGGAGCTATGAACCATATAATTCAACCAGGGCAAATCATTATATCAGAATCATGATTAAAGCAGGAGCAAGCAACAGACAATATTTTCGTCCAGCGTGATTTGAGTCTCGGATAAACATAAGAAAACCATATGAGAAGGACCTTCAGAACTACAGAAAAAGAGAATAAGCAGATACAGATCTGAGGTGGCACGGTGGCATAGTGGTTAGCACTGTGGCCTCGCACCTCTATGGTCAAGGGTTTGATTCCCACATCGAGTCTGCGTGCATGGAGTTTGCGTGTTCTCTTCGGGCTTGGTGGGTTTCCTCTGGGTACTCCGGTTTCCTCCCACAGTCCAAAGACATGCAGATTAGACTAACTGGCATTCCCAAATTGTCGTCTTCTGGACAACTGTCAAGTCAGCATTTTCCCCCATGATTGTGCTGTCTACTGAACCAGACTGAGAGACCATTTAAGTGCTTAGGAAACTTTTGCAGGTGTTTTGAGTTAATTAGTTGATTTTGACACCACAAATCTCCAATATTGAATTTCACAATATTCTAATTTTCTGAGATACTGAATTTTGGGGTTTAATTAGCTGTAAGCCATAATTATCAAAAATTAAAAGAAATAAACACTTGAAATATATCAGCCTCGATTTAATAAATTTACATAATATACTGTATGAGTTTCACTTTTTGAATTGAATGACTGAAATATCAACTTTTTCCTCATACTTCTGAGCTCTCCAGGTAGGTTGGCAGTTTCGGAATATGTCAGCACTGGAGGATAATGAATTCCTGTTAGCTTCATCTTTGATTCTCAAATCTTTCGCAGTTAATTTACCTCCTTTTTCTCAACAAGTGCCTTTTGACCCTGTTGACTGTTTGCAACAAAACATTTGTTGGATGCCCCGTGTGTCTCTTTGGGATGCGTCCGGTGTCTGGGGACGGTTTCACTCTACCATGAAGACAGTTCTGGCCTCGACTGATGTTGACAGCTGTTTCTCTGAGGACTTGACTTGGCTGCATTTGCTCGATAGTTCAGGAATGGAATTTCCTACAAGTCTACCTGAGCCTCCAATAACTACCTGGACTCCATATTAACATCAAATAACATCAACTGTTATGCTGAACTGCCTGCCACCTAACAGAGTATGAATACAGATCAATTCCTGCTCTCTGTTTCACCCAAAAGGGTTCCCTGTTGAGTCCGGTTCCTCTCAAGGTTTCTTCCTATTGCCATCTCAGGGAGTTTTTCCTTGCCTGATCATTTTGATTCATACACAATCACATTCCATACAAACTTAAATAATTCTTTTGATTGTGTAAAGCTGTTTTGCGACAATAACAATTGTTAAAAGAGCTATACAAATAAAATGGAATTGAATTGAATTGAATTGAATTTGATGGTACTGTAATCACGCCCAATACGTATCCTAGTAGTTTCAGGAGTGTTGAAGACTCTTTATCCTTTTCAGAGTCAGTTAAATCTCTTTTTGACCCATTTTGTCTGAGGAAAAGAAGTTGCCTGATAATAATGCACACCTTGATATAGGGTGTTGGTATCTTTAAGACACATCCTTCACTCATTACACAAATACACATCACTTGATAGGCATGAATCAAATAAGCATTCAAGTTTATACAGCATATATAAATTATACACACTTAACAAATTATATTAACCTGATGTTCATATAGGTATTATATTATTATCATTATATATATATATATATATATACAGTATATATTAAAGTGAGACAGAGCAAGAGAGAGATACAGAGAGAGAAAGAGAAACTTTTTATTTAGTATTAAGTATTAATAAAGTTTTTCTTTTTCTGAAGTGTGTATGACAGGCTGACAGTATACACAGACTTTATACTATATATTTAAATATAATATATATATATATATATATATATATATATATATA
>JAQMYJ010000015.1:4658505-4669358 GCA_030014305.1 Clarias laeviceps
GTTCCTTTGCTGCCCTGGGTGTCGCAGATCACGGCCGAAAAAGTCGTGTGCGTCTCTCTGGTTTCAATGTAAATTGTGTTTTGTTGTTGCGTCAATCTGGTGGTCATGTGACCCAAAATTTCCATGCATGTGGCACGGGAACAGGCAAAAACGCAGATGTTTGCATGGTCAGGGATGTCACCGTGATGGGGGGGGAAAAAAAAAAAACCCCAAGCGTGGACTGTATAGCTGTTTGCGTTTGCATCAGCAGGATGTTGATGAATCATGAAGTTCAGCAGCTCGGTGAAAGTTTGCTCGTCTTTTCTCTGTCCTCCTCCGCTTCTTTACACCTCTCAGCTAAAATGTTGTGCACGCTTCGGGGTTTTGCAGTTGTTGTCGTTTGAAACACAATGGAAAGAATGTAAGAGTGCTCTGCTTCAGTTTTTCCAACCCAGGAGTTGATGTTTGTGCTCATGCGTCATCGCGAACACGTCACAAACACAGAGAAAAGAATAGAAATTAAAACTGTCTGGAGGGTACGTTTTCTTCTCACTCTCTCTCTTACTTACTCTCTCTGTGTTTCTCTGAGGAAATCCTGACCTCGCAAGTTTTAGAGGTCAGTAAGTGGTAAATTCCCTCTGCTCCGATATTTATATCTACTCAGAAATCAAAACTGTGCCCAAGAACAACACTGAGGTTTTCCTAAAGCGTACATGAAGCTAGCGTTCCAACCGCTTCGAACCCCAAACGGCTGAGTGGAAAAACCAGGCCCGGTGGGAGTTATTGGGGCTGATAATCACCATCCCAGAGTTCCCTTTTTGCTAGCTTGAGGCTGCACATGATCTTATTATCGTGCTAAAAATGGGAAAAGAACGGCTGGATTTAGAAACCCCCAAGAGTTTTTAAATCCTTTCTGACTCCAGGGCTGCGGCTAATCAGAGCCTCTGAAGGTACAATTACCGTTTTGTTTTGAGGTCAATTATCGCCCTGTTGACCACTTTTTATTAACGTCAGATTTAAAGCCAGTCACTCCTTTGTTTCATAGAGTAGAAGATAAACCATCGATTCGGTTGCCACCAGCACCAGCGTGTTATTTTTCCTTTGACAGCACAATCTGAAGTTTGGTCTCTGATATACAGTACTACGGTAATCTGCTAAAAGGTGCGAGTTTTATCTGTTCGTGCACGTTGTCCCCTTAACACGCTTAACAAGTCAACTGATTCTGTTACCAAGATACCGCAAAGACTTCCTGTGCTCTGCTGACACTGGAGACTCCTTCCCTGAATCCTAAATAACCAAAACTATCATTGCAATTGTTTTTTAATCTGTACAAGTCGCTGCAAATCAGTTACTACTATAGAATCGATTACAAGCTTAAAGAACAGTACAATCATGCGAGAGCTACAGTTATAGGAAATATATCAGCCATTCAGAGTTGATTACAGAGGAAAAAAAACCACAACTTAATGATGCACTGATTTAATAGTGAATATCGATATTGGACTGCTAGTAATACTTTGCATGAAGTTTTGGATCAGATTTCGATTTCACTTAAAAAAAATATATAATACTTCAGCATGTGTTGTTGTTATAGCTAGTGCATGAAATGGAGTTTCTCTTCCGATCCTGAAGTTGATTATTTTCCCATAACGACATGCTCTGCTGTGGTTTATTCATCTCATAACAGAGTTTCTCACTGCTAACAAATTCCAAGTTGTGGAATGTCTCAGAAACAACATGGGTTGTGTTTTAGTAACGGTGTAGTAACCTCATCAGCTTTGCATTTTTCTTTCTTGAAGTTATTAAAACAAAAAAGCAGCACATCTAACAATTTAGCCTCTTCCAAATGGTTGAGATGTCACTTCATGGTATAAAGTGGTAACTTTTTGTTTGTGTTTGATGGTCAACCAGCACAAATGGTTTTGTTGGACATCATATTCACTTTATTTCTCATAGTGTACTAAGAAGCAACTAAAAAGGCATGCTATTTAAATACAGTGATATCGTGACTCCAAATGTGCTCTACCAAAAAGTTGAGCAAAGGGTTAAGTTCCTGCTTTTGCCTCCACCTGTTCCGAAGTACTGACACCGAGGTCTCCTCCCAACATTGTTAAAGACGCAACTATACAAAACATGTCGTCATTTGAACAATTGCTTACACTTTTCAGCGTGTGTGGAATGTCTGTCAAGCAAATTCCTATATTAGGTGTTACTATAGAAATGATAACAAAAGAGGGAAAAGTGCCGATACACAACTTTCATAGTTGCTGTTATAGAAAATGTTTCTCAAAAACAGCATTTTGGTATAATCTGATTTTATGCATCTATGCCAAATTATTATTTAATGATTATGTTTTATTGTTACATAGGAGTTATCATGGACTTTCTCTTAATGTGCATCAGTAGTATTGGAAGAGTTTTTTTGTGAACAGGAAAATAATAAAAAGAAATATTTAATATTTCCATTTCTGTCCTTAAAAAAGCATTTTTAAACCAAGTGCAGCTGAATGGACAGACCTCATCTTTTCCCATTAGTTTGTCAGCATTATTACGACTCTTTGATTCCGTGTTGTGATTTTCCCTTTCCATCCCGTTACAGCGCTCCATTTCAAATGGACCATTTGGAGTTCACAATAAAGCCGCGTGAGCTCAGTCTGCCTCATCCAGCCTTTCTGTGAACCCCTGATTCTCTGAAAGGCTGACATTTCGGACCGCTTTCATACTGTATGAAGTACTTTAGTATTGTCGTTGTGTTCGACTTAACCTAACCTTTGGGTGAAAGAAGCTAACGGCACTAATAACAGTAATTAACGTCACATATTTAAAAACAGGTATTGTAATTAACAAGCCGGAAAAAGGATCAGTGTCTTTAACTTTGTAATTGATATTAAACAAAGATCACTGTGTGTATGGAATGAGCCAGCAACTGGGTTGTATTAGGCAGCAAGTAAACAGTAGGTTCTGGAATTTGATGTGTTCCTGGTAGGAAGTTGTAAGCAATAATAATAATATTCAGCACATTATTAATCCTAAAGGGAAATTGTAATTTCCGCATATCCCAGTTAAGAAGCTGGGGTCAGAGTGCACTGTCAGCCAGGATACAGCACCGCTGGAGCAGATAGGGTTAAGGGATCAACTTGGCGGTGCTGGGGCTTGAATCCCTGACGTCCTGAAAAGTCTTAACCATTTGAGCCACGACTGCCCCAGTAGTAGCACCAAAAGTTGGTCCAAGGAAGGACAACCAGTGAACTAGTGACAGGATCATGGGTGCCCAAGTCTCAGTTCTCTAGTCGAGAATGAAGGCTAGCTGGTCTCATCCAATCACAAAAAAGAGCACAAGTTGCTGAAGAAGTTAACGCTGGCTCTGATAGAACGGCATCAGAACACACAATGCATCACAGTTTGGTCCTGTGCAGCTGCAGACCAGTCATTGTGCTCAACCTGGTCCGTTTCCACTGCTGAAAGCTCCTACAGTGGGCATCAGAACTGGACCACAGGCAAGATGGCCTGGTTTGAAGAACTCGATGTGGATAGGTGCTTGTTCATTGTTTTCCTGGGGAAGAGATGGCACTATGGGAAGAAGGCGAGCCATCGGAGGCATTGTTAAGCTCTGGGCTATTGTTAAGTTCTGCTGGGAAACCTTAAGTCCTTAAACCATGTTGCAGAAGAAGTACACCCCTTAATGGAAGCATTGTTCCTTAATGACCGTGATAACGTGCACGGCTGAAATGCTTCAGGAACGGTTTGAGGAACATCACAAAGAGTTCTTGGCTTCCTCAATCAAAAATCTTTAGTATGTGCAGAACAAACAAGTCCGACCCGATGGAGGCCCCACCTCGCAGCTTAAGCACTGTAAGCTCTGCTGCTTACATCGTGGTGCCAGATACAAGCGCATACCTCGTGGAGTCCCTGCCTTGATGAGTCAGAGCTGGCACAACGAGGACCTTATACAATATTAGCCTGGTGGTTTTAATGCTTTGGCTGATCGCTGTGTATAATGTTGACCGATTGTGCCTTTAGGCTGATTACGTAGACACTTATTCAGATGTTTACGTAAATGTAGGCAAATCAGTAGTCCAGAAACCCCAGCGCTTAGTCAGGATGTGGAAAGTGACGCATTTGTCCATCTTTTCTAGGACTCGCACTGAAAGTGTTTTAAAGTGTATCATAACACGTCCCCGGGGGCAGAGCGTTCACCTGACCCGAGCGGTTCAAACTTTATTTACAAGGCGTTTTTGGCTGAAGCGTCGTGCTGCGTTCGCTGTGTAGTGTAGTCTGCTGCAGTGTGTGTAGGAGTGAGCAGAGCGAGAGAGCGAGAGAGAGAGAGAGAGAGAGATTGTGAGAGTGTCCCAGCCCTCCTCTGCTTTGCATGCTTCCTCTCTCTCTCAGAGCGTTCCAGGAGAAAGCAGAGCTCAGCGTTGCAGGCTCAGGCGTGGTGTCAGCAGGCCCAGACGTGCCTGTGGTTTGTGTGTGACTCTGAACGGGTTTCCTCCTGTCACGCTGCATCTGCTGTTCTCATAGCGCAACGCTGCCACCGCAGCGAACAAACAGCAGACCTTCAAAGAGCTGTGAGTCATCCTGGCTGTCTGCGAGCTAGAGTTTCAACTCGGCGCTGGATGGAAGAAACGAGAATTTATTTTTTTTCATAGGGAGCAATTCGTTTAAGTTAGGATTCGAAACTTCGGAGAGCTAAAACGTGGCAGTGGCTTCATTTTACATGCAAAATCATGTCGTCCTAGCCGTCATGAACTAACGCACGCACAAACACACGCATTTGACTTCCGATCCTTATAAGGGCCTGACGGGCCAAATGTTCCCCTAAGTTAAAACAGGCAAATATTCGAATCCTTGTGGGGATATTTTTCTCTTACGTCTTACTATTGACGTCACTATTGATACAGATGCTTAAAGTACAGATGCTTGACCCTGAAACTTATAAAGCTTTCCGAAACCCTTTTTAGGTGTTGATGTGAAAGTCTTGTCGTGACCAGCAAAATTTCCCCACAATGTCCAACCTACCAGATATTCCTTTTCCTTAGTCCTCAACAAGGTAGAAAAAAAATGTTCCAGCGCGCGCACACAGACACCCAGACGCGCATGCTGTGTGTTTCAAAAGCACAGTGTTCATTTATAGACATGGAGCACCCCCTCACCGAGGAAGATGAATCACGCTCATATCTGCAGGTGGAATGCAAACCAGGCTGTTTGAAGGCCGCAAGAGTTCAACAGCGTGGGTGGAGACCAGGGGAAGACCCATTCAACTCTGTTTCTTTCTCTCTCTCTTTCTCTCACTCTTTCTCTTTCTCTCCCCCTCGTTTCTGGCAGTCACCCATGGCAACACTGTGTCATGAAACCCAGCTGAAGGGGAAACTCCTTTCGTAATGATCAGATCTGGATTTTGTCCGTAATGACCAGATGTAACCCGGCCTCTCCCTCGCAGATAAAAAACCGTTTCATTCAATTAAGGCTCGGGAAAATTCAATAACCCACGGTAATATACGAAAGGGAAGGAGCCACGCCTGTTTCTTTTTTGTTGTTTTATTTCTTTTCTGAAAAGGCCAGGATATGAACTCAAGTGGTTACAAAAGAGCAAGTAGGCTTTGACACATGCATTGTGTGGGCGAGACTTCATCAAGCACAGAAAGACAGAGCAACAGCAATTATGCTGAGAGAGAGAGAGAGAGAGAGAGAGAAAAAAAACGTTTAACTTGTGCATGTGCTTGAAGAACTTCCCATCTTCCTATTCAGAGAACGTACTGTCTGTCTTATGCACTGTGGAACTTGGGCAGGGCGTCATTGAAGGGCAGAGTCCTCTGCTTTATTGGAAGGGTGGTGCAGGTGAGTATGTTAGCGATAAGATCAACAAGGAACGCTGCACGGGTGTGACAGGTGCTGGGTTTGTTTATCAGCGTGTTCTTGAGTAGTTATAAACCGTCTTCATGCATTGGAGTAACCCAGAGGTCTATAAAGAACGTGCTGGGTATCCTGTGGATTGAGAATATACGTGTATAAATATGAAAATGTGCCATTTTAATACTAGTATTCGCTGTATTTAACATATTATTCAGTATGTAAGCGCTCTTCTCTGTTTTGATGATGATGATGATGATGGGACAGCATGAGAGCATCATAAATTTTTTTCACACAGCTGGATTGTGACTACAAGCCGTTTCCGTGTTTCCTGACTGTGTGGCGCAGGTGACACACTGTGCGTCGTCTCGTGACGTCAGCATCGTCGCACTTTTGTACCACAACTCCTGCTAAACCATTCACGGGAATTTGAACAAAGGTTCACCGAACCTTTATAAGAAGCGTAGATCGCAGTAGTTGTTTCTTATAAATGTTATTTTGTTTAATATGATGAGAGGTTTAGTAATTTTCTCCCTAATTTAGTCGTAGCCAATTCCCACCCATCATTAGGCCACTCCCGTACTCCCATATCAAGGCTACAACCACCAGTCAAGGAGGGCCAAAGACGCTCTTAGAGCCGCGATTGATGTGAAAGCGCTAAGTGTCTCCCATCCGTCCCCTCTGAAATACGTCAGCCAATCATCTCTTTCCAGGCTCCCGGCTGCGAGAAACTACAGCGCCACCCGGGATTCAAACCTGCGAGCTCCAGATGCTAGAACAAGCTCGTTAGCGCTTAAAGAAGTTTTAGCCTCCTCGCTGAACTTATTCTTCTCAGTAATGAGCAGTGAAGGGTGTGATTTTACTTTTTTTTTTTTTTTTTTTTTTTTCCCCCTTCACCCGCAACTCCTCCTAAAGCGGTCATGGCAATTTGACGGACCTTCACAGAACCTTTGTTAGGAAGTAACAAAGATGTGCAGTAACTATTTAATTTTTAGAAGTAGCACGTTCAGTGGGCAGGCGACACACGTCGACGGTGGAGGTCTCATAAATTTTCAGTGTTTCATTACGGCAGTTTAAGACATACTGTAGAATCTTGAGATTACTGTCTGTCTCACTGTTAACACTTCAGGTGATTAAATCACTTCACTTATGTAGATTAATCAGTCTTTTGTTGGTTGATTTGATTCATTGAATCGATGAGTCAGTTTAATTAAAAAATCAATTCCCACTTAAAATCATATAGATAAACTAACTTAACTATTTAATGGTCTAAAATTGCTAAATTTCTTGAAAATATGACACAGCTTTTGCATAAGTGCGTGTCAAGTGTTTTGCAAAATACTTTTTGATCATTGTTTTTTTAAAGATAATTTTCCTAAGATTATTAGTTTATGGGTGGTTGGTACATTACTGCCACCTACTGGTCTGGAGCAGAAGCATGAAGATTAGCGATTTTCTTCAAAACATGGTATTTTACATACTGTCTGTATCAAAACCTGTAAGAAATATAGCTGATTGAGAAAAGCCAGACAATAGACATAAGTGCTATTAAATCAGATAAAGAAAAAAAACAATCAGTTCAGCTCCTGAGAAATCAGATAAAATCGACTATGACTAGCTATGACTCATAACACTAAACACTTCATCGTGCGCTATTGCCATTGTGTAAACTTTTTTAAATGATATGATTGTTTGTTAGAATTAATTGTTTAATCTGTAGGTTGTGATGTCACATAAGAAACTCCTTGGTTTTGGACCAATCGCATATAATATGCAAATTATGTAGTACTTGAGTAATGCTAGTAATTTTTACTGGTTTTACAGTTTTGCTAGAGGTCAGGCGTTTATAAGGGCCTGGTTATAATTTGCATAGCAGTAGATTCTTTTCTTTTCATCAGATTTTTGGGAAAAATAAACTAATTCTGTACTTAATTAAAAGTAGAACTTCCCTAGTGCAAGTAAAAGGTTTTCAATTTACACGTGTACTTGAGTAAAAGATCAAAAGTATTCTCCTTCAAAGTATCAAACATACAGAGCTTGTAGGTCACAGTAATAGTAAAAAAAAGTCTCTCTCTCTCTCTCTCTCTCTCTCTCTCTGCTTCCTGATTGTAAACGCGCTGTTTTTCATCTACAACCAGCTTTGCTTTTGATTTCCAACACCTGTTGCATTATTACTGTAGATGTGCCGAGAAGGAAATACAAGTCGTGCACTTAAACGTAATAGTAAGCAGGTGGTGAAGTTCCCGCTACAAATACTACATATGAGCACGTTAGTACACATTTATGGGTAGATTATTGACGCTAAACTAGTGTATGTTTATGAGTCAGAAACCAGGTACTCGAATTGTTTTACCTGATTCCTCTCAAACACCTCGACCGCATCAGAGGACAGAGTTATGTTGCAACTCATAACACAAGGAAACCTCCAGCTTTGCAACCTGCTGCTAACCGCTGCAGCGCGCCACCGCTTTAGCACCGAAATTTCCATAGCAGTCATCACATTACTCTTTTACTGACTAACGCCTTCTACAGGATCGCAGTCCAGACGTATACGAGAGCCACACACTGAGTTTCATTACAATAAACCATCACCTCGGGCCGCGCGCTTTAATCTTTTCGTTTTTATTTTTATTTATCTTTTGTTTTATTCCAGCAGCTTTGTTAAAACAATTTGCTAGAATCTCAGGTCTCGAAGGTGCTCCAGGCTCAGGACAGATGTACAGTATGTGTCTCTACTTGCCTGACAGTTAAGGAAGCTGAGCTGCTGCAGGTTTGACAAGGTGTCCACGTGTTTCATGGGTGTGGCTTTGAAGCGAAGACTAATAAGCAAGATTGTGTTTTTGTATTTTAAAACAGCTGCTTTCACATAATGAACGGCACACTCCTCGAACGTCGATTATGCGGCGAATTTATGTCGCAGCGCCGCCGTGCGTTTCTGAGAAACCGCTTATTGTTTTGTACAATGCGGATCTTTTTAACAATCGGGTAGTTTAGTATCATTACTTGTTTTCCTTAACCTTCATTATCTCAGAACGGTTTCTCTTACAACTCCGAACTTAATCAGTGTCCTCAAACAGACAGACCTTTGGCAAAACATTTAAAATTTTAAATATACTCATATGAGTATCGTCACGGTGTCTGTCTGTGTTTGGGAGAAAATTTCACGTCCTCATATGAAGACATTCGCGTCTGTAGAGGTTAAAATATTCCTTGAAATTGTAGAATTTTATTTAAACGCTGTCAAACAAACTACTCGCTCCTGCAATTTTTATTATTTACAAGGCGCATTCAAGTCAACCCGAGACTTTTGAACACAGTTATGAGAGTAAAACTCCCTTTATTTCTCTATATAATCCCCTGCTACACTAATGCACTTATCCCAGTGTTTCACTAGTGTTTTTTGGAAAGTTTTCTCAGTACGCCAGAGCCATGATCGGACTGCCTGCTTCATTTCCGAAACGCCGGCCTCCCAGGAACTCCTTTAATGACCCAAACATGTGGAAATGGCTTGGAGCGAGGTCAGGACTGTACGGGGGATTGTGGCAGTAACTTCCAGATGAGTTCCTGTAGTGCGCAAGTGGTCTTGGTGAATGATTGTGTGTACAGGTACCACAGACAGATGTGTCTCTTATACAGGTGTTCCACTCGTTAATGTTCATGGGAATAACTGCAATGGGCTCCGAGCCCATTCACGGACCGTAAAATGTTTTCACCGTTCAAATGTTTCACTGCAGCTAAGAGTCTCATCACCGTACTTTGCTTGAACTATTCTATAAATGTTCAGTTTTCATCACAAGTCCTGGTTTGACTTGAACACCCCTCACCTAGTTACACTATTTTCAGTATATATATATATTTTTTTTTCTTTTCAAAATCTCAACAGTGTAGTGACTGAAACACTGACTGTGACTTTGACCAGAATAAAGCAGCTATTGAAAACAATGACAGAACATGTTAAGTGTTTCGCTCTGTGCTGCACAAGCAGGCGCTCTGACCTTCTGCCGACACCTTCATAAGTGTGAGAATAAATAACATACTTTTTCAAAAATTGTGTTACGGCCCTCAGAATCCCAGTCCAGATGCACAGTGTGTCATATACAGACCTGGCAACTCTGCATTGAATTTGCATTGGAGCAGCAGACGTCATGAACATGAATATTCTTTAAATTTCATTGCAGGCTGACCTCCTGAATGGGAACAATTCAGTGCTATCCGGTGTCCCCTGAAAGAGGACGTGTTCCCTTTTCAAACTGCCTCCTCTCCTGTCAACCTCAGGTGTCATTAGGGATCAAAAGCTCTCTCTCTGTAAAGCCACTTTGTGACAACGTCAGAACGATGTTCAAACATGCCCACCGAATATAATTGTATTGACTTGAATAGAATGTCCTTTATATCAGAGTGTCAGAAAGCATAAGAGACCAGTGGTGCAGAACATAGAGTAGTGTGCAAAAGTATTGATCCCCCTCATTTCTTCATATTTTGCTCCCAAAGAGCAAACACAGACTTGTATTAGTTCTTGTATTTTTTTTATCTTGTCTCCATGCTTTCTGAAGAACCTTTTTGTTTCCAGTTTCAGACGAATGGTTTTTGTTCCACACAGTGACCTATGAATCACGCACAACTTTTTAACTTAATGCATGAACCAGTGAGAAACGTGGGCAGATGATGACAGATGATCAGGCCGGTGATTAGTGTACTGGTGATGGTTGGAACAGACGAGAGGGGAAATGAGGTTGCTGCTGAGGTTGGTACTGTACATAAACAACCAGTTTTTCAGTTGTGTCTATAGGCACTTTGCAGCCTGTCATAGTAAAATATTTCTTCTCATTTCTTTAATTGAATCTACATCATTTAATATGAAAGAAATGAAGGTGGATTAAGACTAGGGCTGTGCGATATGGACAAAAGAAACCTATCACGATTTTTTTGAACAATATTGCGATTTCGATTTTAATCACGATTTTGACACACAGATATGTTTTACAGTGTGAATATGAAACATTTTTCCAAAGGAAAACAAATAG
>JAQMYJ010000015.1:4688518-4700884 GCA_030014305.1 Clarias laeviceps
CACTGACGGAGAAGAGGGTTGCATTGACAATCCAACACAATGGGCAGCACATTGAACACATTTTATTTTAGAGAAAGATGCGGAAACTTTTGTTTTGATGGTTGGTGAAACAGTCATGTGGTAGATCTACCAGCTTCATGTGTAAAATAAATGGTTAGGAAAGTAATGAGTCGAATGTAGCGGAGTAAGAGTAGCGTTTCTACTCAAGGAAAAGTAAAAAGTACGGTGCAGTAAGTAATTTTTTTCAAAAGGTTTCTCAAGTAAATGTAATGGAGTAAAAGTCTAAGTACTAAGTATGTGTTGTAAAACTTACTTTAAGTACAAAAGTGTACAACCAATCCACGATCAGTCTGACATTTCTGGATTTCTCTTAAACACAATTGAAGTTGATGTTGTTAATAACATGAATGTACAAGATGCGACAATTAAATGAATGATGGATAGCATTGTCAGCCTCTTTTATATTATTTTGGTATCTTGGCTAGCTAGTTATTACCCTGTATAATGCAAGTTGTCAACACGATTGAACATGAGCATACTGCAAGCACCCAGAATGCAATATGGTTAAAGGATGCACCAAAACTTTAAAATTATAAACTAGTTATAAAAACTAATTTGTTATCGGTGTGAAAAACAACCCAAATTCAATTCAATTTTATTTGTATAGAGTTTTTAACAACAGTCATTGTCGCAAAACAGCTTTACAGAAACAAAAGAAAAGTCTGGAAATGTGTATGAAATCAAAATGAACAGATTGTCCCTGATGATCAAGCCAAAGGCGACGATGGCAATGAAAAACTCCCTGAAATGGCAATGGGAAGAAGCCTTGAAAAGTACCAGACTCTCATGGTACCATGAGCGTCTTCATGGTAAAGTGGAACCATCACCATGGGTAGGCAGTCAAAGGACCAAATGTGTAGTAGTTCACAACCTTTTGCTCAGTATAATAGTTTGTTTGCGAGATTGGTTCTAATCTTACCTTGACGAGAACACCTGTTCGAGACGCTGGAAACAGAAGAATACGTAGCCCAGAGACCAAGTAGGAGGGATTTGTTGGCCAAAAAGGTAATCGTCAATCACTTAGGCGCACTAACCGATCTGTGCTTTAATTATGACCTGCCAGTCATTCTTGTACCCTAGGATGGGTGGAATGGGTTTCGTTCTTGTCCTTCCCACGTAGGATGTAGCTCAGTCAAGATATGGTGTGAGTGAGAGCGTAAACATTTATAGTTGGCTTAGAGAATACAAAAAAAAAAAAAAGTGTAGCGAAGAAGTAAATATGGAAAATACTCAAGAAAAGTACAGATTCCTGAAAAAATACAATGAAAAGTACAATGATGAAGTAGTTGTACTGTTGTTACTTGGGACGTCTGGTTCCTACAAATCATGACAGTCCAGGAAATGGTGTAATCTGCCAACCTGGGTTACATTATATGTCTGTACTGTCGGATTTTGCAGAAATTGCAAATATCACACACATAAAGTGCCGTTAAAAAAAGATTTTTTTTTCTTCTTCTTTTCTTTTAAGCGATTTCTTGATTCACCAGGTGTGGCAGTAATCTGGCCTGGGTGTGGCAAGAAACATTTTACTCAACTTTCTAAACAATGGGGTTAATTATAGTTCATTCATGATTTACCAAGGGGGATATTAATTTTTCACATAGTGCCAGGCAGATTTGTACAGCTTTTTTCCCCTTAGTAACTGAAATCATCGTTTTGAAACTGCATTTTGTATTTACTCATGTTATCTTTGTGTAATATTAAAATCTGATTGAGGATCTGAATCAATTAATTGTGCCAAAGAAAAGACGGCCATGCATATACTTTTTTCACGGCACTGTACCATACTGTTACCATGGTAACCTCTGTTACGGTCGTAGGAATGTCTAAATTAAGATTTCTGTATGTCCTTATGATAGAAATGTGTCACTTTAATGCACTGATGTTACATATACCAGTTCTAAAAAGGCATTAAGTGTGTGTGGAAGGTTCGAACTGCTACTGTATCAGAGCTGTTGTTAAAGAAGGTTAATTGATACCTTCTCTACGTCTTATCTGCGCTAATTTTGCAGGTGACTCAGACGGATGGGCAGCACCTGTGGAGGATGAAGCATTTTAACAAGCCGGCGTACTGTAACGTGTGTCAGAGCATGCTGCTCGGGTTGCGCAAACAGGGCCTCTGCTGCACATGTCAGTAACTCGCACGCTCGCCGGTAATCAGCTAATTATTTTAAATAAATGTTCATTTCATCAGCAGCTCTGTGTCCTCCCGCAGGCTGTAGGTACACAGTGCACGGGCGCTGCGCCAACAGGAATCCGGCTCCATGCACCCGCACCTACGTCAAATCCAAGAAGGAGGCAGGGGTAAGATTACTCCAGACATGCTTGTGCATTACTGTACATAGCAATATATAGAAACACACCAAGTCTCTGTCTGTCTAAATATATTTTCCAAACTGCAAACCTACAATGCATATCCAAATAAGAAAAATAAGTGTTTTCTAAGATAAAATCAATAAAATCAATCTTAGCATTTTAGTTCATAGTGATGTTGGCATTCTGGCAGGAGAGGATTAATGCTAATACCAGCTTTTATTTACAAACCACATGACAGAAGCAATCAGTTTGTGTATATGGCACCTCCAGGTTCTGGGTTCACCTCCCACAGTCCAAAGGCATGTAGTTTAGGCTAGTTGGTGTTCCCAGAATCGCCCATAGTGTGTAAATGAGCGTGAGTGTGTGCCCTGCGATGGATTGGCACCCTGTCCCGGGTGTACCCCGCCTTGTTCCCTAAGTCTCCTGGGATAGGCTCTAGCCCCCTTTGTGACCCTGAACACAGGATAAAGTGTTATAGATGATGAGTGAGTGAGTGAATCTCACTTCCTTTTACACAGGGCTATGGCAGTATTATTTTTAGTACTGAATTAATTATTGTGTGTGAATGACTGACGAGCTTTTCAAAATCAGGAACATGCAGGCAGGTATGTGGAATCACTGACAAAACAAATCAGAATTAAACATTATACGTCAAGGAGACTTTCCATACACAGCAAGAAAATAGACACTAGCCAGTCTTGAATAATACAGCACATGTCCAAAAGTTTGTAGATGCCTGACCATCACCAAACTCTTACCAGACAGTTGTGTAGAATATCTTTCTACACTGTAGCATTACACTTTCCCTTCACTGGATCTAAGAGGCACAACGCCAGCTCTGTGAACACATGGTTTGCCAAGATTGGAGTGGAAGAACTCAAGCGTCCTACACAGAAATCTGACCTCAACGCCACTGAACACCTTTGGGACAAACTGGAACACCGACTGCACCCCATATCTCATTAATGCTCTTGTAGCTGAAAGATGACACGTCCCCACAGGTTTGCATCAACGTCTAGTGGAAAGCCTTCCCAGAAAAGTGGAGCATATTGTAACAGAACAAATTAACAAGCTTATATGGGTCTGATGTCCACATACTTTTGGTTGTATAGTGTGTAATATGAGGACAGAACACTGCATCTAATAGCCAAGATGTTTTCCAGTGACTTAATACAGTATATATATATATATATATATATATATATATATGAAGATAGTCATTCTAGATGGACAGTAACTAATAAAGCAACTAAAGAATTTTATTCTCAGCCTTTCCAAGTCAGCTGTGGTGTTCCCCAAGGCTCTGTCCTTGGCTCCCTTCTGTTCATCATCTATCCTCTCCCTCTTGGTCACATCTTTAAAAAAATTTAGTATACATTTCCATTGTTATGCAGATGATGCACCACTTTATATCTCCAGAAAGCCTGACTGTGCTCTTCCATGCTCTTGTCTCAGCAACTGCTTAAATGAAATAAACACTTGGTTTTCCTGCAATCCACTGTCAACCTCTAATTACTGTAAATCTCTATTTTAATTGTCATTTGATTTGAAATATTTGAGATTATGATACTCTATCTTGTTTCATTTGTTATTGTTTTAATGTCACTTACTACTCATTGTTTATCATTGGTTTGTAAGGCCACCTTGGGTGACCAGAAAGGTGCCTATATAAATAAAATGCATTATTAATATTATTATTGTTGTTGTTGTTAACATTTAGCTAGCTTGTCATATGTCTTTCTCAGAGCTTTAATCACTTTTGCCCTGAGGATCTTTTTACTTGTTTTAAAACATAACACCATTGTCCTGTATAATAGCCTATAATAAATTAAAGCAGGGGCTCAGCATTAACAGGGGGGATTTTGCCAGGATAGACAAATAGACGGCACATTGTTCAGAAAGGATGCGGGTGGGAAATTCCCAGGAAATCTGTTCACCTATTTGGTGATATAGCACTAAAACACAGACTAATTTTTTTTGGGCCGATGATATGATGAAATTTCCAGCTAAAACAGATTCGCTGATTCTTTTTAATTTCCAATGTTGTGCCCTGGTTGCCATGGCGATATAAAATGACTTCTGGAAAGTTCATCTGAATGACTGCATTCTAGGAAAACACTGCTTGCCTGGTCCTGTTTTTGTCTTTAATATTAGAATCCAATAATGCATATTTATAGAATGGTATGATTTCTTTCCTTGTGTGTGTGTTTGACCCAGGTTTCAGTCCATGACTGGGTGATCGGGAACTGTGAGTCTGGAAAGTGTGACAAGTGTCAGAAGAAGATTAAGGGTTTACATGGAAAAAGCTGTGTGTGGTGCCATACTACTGTGAGACTCAGCTTTACTATATAAAAAAATGGCATCAGATATTAAACCGTAATAAATATTTATAGTAATTACCAAAGACTTGTTTCTTGATCTTGACAATGATGTAAAAATTTCAAGCAGTTGATTTGTTTATTTTTTTTGGGGTACTTTCTGTATTAGCGCCATAACGAGTGCGCGAACCAGGAGCCTACAGAGTGTAACTGCGGCCCAATGAGAGACCACATTTTACCTCCATGGGCCATTTACCCCGTCATTAAGGTAGTGTGATTTTCCAGATGTGAGATTCTCGGTTTTATTTTTAATTACTTAAGAATTTCACTCTTTCTGTTCTCCAGGACAGGCAAAACTGTGTGAAGAACGGAGCAGACGACACGGAGTACAACACTACACCTGATGGACAGGTACTGCAGGTGAGTCGCGATTAATTACACTTTATTATTCTTCACCTGCTTGTTCTTACTACTGCTGGACCTTCCCAAGCTTTTATGAATGGAGCTGTAACACGTTACGTATTTGCTGTGTTTACGCAGGTAATTCCAATCCCTAACACTCATCCTCTTCTGGTGTTTGTGAACCCTAAGAGTGGAGGCAAACAGGGTGAGAGGTGAGATCACGTCCGTCACGTTCTTCTCAAACGACTTTCACTAGCATTACATCAAATTCTTCGACAGTCCATACTGTGTATTGAAGGAAAGAAAGATGTCTTTTAATATTGCTTTTTAAATTTGTAAATGAAACACCTAAAGAGTGTTTAGTTTAATACATATTGCCGAATACATCAGAGATGTCAAGGCATGTTTGCTGTTTGACGTGTATTCATGCACTACCGCTGCAAGGTTAACGTAGCTTTTCAGGAATGGAATCCGATAGTTTAACATTGTGCAAACTGTACGACATCATCACACACTCACCTTGGACGATGAAACAGATGTACTTGCTTGGCACGGTATAAGTAAATCTACACCAAAAATCTTAGTCCTGTCTTTACTTGTACAATGTTAAATTACTGGCTATACACTCGCATGCCACTTTAAATGGGACTCATTTATGTGTCAGCAGTCCAAGTTATAAATGTGAAACAAACTAAAATGAGCTCAACCGTTGATGGTTGGGAAGAAATGCCACTTTTTTTACTGTAACTCTACCCACTTTAGCCTCAGATCCTTGTACTTAGCTGACAGATGTCAAACCTGATTTGGTCCTCCGCTGTTGTAACCTATCCACCAAAATTGCGTGCATCAGGAAAGGTGTACCTATTGAAGCGAGTGTTTTACATCGTAGCTCCAGTCCCAAACAAACAACGCAAGCTTAGGATGTCAAACATGTCTCAACTGGCAAGTGGAAGACGTAAATGTAAAACATAAATGTAAATGTTGTTTTTGGGGCGTATCGTCCCTTTGACCAGCTTATTTGCACGTTTCTTTGTGCTTAGATGTCAAGTGTCACTAGAAAGTCTTTACTCGAAATTAGAAGTAGGAACATGGTCTAGAAACGTGACACTGGTCTTTGAACTGAAATGTTGCATCTTTTAAGACAAGCCCTAGGAAATTCTGCATATGTCATAATAGTTTTGTGCAGCTGAGTGTGTTAAAATATTTCACTGGAAATGCTGAGAAATGCTGTTGGACCAAAAAAAAATTTTTTTATAAATTATATAATACAGTAGATAGGAAAAAAGTCTACACTATCAGATTGTCAGAATATAATCGACTTGTTTTTGCCTATTTTCTTGCATACACAATCGCCAAGTGGGATTTCAAAAATTGTTGTATGCTTTCACTTTTAAAATTTTTTTTCATTTTGTTTCATGGATTAAAAATCTACATCATTTTAACAAATCTCCAATCAAAAAGCAGAATTTAAGTGGCATTAATGTCGCTTGTTATCACAAATCAAATGGTCGATATCTAATGTGCTACACTGCTGTTTTTTTAGGCCAGTGTTTAAAGAATGTATTTTATTCGTTTGTTTTAGAGTTCTGCGCAAATTCCAGTTCTTGCTAAACCCTCGCCAGGTTTTTAACCTCAACAATGGTGGACCAGCACCAGGGTAAGAATCTTTCTTTCTTCATACAAGGTGGCGTTGATTTATTTATTTATTTATTATTAGATTTTTTTGGGGGGAGTTAATTTAGTCATTTTCATGTAATTTCATTTCATTTCATGTAATTTTATTTACTTGTATTTATATATTTATTTTTAATCTCAAGGAGCCAATCAGCCAATACAGCGACTGCTTTTTCTAGGCACTTTTTTGTAACTGCTTTTTTAAACTTGTCAGGAAAATTGAGTCATAAGTTTCTCTTTCCGTACTGTAATTCTTTAAAAGCATAGCCTGTTGTCCACACCTCCATCTATCATACAGATTATCTGGACAAATATTAGTTTACAATTTGACTACTATTACTTCTTTCATCAAAGCATAGCTTTCATCAAACACATTCTTAAATTATAAACACACATGCAATAACACTACTGTCACTGTACATTTAATTTGTATTTATTTAAATTCTCTTTTAATTTAATTTAATTTATTTAAATACACGTATTGCCCTTGGCTTGTAGAACGCCGTCAATATCATGTCCTCTACCTCTATAGTAGTCTCCTCTACTAATTGCATAGTATTTGATTTGATTAAATAGATCGTTGCAGTTGGTAAAAATCATGTTCTAAAAATAAATTCTTGAAAATGTCACCATGTATCTCACACACACACATCCTGGTTCACAGGGGAAGTGTGGTTTCCCCATGTTAATTTACACATCTGCATGCAAGAGCTTTATCATAGAATATACAAATGCAAATTGATTACAGACGTTATCCTGGAAAAAACAGTCCCATGTAAATAGGTCTAATGTCTGAGTTTCTTCCTTCTTCCTGGAGAAATTCCAGTTTCGTCCCAGATAAAAGAAAGTTTTTTTTTCTGTACATTGCTCAGGACTTGCTCTTTCAATGATATTATTATGTGTCCTACATCGAACGACATGAAACTAGTCTCAGAAAAGTTTCTGTCTGCTGGTCTGTCTGTACTGTATGTCTGTTCAGCCACATTGTGTCACAGCATCATGCAAAACTGGCTGGACAGAATTTAATGAAACTTTACAGCCCTTTGGCATTTGCTTGAAGTTAAAACTGTGCCATAAAAGAAATCAAAATGTTGAGTAGAAAGGAGGTCATGAACAGTTATGTGCCAGATAATAAACTGCAAGTTTTGACAGCGTACTGTGCATGCGTCAAACCGTGGGCGCATCTTAATTAGACCACTGGACAGAATTTAATAAAACTTTTGCAGAACTTCGATATCTGCCTGAAGTTTAACCTGCACCATAAGTGAAATCAAAATGTTGAGTTAAGGTAATGTTGGAGAATTCTGCCGTACAGAAAGACAGACAGACATGTATGTGGATGCCAGTCTAAAATAATAAGATCAGTGATTACATTAAAGCTGATCAGGTTATTTTTAGATTTAACCTTTTACCTACTTTAACAGATTTAACAGATTTAACAGATTTAACCTTTTACCTACTTTAACAAATTCTTTAACTGTCAACGATGGGTACTTACACTAATACTGTATAAATTTAATGAAAACATTAAAACATTAAATTCAAGGCTTCCAGAGGTCAGGTATAACTCTTGTGGAATTTGTCTACTGAAAGAAGAACTAATATTGTTTACACCAAACATTAATTATTCTGCTATTTTCACACAGATATGCAAATATATCTATAGAGGAAATATCTGTTTTAGCCATCGTCAATATTGTAAAAATGTTCCTGCAGTGTTTCTCATAGAAGTGAATCAAACAAACTAAAGGTTTGTTAGCATAGTTCTTAAAGGTGAATTAATTAAGATTTCCCCAAATTGGTCTATATTCAGTAGGCAAGTGGAGCTGAATAAGTTTTTTTTTTTTTTTTTGCTCAGTCTGAGCCTCATTCATGAACACTGTATGCTAAGCGAAGGTGAGCTAGCATGCTAAGCAGAGGGAGCGTTAGCAAAGACTATCAAGACATAACTCACAACACAATAAATAGTCCTATAAACCTATAAACATGCCAAATCTGACTTGTTATGAGAATAGTCATACACATTCTTCTTTAATTCTTATGATTTCTAAGCTGTGGGATTAGCATGCTAGCAGGGTGCTGAGGGGAGCAGTAGGAGGCAGTGTCTAAAAAATGACTAACAGGGCAAACATGTAAACACAACCATATATTCTTGAACGTGTTATTCAAAATACATGACTTTCTTTTTTTCTTGTACTAAAGTTCTGCATACTTTTCCAGTTTAAGTGTATGATTGTTAGTAAGAAAAAAAAAACACCCATCTTCTTGTAGTAAACAGATTTGTTGCAAAAATTTTTATGGAATTTTTGTCATGTTAAATATCACTGATATGATGTGCACAAAACACACTGTATTAATATAGTTAAACACAAAATAAAAAGAAGGTTCAATCAAGTAGAATTTAAAAGTCGAACTAAGAAATACTGTAAGTTAAACCGCTTTAAAGGCATTTATAGCAAACGCAGCAAACATCTGTTACTAAAAATCTTCATTAGAATGACATTAATCATAATTATTAAATATACTTTATTATATTTAATTGAAAGTATGGACACAGTGACAGAAACATAGAGTCAATTAATTGTCAAGCGCTGACCGGTCCACGGTGTTAAAAAGGTTGGGGACCAGTTCCCTCCCTTGCTCTCTCAGGGGGAAGTGGTCCCATAGCAACTTAAAGCTTAAAGCTTAAAACTTAAATCATGGGAATCTGTGAGCATGCAAGCAGAAGGGGCGGAAAGCGCTTCTCTCCGAGTGTGTTTTACGCTGTCTTATACGGTGCATGAGAAGCAGTTCCAAAAGATGCGGTGAGGAGCTTCACATGTTAATGTGGTGAAACTGGATTTTATGTGTCAAAGTAATTGTACAGTATTGCTGGACTTCAGTAAAGTTGATTTTTTAAAATTAGGGTTCATGGGTTCAAATTTAAAAATTAGGGTTCAATTAGCTGCAACTTCCACCTCAAATTTCCACACTGCAGTCCAGTGGCTTATCCGCAGTTGGATAGCTAAAGTCTTAAGCACATTGTGTAGCATACGAAGGTAACAGTTAATAATAAAATTGATTGGATTTGTTTCTGCATTGATGAACCTGATGGGTGAAACTGAAATGATTGGATGCTCAATAAGGCATATTTGATTGATGACAAAAGAGCTCATTCTTTCCTTTTGTTCTTGTATGTCTGTTGCTGAAATACTGGATATTCCATTCTGACATCTTTTCTGACAAACCATCTGCAAAGCGTATGCCAAATACAGTAGGTTTTCACTGAAACACAACCAGGAACCTTAACAGAAGAACAGCATAAGGATTGTAAATTGTAGGAGCAAAATCAAAAGGCTTTTACATTATGGTACAGGGAGGAAAAAGTGTCAACATAGGCGGATTGTTACTGCCGGCTGTAGTAAAGAGGAACCCCTGGAAATCATGAAGGAAGTGCAAGTGGTGGTAGATAAACAACACACTGGCACTGAACAAAATAGCTCAATGCACGTTCTTCCTGTCGCCAAGATAAAGAAAACGAAAGCAACAAGCTACTTATAAACCATTCCTTGGAAACATCTCAAGTCACCATGTTCTGTGTATTTTAAAGTGTTCCTTAAAATTCCCCGTTGCAGCTCATATCTTAAATTCTCAGTGGTTACGTTTTGCAAGGTCGGCCAAGCCTTTTTGCATGCAGTGATGAAATGAAGCGCTCAAGTGCGCCAACCGGAGCGTGCAAAATACACAAAAGTGTGATACACTTGTGAGACAAGAAGTACAAATACAAGGAACAGTGTATTCACAGTATAGTGCATGGAGTGAAGTCATAAAGAACTGTTTTTTTCTGTGGGTTTTTATGCCAGCCAATCAGAAGGATTTACTTCTGGCAGTATGGGTTCATTAATAATTCATTCAGAAGATACAGTACTAGTCAAAAGTTTGGAAGCACCTTCTAATTCCATGGTCTTTTCTGGTTTTTATTTCTTTCTAAATTGTAAAACAATGCTGACGGAGTCCAAAATATGCAATAATCTCATATGCCTGCTACTTATGCTCTGTAAAGCCTTCATGACGGCTCTAAGCTGAGGTGCTGTTTGTTAATTGGTGATTTCTGAGGCTGGTAACTCTAAATGAACTTCTCCTCTGCAGCAGAGGTAAGTTTTGGTCTTGCTTTCATGGGAAGGTCTTCATGAGAGCCAGTTTCATCATGGTGCTTGATGGGTTTTGCAAATGCACATGACACAATACTGGTCTTGCAAGAACTGTTCCAGTTGTGGCCACCACTGTAGCTTCCTGGTGTGGTTTTATTTAGACCTATCTCTGATAGGAAAACCTTCTGGTTGTGCATAATAGGGTTCTCGATTTAGCTACTCCCTTTGTGTGCCAGGTGAAGAGTCCCTCCTTAAACATTCTTTAGTTCCATGGAGAGTCTGTTGCTGGATTTTGTCTCCAGTTGTGAAAGGTGATTGATACGTAATTGTGATATATTTTTTTTAAGTATAAAAACTGACTGTAGTTTGTTTTGTTTTGTTTGTTTCCTCCCCAGGCTGAGCTTCTTCAGGGATCTTCAGGACTACAGAATATTAGTATGTGGAGGTGATGGGACTGTGGGCTGGATCCTTGACGCCATTGGTTAGAATGACTTTTTTTTTTGGTAATGTTTCATAGTACTGTAAATATGATAACAACCTTCGCTTGATATGGCCACTAGATGGCGGAACCAGGTTTTCACTGTACTCATATTATATGCTATACTGTAAGATGGCGGTGTACAGTATATATTACTGACCAACTTGCATTACCATTTATTCATATATGGACTGTTTGAGGTAAAAGAAATGAGAGGACATCTGCTTTGAGACAGGGTTAAATATAGAGTGGGTGCTCTTGTAGTGCCTGTCACGACTGAGAGAAAAGAGCCCTTTTACAGCTTTTTCATCCTGTAATTATTTCATGATTTCTCCCCGAATGATTATAATCATCCAATCTTACAAAACTCAGGAGAAAAGCGCTGAATATCCAGCTGATCATCATTCAAGTGCAGCACCGCTGACTAAAATAGCCTGATTTTATGCTGATGTGATGGTCATCATTATTCTAATCGTCTTGTAGATAAGGCCAACCTGCCGGTGCGCCCCCCAGTGGGTGTGCTTCCTCTCGGGACAGGAAATGACCTCGCGCGGTGTCTTCGATGGGGAGGAGGTAAGAACATCACCTCTGAGGCTTTTGTAAGATTTATGTTTAAATTATTAAATCAAATTAGATTTTTAAAAATTATGAATGCTATTTAGCTCATCTTTAATTTATTTCAGGTAATAATTTCACAGCAGTTATATATTTTTTATTTAGTGAAGGTTTTTCCATCATTTTTTTATTTATACAGTTATTATTTATTTATACAGAATAATTTGGCCAAGTATTTTCAAAGAGGAAACTTGCCACCAATTGTGCAAGTTCTCCCACTTAAAAAGATGAGAGAGGTCTATAATTTTCATCATAGGACAGAGGAGCCTCTTAAAGAAGAAGTTACAGGTCTGTCAGAGCCAGAAATCTTGCTTGTTTGTAGGTGACCAAATACTTATTTTCCACCATAATTTGCAAATAAATTCTTTAAAAA
>JAQMYJ010000015.1:4701847-4719073 GCA_030014305.1 Clarias laeviceps
CACAAACAGGAAGTTAATATCACCAACCATTCCCATTTTATTAAGGTGTATCCATATAAATGGCCCACCCTGTAGATATATATTAAAAAAGAAATATAGTTTTCAGAAAATGCCACTTTATCAGTAGAGAAAGTAACACATCACATAACAGACCACATACAGTATTAAACAGAAACCAACATAACATGTATTCAGTACTGTGTGTACAGTGTCCTGCAGCATGCTTTATATAATAAGGTATACAGGACTGCAGCAGGATTGATGCGCTGTGTGTCTGCAGGTTATGATGGCGTTGACCTGAGTCGTATCCTGAAGGAGCTGGAGTTCAGCACGCCGGTTCTGATGGACCGCTGGAGTGTGGAGGTGGTGATGGAGGACAGTCAGGAGAAAGGGGACCCCGTGCCTTATGAGATCATTAACAACTACTTCTCCATCGGAGTGGTGAGAGAGAGGGGGGGGGGGAAATCACTCATTACACATTAGCCTAGAGCGAAGAATAATTATAATAATTTGTTATACATAGTTTTAGATAGTTTGCTTGAAGCAATTAGCCGTATCCTATAGGTCATTATTCAACACACTCAGTATTGTCACTGAGGACGCTAAATATAGTCTCTCCATGTGATGAAACTTTATACATACACATATATTTCACTACAATGCATATATATGTGTGTGTGCGTTTTAATAATAGTTATGATGATCTTTATGACTAGTTATGTATAATTATATAACTTTATAATGGAAGTAATGTTTCTTGTGTACACACACACTAGAGACCCAGGACAGCATTCAATTATTTCGTATTTGTTAAACGCAAAACGATGATGATGATGTTAGTATTGATTATATAATAAAGTCTTAATTATATAATGAAGTCTTCATTAAATACTAGTCAGCTATTAGTATTACAGTAAATAATAAATCAAGGCACTGATGAATTGCTTTATTGATTGATATTTTTAATGCTAGTTGGGTGGATGTTGAACTATATATGCTAGTTTAAAGCAGTGTGTATACCTGTGTGTGTGCGTGTGTGTGTGTGTGTGTGTGTGTTTTAGTAATATGAGAATGCAGGATTGTATGAAGATGGAGGACGGACAAATGATATTGATATAATATTTAAAAAAACACTGTATTTGATATGAATTGCATATTAATTTGTTTTTGTTTTGTTTTTTGTTCAGGACGCATCAATTGCTCACCGGTTTCATACCATGCGTGAAAAGCATCCACAGAAATTCAACAGCAGGTGGGAGCTCATTATAATTCTGCTTAAAATGCCACTTTCGTGAATGATACAGGAATATTGCTGTTATATAACTTAAACCACGTAATACCATAGCGCTGTGAAAAGCATGATTCTGATTGGTCAGAAGGTGTTGATTTTGTTTCTGTAGCAACGGCTCTGACAGAGATCAAAGGTTCATAATGTAATTGTATTGTTGTTTCTATAGCAAGGAGTTGTTCAAAGAGGCTTGTATTTGATATTGTATTGCAGTATATTAGTATGTTGATGATCTCATAACATTTTTGGAAGGAGTCTCCAGTGTCAGGTGTAACTTGACTCAGGAAAGTTAAAGTTAACGCTTACATTGATGAAATTGCTAGCATTTGCGAAGCTGCTGTGCTATAAAACACTTTGAGACATGTAGGAAAACAAAGTTGCTACTTGGTGCATCAGTCAAGCCCTGTTGTTGATTATTTTCCTGTAACAGCACGTGCTCAAGTGTTTCATCCCGTATGTGTTGCACAGCATCATCAGGGCAGAGCATTATTAGGTGTCACGACATAAAAGAAACCCAAAAATAAATAAATATATTATAATCTGGTCATTCAGCCTAAATGTCACGCTTACTCTCTTGGATAATAAGCAATTAACACCTGGAACAATTACAATTACAGCAATGACTATCAGGAGAAACTAATTTTCAGTTTAATTTCTAATCTTCCCCACCAGGGTGCAGTATTGTGTATATATAAACACTGAAGGTTTGATTATAAACTGCTTGGCATGTTACATGTATTAACAGTATTTGTATTTGCCACTGTTGCCTTCAGAATGAAGAACAAGCTCTGGTACTTTGAGTTTGCCACCTCAGAGACGATCTCAGCGTCCTGTAAGAAACTCAAGGAATGCCTCACCATCGAGGTAAGACAGTGACATCATCTCTTTCTTTGAATAGAAATTCCTCTGTATTGGTTAGAAGGAAATTATTTAATCTTAAAGTTGAGAATGTCAACCAATCATAATTGTCCTCGAAGCTGCATATTCTTTTTACTTTTGGTGCAACATCTCATTTATGGTTGTGCATTTACTGTAGGTTATTCTATTTAATATGTATATTTCATCTGTAAATGTGAATATGCAACCCTTTTTAGATAGATATTTGGAAGGGTAATGTAAATATTAGGGACGGGAATCATCAGGGACCAACTGATACAGTATTATCACGATACCTAGGTGTTGATTCGATTTGTATTACGATACCATCAGTATTACGATTTTATTAATATTCCGATTTAATGTTATTTTTCATATTTTGTTCTAATTCTAAACAACCTTAGTAAATAATTCGATCCTAACACATGACATGCTGCGCTGCATGCTAGTGTGTTAATAGTGTAGGATCCTGTAGGATTATAGAGAAACTACACTTCATATGTTTACTACCTGGAATGCAAACATTTATAAATTAAAAACAATATTTAAATATTTGATTTTGGAGTCAGTGTGGTGATACATGCATTGCCACGCAAAATGAACACATGATGAATAACTGAATACATTTTTCCCCCATCTCTACACAATATGCACCTTACCAGTTAAGGATACACACTTAAGGCATAAGAAATGCGTCCTTGATCATCCCATCCAGCATTTTGTTTGATTTATTATACTTTAATCTTTTTTTTTTTTTTTTTTAAGTCTCAATTTTCAATTTCTATAAAGAACTTTACAACAAAGTACAAACTACAGTAGGAGTATGTGAACCCCATTTAAAATGATTCTTGGTATACATTTTTATAAGATGTTTATATCTTATATAATAATATAATATATATAAGATATTTTATAATATATAATCTATTCTATAATAAATCATGACATGAAGCAGTTAACTCCTTTTAATGAACTGTCTCTGTCCTGTGTAGTGTTGCGGAATTCAGCTGGATCTCAGTAACGTCTCCCTGGAAGGCATCGCTGTCCTCAACATTCCCAGCATGCACGGCGGATCTAACCTGTGGGGCGAAGCCAAAAAGAGTGACCGAGCGAACCAGGAAGTGCCCGAAGTCATCGTAGATCCTGAAGACTTAAAAGTCAGTCCTCAAGGTAGGACTAGTTCTGCGACTGAGTGTCATCAGTGTACTGAGACAGAAGCATGAAATTACTCCCAAACATTTCAATTTTCTGGTGCTTTTTTGTTTTATTGATTTCCAATTGATTATTATATATACATTTTTTTTTTTTACATACTCCCCAAGTCGCGTTCTATATCTGCCCTTTCCATCTATATATTCTAATCAAGAGATTGTTCTAAAAACTTCTTCATTGCGGTTGATAAATTGAATGAACCACTTTGAAAAGACCTTATTAGTAGATCTGACACCCTTCGGTTGTGCCTCTAGACATGAGTGATAAGCGTCTGGAGGTGGTGGGACTGGAGGGAGCCATGGAAATGGGACAAATCTACACTGGCCTCAAGACTGCTGTCCGGCTCGCCAAGACCTCTCAGATAACCATCAGGTCAGCCAGCATGTATACATACACACACATTCATGTACACGTAAACACGTGTACAGTAGAAATGAGAGGGGAAAAAATCTATTAGCTATTTGTAGCAATTCTTTTGTTTAAATGATGTACGTTTGCATTTGAGGTGGTAAAATGTCGCAGTTCCTCTATAATCCTCCAGGGGTGCTTTAACCTTTTCAACCTGTATAGTAGGGCCAAATTATTTGATGTTTGTTTAGAATTGAAAAGAAATCTAAAAAAAATGTAAAAATCTTGATACCTATCATAGAATCGCAAAACAAATCTTACTGTACTGTAGGTATGGTGATAATATCGTATCGGGTGATCCCTGGTGATTTCTATCTCTAATACACAGACATATCATATCAGTTTGCTTTCCCACACACACACACATTAAAACGGTGTTATCCATTATTCTGTCGAGTGGATAAAGCGTTTCCATGATGTAGTGTGAATACGGAAAACCATCCTGTACGGATACCGTTAATGTTCTTATTGCAATTACAACAAGATACAGTGTGCAGGTCCACAACATCTAAATATAGATTAGATAGATATAGAATCCTGATGTATAAAACTCGCCCCATCTCTACCGTCCATTTGCCTAGAGAATGTATAAATACAGTATGTAGAGTACTAAAGTTGCTGCAGATATATTTTCCTGTGCACTGGCATTTGTGACGCTTCAGGACAAATTAAGCGGGCGAAAAAATCGGGTTCAGAAAAACCGTGCAAAATATTAGTGGTGTGATGTGGGGCCAAAGTCGTGCATTAATTCAGCCGTGAAATACAGTGATAAAACTGGAGGAAAAAATTCTTATGATTGCAAAATTCCAAAGTGCTGGAACTTTCTATGATGTGGTTTTATTGTAATCCCATGGTATGGTATTTAAACATTGTGTTTTTTATGTTTAAATAAATTAAGTCACACATGCTGCGACATGTCCAGGATCTGAAATCCTGCATGTCTGTCCAAACTGCCCCAAACACCAACAACACCCCCACCCCCACCCCCCACACCACCCCCTTCACCACAAACTGGATAGTCATTAGTTCACACTTAAGAGAGTCTTATTCTTTTGTTATGCATAGAACGTAGTTAAGGGTCTGACGACATTCAGGATACAGCACGGAGCAAAAAAACAAACATCTGTCTAATCGCATTTATAATTACAGCACAAGTCTATTTGATTTATTTATTTATTTATTTATTTGTAATCCTGACATTTTTACACAGAGAACCACAAAAAACAGCAAAAACATTCACTTAAATTAATTGTAATAAATTACATTTAACATTTAAGACTCGTACATGACCATCCGACTGGGGTTCTAACTATAATAACTAAAACTAATCTAATGTAACTTGTATAATATAAAATTATAATTATAAGCCTATACTAATTTACAGTCCTCATTAAGTTTTTTATAAAATGCAGCAATAAAATCCCAAATTAAAGTTACACATGACATCCATATGATCAGGTCTAAATACAAAGTATGTTCAAGTCAAACCGGGACTTTTTTTTCCCCCTCCTCTACATAATTCCCTGCTCTACTAAAGCACTTATTCCAGCATTTCACTAGTTTTTGAATACATCAAGGTAGAAAGTTTTCTCAGTACGGGGGATGTGGCCATAACTCCCAGCCGAGTTCCTGTAATGAGAAAGTAGTGTTAGTGAATGATCAATCCATTTTACGCCTCTATTCACGAAAGTCCTGGCTTGACTTGAACGCCCCTCACATTATTATATCTATTAAGTATATTTTTTAATTGTTTGTATTGTTTGGTAACAGGACAAAGAAGCCCTTGCCCATGCAGATCGATGGAGAGCCGTGGATGCAGCCGCCGTGTACTGTAAGTGTGCATTAGCTTTTAACTGCTAATTATACTTGGTAACGTCCTTCTTGAGGAACGATAAAACAAAGAACGGTGAATGTGAATAATTGTGCTGCTTTTCTGTACTTAAGTATGCTTTTTATGGTTTTAATTGCACCCAAGGGTATTTAAATATTAATAGAAATGCTCTTAAGTGTACATTTCCATGACTCTCACTTTTTTTTAAAGATATATTCGGCTCATAATTATCTCACAGAATCACCATAAATGTAAAATATTTTTAATGCCCTAGTGTTTAAACTATGACTATAATACCGATTTAGATAAAACATTTTGTATAACTTGTCAAATTCATCCTTACAAAAAACTAAAAGTCTTTTTCATGAACAATTTTAAAGGTCACATGACTAGAGCTCAGTATAATATATGAAAAAGAAACATGACTGAGACGGATTTGCATAGAAATGGATGCAAAGCAAACAGTAAGAGATGGAGAAGAAGAAAAAAGTTGGAAAGTACATGGGATCATGGGATTTTTACACACCTTGAATGAGCTGCCATGAATTAATATGTTTTTGTAGTGTCGCTAATTCTGCACATTTCGAAACAGGATGTGACTTTATATATATATATATATATATATATATATACACACACACAGAGTCAGCCAAAAAAATTTATACACACTTCAGGAAATGAAAAATAGTATGATGTATATTATATTAATATAATAATAATAATATCATCATCATATTATTATTATCATAATATTATATATAATGTACAGTATAGCAATAAATTTAGTATTTAAATATTTATACTCGTTTTTCTTTTCCTGAAGTGTTTATACATTTTTTTGGCTGATTCTGTGTATGTATGTTTTCATTAGCTGTAAGCCATAATCATCAAATTTAAAAGAAATAAATAATTGAAACATATCAGTCTGTGTGTAATGAATCTATATAATATACATGAGTTTCACTTTTTCAATTGAATTACTGAAATAAATCAACTTTTCGAAGTCCTTAACATACAAAGATCAAAGTAAAAAATTAGAAAAAAAGACAGATATCAAAGATCATATATTTTTTTTCCTTTCCCTCAGCTACTGATTTATTCAATTACATTTTTATTACCTGCACTGTAAACACAGAAATGCTAAATTGTTAATAAGCTGGACATGTGTATACTGTATTAGCTGATTAACTACACTGATATGCATTAGACATATAAGTGAAGTCATGTTTTTTATTTCTCCTCCACAGATTAACATCACACACAAGAACCAAGCGTCCATGCTGATGGCTCCTCAAGCCAAATCCTCTGGCTTCTTCAACCTAAAGTAGTGCCTGCGTCTGCGACTGCGACTGCATCATCAACCTGACATGTCTATGTGGTCCATATATAGCAATTTATTTATGTATATTAATATATATGGATGCTGAAACCAATGTGGCCAAACCATGAGTGTGTGTGTGTGTGTGTGTGTGTATGTGTGTATTGTAAAGGATTCTATATACAGAATAAGAGGCTTCATTTCATGGTTTTTAAACCTTCCTGTTATCTGAGGAGATAATCTCCTTTTCAAACTTACTGGTGCAGTGTTAGATGAACTCGATCCCCGTCGTGCCATTATACTTGTCCTTCAGAGTAGTGAGAGTCCACAGCTACAACACACCCTGGCAAGAACCACCGCTTCCGTTTTCAGCGACTTAAATGTTTTACAGCTTTAGGAAATACTAATCATAATTAACATCATGGTATAAATCGGCACAATTTATACCTTGACAGGCTACCCTTAGGCGTTAGGGGTTTAGAGTGACTATCCGAATGCGCGACGTAGCCTGTCATTGTGTTTACACCTGCAAAGTGCGATGTAATATCTGGATAACATAGAAATCATTTTAAACTAATGATTTCACATTTTGCATGGCTACTCTGATATTCGCAGAAGATGCTTGATTAGGGCTCTTCCACCTGACCATCCTACTATACTATAGTACATTTTAACAGTTTTAAGTTTATAACTTGTCTTAAAATTTATAGCTATTATACACACAGACACACACCTACATGCTTCTAAAAGTAGATTGTGATAAGTTACATGCCTTTTAAGAGGTGACATCATTGTCACCTGCTCTAGCTTATTAACGGAGAATGTAGATTTCAGAATATTGCCTGTAAAAAATGACTGAATAAATGTCTGAACAAAAAGTTGAGTTGTTGTTTTTTTTTTTTTGTTGCATTGTTAAATTTCTTCAGGTGCAGTTTGATTTTTTTTTTTTAACCAAGTATAAAACAATCATTCTCATTAATTAAAGATAGGCGTATTTACTTTTCTTGTACACTAGATGGCACTGTTTCCATGTCAGATTGACAAATCACTCTATCTCAGGATTTATTCCTGATTGGATTGTAGTTTAGCAGACACAGAATGTTTATGCGTTTTTATAATGTAACTACTACTGTACCATACATTTTATAGCCTATAACATATATTCTTACAGATAGCCAACTTAATATTTAATTTGTACTTAACATAGAGGGTGCTTATATTAAAGGCTGGAACTGAATATCAGAGTTATTTAAAAACTGTAAGGTAGTACATTAATTGTTTTTTATCTGTAATTTATATTTATTCAATATTTAATCGGTATTAAGTCCAAAATCTTAAAGAAAAGGATTAAAAACGATTTACAATTCACAAGCTAATAGAGGTATAGAGAATATAGAGCTCATAGTGGTTAGCACTATCCACCTCCAGGGTCTGGATTCGATTTTTTCCGGTCTGTGTTCATGGAGTTTGCATGTTCTCTCCATGCTGGGTGGGTTTAGCCTGTACATGCTAAGCACTATAGAAGATGAATGAATGAATGAATGAATTTACAGAACACAACAATATACACTTAAAAAAGAAAAGATTTTATAAAAAATATATATATATATATATAAAATAAATAATAATAATAATAATAATTATTATTATTATTCTAATAATTATTATGTCGCCACCTTGCCGCCTTCTACTGCAATAATAATAATTATTATTATTATTGCAGTAGAAGGCGGCAAGGTGGCGTAGTGGTTAGCACTGTCGCCTTGCACCTCCAGGGTCCAGATTCGATTCCTGCTTCGGATCTGTGTTCGTGGAGTTTGCATGTTCCCCCTGTGCTTGGTGGGTTTCTTCTGTGTACTCTGGTTTCCTCCCACAGTTCAAAGACATGCAGATTAGGCTAATTAGTGATTCCGAATTGCCCCATAAAGTGTAAACAGTGTGTGTGTCCTGCGATGGATTGGTACCCCATCAACGTGTACCCCGCTTCGTGTCCTAACTCCTGGGATAGGATCAGGCCCCCGCGACCCTGTATACAGAATAAATCAGTATAGATGATTAGTGAGAGTGATATTGTGGTAGAATAATTTATTATTATTTTTAATAATTATGATTTTTTTTTTTATGAGTATTTATTTCTTTTTTTAATTATTATTACAAAATACAAAATAATTATACTCCAAGAATAAAAACATTTTATACATGGTTACGCAATGATTTTGTAAAATAATTCATTATTTATTTTGAACAATTAAATAAAAAATTTCCCACATATTCAGTTTAGTTTTCCGAGAAAACTATTTTAGTATTTTATAAACATTCATTTTAGTCCCCAAATTTGCAACAAAGTATCAATTTTGCATTATTAAAATATACTTTCAAGAAGAAGAAGAAGAATACTATTATAAGACTACTATTAGTCAATGATAATATTACTAACAAAAAAAATCCAAACTTATTTTAATTCTTTACCTTGTACGCATTACGTCATTTCTATTCGCGCGTTTAAGTCATGCTCGAGTTCACGCGAATGATAGAAAAACAAAAACATTCTGTTGTATTCACCGTCCAATCAGATCCCTGACCCCGCCTCCTCCATGCGACATGTCGCCATACCACGCCCACCCCCTGGTCGGTGGGTAAGCTCGAGTTTAGTGTCTGTTCTGTGTTCATAGTTACAGCGGAGCGCGCGCATAGAGCAGTATTATTATAAGTCTTTATAATAAAGTCAGGAGTGTGTTGTCGTTTTATACGCGTCGGATCATGAAGAACATGACTTTTCGACGTGTTAAGGACAGCGGGACGGGCAGCGGGGATATTTACTTTTCATCCTCCAAATCGGATAGTTGTAGAAACATGGATTTACCATCAAGTTCCTCGGAGGTTTATAATTATAAAACCCTGGCGTACTCCGGAGGAACACTGCCCAGGAACTTTAAGAAGGTAAAACGGACTCTTTCAACCTGTTTAACTCCATGTTATCACTTTCATTTTTTTTTAAAAGTAAGCTGTACCTCTTTAGTGGTTAAGCCTGGAAACATAAAGTGAACTAATTAATTATTTAATTAATTGTGAATAAGTTGTACGTTTAATTAAGTGTTTTAATGTTATCAGGTATGTTAAGTTTTCTGAATGTTATAATTCGTCAAAAATATTGCAAAGAGAATACAAATGGGAATTTTCATTAAAAAAAAAAAAAGTTAATTAAACCCCGCCGAGTAGTTTATTGCACAGCCTCTGTCTTTAATTAGGGCGCGTGCAAGTTTCCTCCTTAATTGAACGAGAAAGGCTGGCGCGCGAGGATAATCGCTCATCACCAGTTCATAAGGAATTGTTTTAGTTACTTGCTTCCACTCACCTTAATCCCCCCCCACCTTTAGTATTTGCATTTAATAGCAGCACTTTTTTTTTTTTTTAAGTTTAAAAGTATTTCTCACCTGCATCCGGCTGCGCGAGGCATTCGCACCTGCTTTACTTCTACAGCATTTGCTGTATACAGGATTAGGCTCACATGGCCAAGCACACTGTCTTAAAAAAACAACAACAACACATTTATTTAAAGATAAGCGTTGATCCGGATACCGCACAATAAAATGTTGATTCTGACAAAATACAAGAATATATAAGGGCTACTACAAGAGAAGATCCATCTTGTGGCACACTCTTTGTAATTCAATATGTATTCTTCTAATTGGAAATGTGGATATGATGTACCTTTTGAAATAATCGAAGGTACTGTAAATCACTGTTTATTTAGCTGAACATTAAAGGTAATAGTGATCATTTGCCCCTTTCTTGGCTGAACCAAAAACTGCACAAAAGATGTAGACTTCATGGCAGTTAGTGTGTTGCTTCATGCTCCTGATGCTCTAGTCTAGAAAGAATCAGATGGGGGAAAAAATGAAGCTGAGATCATGGATCAATTAAAATTAAGTGGTTAGATGATCTTCAAGCTGTAAAGGTAGTAAAGGGCAAAGAGAAGGTCAGAGATGCAAGAAAGTTTGAAGGAGAAAGTGACTCATCTACACTCGAAGGAACCCATGTCAACCTTCAGAGTGTAAACATGACCCGGTTTAGATTTAAAGCATTTTCTCCTTTGGAGGATATTAGGGCTAACTTGGGAGATTTAAAAGCTCTGTTTAAAAATTCTCCAAGCATGACACGACTTAAGTTTCACAACCTGACGCCATCAAACCTTTTTTTATTTTTTTTAAACCCACGAGGGCTGTTAATCTCTTGAACGACCCTCTGTTGAGAGTAACTGGTGTCATTTCCAAGCCTGAAAAGCTCTTCGGTGGCTCATTTGGCATCCACACATATGGAAGAGTGTTCATGCTCAGCCACGGTGTTGGTGTCCTTACATCCTCCTGTTTAGACCACCCACACGCACACATACATAAGTCCTGACCAGGGCTTTGACCCCCAGGCTCATTTGACGCACTGTAAGCAGTAAGTAGCCTGTCGTACAATGGGCCCCCACTGTGTGGCTGCCCAGGCTGTTTACGAGGCAGCGCAGTGGCTGTATTCTGTATTGTCTGAAATTGCGTTTTTGCGTCATTCTGTACTGTTAGCTCGTCATTACAGTGACCGTGGGTCAATATGGCTGTCCAAGTGACGGGCTCAGTGGCAGGATCCGGATCTTCCGCTTGAACTCCTCGCCAGTGTGATTTATTATTTGTGAGATAATTAACCGTGACTTCCTTAAAGAGATTTAATTCCGTCCACTTTATAGTGTCGAGCGATCACAGCATGCATGACACATGGTGATGCCTGAGACTCCCAGATTACAAATGAAGGTTTGATGTGAATCAGTGGAGGATTTCGTCCTAAATTAAAGTGTAGTTTTATTGCATCACTGGTTGTTTAGGTTTGTGTAAGGCAAAGATTGTTTCTTGTGAAGCCATTAACAATATATCACAACTTTTACAGTGTTTTATAACCAGAAATTTAAATTATATAATGACATTTAGTTATGTGCAATATTCTAACCAGCTGGAACTCAGTAAATATGACAAAAAAACTATATATATATTTATTCAGTATGTTTAACAATTCTGCTTGCACCCTGGAAGAAACATGACACCAAGGTATACAAAAGTAGCTTAAACTACTTGCCACGTGTTAGACCTGCGAGTTAAGCAGCTAATATTGGGACAAAACCAAGCAACTCTACATATGTTAGCCAGGTTCTATCTAGGTGAACTAACTAGTTATCTGTTAACCGGGAGAGTGAATAAGGTTGGTGAATAACTAGCTTTACATATTCTACACGCAACACTTTGTGACTTGATGCGTGTGAAAACTTATTCGTGACGCAAACAAAACTGTTTAATTATATGATGATGTCTGTTGAAAGTCGTATACAGTTATTTAAGTTTTAATGTGTGTTTACTATTAAATTACACAACAGGTGTCTTAAGACTCAAAAGGGTCTTGGGGTATGTATGTGTGTGTGTGTGTGTGTGTGTGTGTGTGTGAGAAACCCTGATAGTCAATGTATGTGTGTTAAGACTTAATGTGAAGGAACAGACCCACCAGTTGCTAGTTATGAAGTGTCCACTGTAATCCACCTCCTACACCCAAACCAGCCCCCGGGCCACAACAGTGTATTGTGTGTCCAACAGATTTACCCCACCTCCCCTCCCCTCCTTACAACCTCCCCCGAGGGAGCCTCTGAGCCACTTGGAAATAAATGAAGTCATTGAAGGCCATTCTGGAAGTGTATGAAAATACAGAAAGACACAGTTTTACTAGACCAGAAAGGGCTGAGTGGTACAAAGTACACTTTTACTGCAACAGCACTGTTAGGCCATTGAAGGTGAAACAGCGGTGAATTGACTTCAGACAGAACACAGGGGTGTACACTAGCAGCTCCTTCTCAGAGCGGAGGCCAGGGTGGGTCTCGTCTGGATTTGGCTCGTACCTCAATGCTGTTATTGTGCTGAGATGCAAGCAGCTCGTTGCCTACACACACACATGCACTGTAGTGTATGTCAAAATGATGGATCGCTGAAGTCGTGCAGTTTCTGCAAACGCCAAATAGTACTTATCTCTACCTTAACAGAAAGAGTGTGAAGGTCGAGCAAGTCAACGCAGCGGGGAGAGTGGGCAGACATGCATTTCAGGTTTTGTCTGTTGTGTGATCTGAGCACAGTGTACCTACTTAGACACGCGCGCACTGGACTTTTAGGGATTTTCGAATGTTGTCCGAAAACAAAAACAGTTTTGTCCTTACTGTCAGACGTCTGTATTTCTCCTGAAAGCACCTAATACAGAGAATTTGGTTAGACGGTCCGGCTATAACCGCCCCCCCCCCACCCCCCATGTTATTTTTTTCTTTCTTCCTCAGAACGCAGGTCTACAGAAGTGGAAGCCCCTCATGCTGCCACCCGAACCAGAAAGGTACTTCTTCATTCCCTACTGATCTCTTTTCACGGTTTCACTTCAAGTATTAGTGTTGTTGTGAGTGTCTGGATGCGTCAGAGTGATTTCCTCAAACTGTAGTGTAAGATTCACACAGCATTTCATCATACAGCCTTCGAGGGGACTCGTCTTGCTGTTTCAATAGCACAGAGGAATTTCCTCTGCAATAAAAACTGTATGAAGTGTGGACTAACACACAGTAAGGTGAGCTGTTATGCAAAATAGAATGGTGTGCCAAAGCCAGACCAAAAATACGTTTAGATCAATTATTTCCCTATAACAGCATGTCCCGAAGTATTTTATTCCTCAAATACCACAATTTTTACATCACTTATAGTTAATTTTCTATCCAGCTACATACTTTTTAATTCTGTTTATGGTTGTGGAGTATACACAAAACAATCAAGTTCCTTCACCAGATCCTTTTGATATTAATATGACAAAAAACATTTAGATTTATCATGGCGCAGAAAATTAAAAAAAGATTAAAGAACAAAGCCTTGACAAAACACTGGAGACTCCTTCCATAAATATTACATGCACGGTTCTATATAGAAAGAGCCACCACATCAGTGACTTAACATCTTTGATAAACAATGAACCATGTTTCATCTGTTATTTTCATGACGTATCCGCCTGAGCTGTTTCTATAGAAATGATACCATTAACATTTACGTGTGATTTATACGTCATCAGCACCGTCCGAACAATCAGAGAAAGCTCTGTGGTATAAAGTAGTATATTCAAAGCCGTTATCATTGACATCGTTCAGTTGATCGTTCTTTAGAGGAAGGTAAATCATGTATACTGCAGGTTACATGATGATTATTGGTGGCCTTCAAACATAAGATGAACTGCAACACGAATTGGAAATTCGCTTGTATACTAACAACTTCCCCTCACTGGACACTGACGCCTTTTGAACCACTCAAAGAGGAAATGCGGTTCAACAAGGAGAGCTGACCTTTCATAACGGCACACCCATGATTGTTTAGACCTAATCAAAACTCTTAGCCCCGTTTGTGCATGGTTCATTGAGATCGTGTGGTGTTTTTTGTTGTTTTTTCTAGAGCGCTGAGGTGATCTCTCAGAGGAAGAGAGTTCTGTATAACTGAGCGCACAATGCTATGCCAGTGATTTTTATTTCACATTTTTAAAACACACATCTGTTGTAAAGTCAGCACTGAAACAAGTCTAGAGCATTTCTGCTTATTAGCATCCTCCTAATCATCAACGTCATCATCATATGATTTTATGACTTTCATGACAGAAATGAGTATGAAGCAAGACATGCTCGTAATACCAAAGAGGAAAAAAAACACTATGTAAATATCATTAAGCCTCAGATTAATGATTCCAAACTTGTCTTTACAGGAAGACCGTCATCCTGGAGAAGAAAGAGAATGAAGCATTTGGCTTTGAGCTTCAGGTGAGATTTCTTTTTTTTTTTTTTCCCGTAGGGGAGGTTTTTTATCTAGTGGAACAGTGGTGGCTTAATCGGGGGTTACTGAGCTACTGATCAGAAGGTAGCACCGCCAGGCTTCCAATGAATTTTTGTAATTCTCTTAACCCTATCTGCTCCAGGGGTACTGTGTCCCAGCTGACACTGCGTTCTGACAATCTGAAAAAAAAAAAAAAAAATTCACTGTGCTGTAAGGTACATGTGACAAATAACTGAATCTTAATCTTCAGATAATTAGAAAGTTAAAGTGACAGTCTATTTAATCCTAACAAGAATGAATATTACATTTAAATAATCCCTATTTTAAAATAAAACCTGTCTAAACTGACTAAGATAACAGAATGTAATAGTTAGCCTAGTTCCAGCTAGCTTGTTAGCAAAGTTGGATACTAGCTTTATGGCTCAAGTTGGCTTAGTACTATAGTTAAGCTAATTTGATAGTGGTTAGCTAGCTTAATGATATAGTTAGCCTAATGTTTACTAGCTTGCTAAATGATATGGTTGTAATAACAAAATATAAAAAGTAGCTCTCTTTATCTGAGCTAAAAGACCTAGCTACCTAGATTTAGCATGATGCTGTTTGTCTTTCCCATTCTATTAATTAGTTAATCATCTTGAGGGTATAGTTAAATATTTAACATTATATGCTTTCCTGAAGAAACAGCACACAATCTCAGAGATGCCATGTTTTTATCCTCAGTTCCTTTATTTCTTCTCGCTGACACACAGAGTTCACCTTTGATTCTTTGGCACTGTAGCTTCCCTTACAGTCTCCTTCCTCCTCTCCTTTTACAATACTCCCTCTGTGAGGGTTCGTCCTTACGAAGACCTGTATCTATCGGTCACGGTCACTGAGTGCAGGGTAGATATTTGGTTTATATTTAGTGATGGACGGCTCGAGCTATTGTAGGACATTGGACCCCACCTTTCCTGCTTGGTCTGATTCAGGATGTGACACTGTGTGATATCGAGCCTTAGGCTGGTTTTCACAGGCCGTTATCATAAAAACATTGGTGTTTTCACATCTTGTGAAGCATCTGGTGCTATGAGACCAGTCCAAAATGAAAAAAAGAACGTAAGACATGGAAATTTTGTCTGTTTGGAACATTTGGAAATGCTTTAAAATCAACATCAGATTTCATTCACAATAATCTTCACGTTTCCGAGCATCTTTAGTCAACATGATTCAGGCTTTTGGGATCTTGCGTCAGTTGTCACTCTTGTTAGCAGACGAATAATTTCACTCTATCGGTTCTATGATGCTTTGTGGTCAAAAATGAATTTCCCAGCTCTTCTGACTTTTGTTTTTTACGTTTTCTTCACTGCAATGTATGCGATTAAATGAAGCAGATGTTAGTCAGCTTTACCTCTTTCTATGAGTGAATTTAGTTTCAAGACACCCTCAGCTGCCACACGTGTTAACCTCAATTGCATTGCTGGGGTTTATGTGTAGGAAGCAATACGTGATACATACTCACAAAGCAGTCTGATAGTAGATGGGTTTTTTTCTGACAAAGACTTTGTAGGCTCTGTTTCCTACTTGACTACATATTGTACTGTTTGGGTATTTTTGAAACTTTCCTTGTAAAAATATAAGTAGGTAACTACAGTATGTTGATCAAACTGTAATACTATTGGGGTACTACTGTGATTCATCATAGAAACTGTTTATTATATATTTAACTAATGAGATCATGGTATTCATATTGGTACTGATACATGATACTCCCTTGGGGTAACTACTTCTCACCATGACATGGTTTATGTTCTTATATTGGGTTAATATTTTATATGGAAGAATATCATGGTAGCATATCCTGGTTAAGGCTTTCCAAATAAAGTATTTTGTCTTGATGGTTGATTATTTATTAGGGTTATAGATCAGTCTCAAGGCTGCTGAACTGTCATACCTATCTCTGCTTGAGGCCTTGTTCTCAAGCCCATTTTGCATTGGTGTGAGGCAGTCTTGGTCTCTGGAATGGGCCTGGAATGAACATGATTTGGTTTGTATTGGTGTGGATCTTGGGTTTGATTTGGTCTCTGTTGATGTGAATCTTTTTCTTAATTTGGCCTTTGTTGGTATGGATCTGTAGATTTGACTTGGTCTTTGTTGGATGTGTGGATATTGGGCTCATCTTGATCTTCGTTGGAATGGGCCTTTGAGTTTCACTTGGTCTCTGTTGGTGTGAAACTTTGGTCTTTGTTGCAGTGGCTCTTTGGGTTTTACCTGATCTCTTTTGTTGTGTATCTTGGGCATTACTTGGGCTTGACTCGGTCACTGTTGGTGTGGATATTGGGCTTGACTTTGTTTCTATTGGTGTAGGTGTTGGGATGTCTTGGGCTCTGTTTGCGTAGGTGTTGGGTTTGACTTGGTTTCTGTTGGTGTGGATCTTGGGCTTGACTAGGTTTCT
>JAQMYJ010000015.1:4719173-4737700 GCA_030014305.1 Clarias laeviceps
GTTGGTGTGGATCTTGGGCTTGACTTGGTTTCTGTTGGTGTGGATCTTGGGCTTGACTTGGTTTCTGTTGGTGTGGATCTTGGGCTTGACTTGGTTTCTGTTGGTGTGGACCCTGGACTTGTCTGGTGTAGATCTTGTGCTTGCCTTGGTTCGTGTAGGTGTTGGGAGTATGTTGGTTTCCCATGGTGTGACCTGTCTTGGTTGGTCAGGATTTTGGATATAACCTGTTCATAACTGCAGCACTACTTATTTCCTTCTGGAAATTAATAACAAAAGATCACATCACTTTACAAATCCAGTTTCATTCTATAATGTAGCAGAAAAATACTACATCTGTCATACATCTTGGAATAAATAGTTGGGTTTTCTCAAACATTTCTGCAAATAATTTAAGTATCCTGTGGTTCGGTTGTGTTTGGAATGACTGTAGTGGTGCATCAGTTAATTTCACGTCATTTAAACTATATTTGTAGTGGACATTTTGCAGTGGATGTTTTCTACATAACTGGATAGCTTTCATTCTGTCCCAAATGAGACAATAGTGGCAATGATGCACTCCTGCAGTTGACATGAGGAAGAGAGGAACCAGACTCAAAAGGGAACCCATTCTCATTTGGGTGAAACCGTATAGCATGACCTTAAATTATTACAAACGTTGATCTAGTAATCATAGGTGTTCAACAAAACAGCCAGTTGAATAATCGTTAAAAAGTGTGGTGTTCATTTGTATATGCTTTTACTCAGGCAAAGAATTGCTAATGCCATGCAGAACAATAAGCAAATGAGTCTAACAACCGTCTCTGTGATTACAAGGCTGCTGTGTCCTCTGTGAGACATTAACGTCTGCGCCGTCATTCCAGAGCTGTTCATTAGCATTGCAGTAGGAAGCAGCTCAGCTGTTTTGCATGTGGAAGTGCTACCAGTAATCTGCTAGAGCCGTTCTTCCTGTAGTGATAGAACTATCTTTGTATGTTCGTATGCATCTCACTTCCTCCCTGTCTAATGTTTGAATGAGTGAAATCCAAAACACTTAGCGGCTCATGGGGATGTGGTGAAACATTCTGGCCTCCCTGCACATTCTGGTCCTTCTTGGTTTGCTTTATTGATCTAAACACAGCTTAGCAGAGCTAAAGGTCTGACCCCAGGGTGTGCTGATTTAACAGCAGAGAGTTTCTGTTCCTTACAAAAAGTCGCTGCCAGTAGTTGAGCAACAAACTGCAGAAGTTTGTCAGATTACTGCAATGTTGAAATGAACAGAAAAAGAATAGAAAGATGCTTCAGAATGCTTGATGAAGTTTCAGGTTGACTTGTTGGATGAGGATGTTTTGTACGTGACTAACAGTCTGAGGTTTCTTACAACAGACTGGTAAAACTGTCAGTCAAAACACTGACCTGTTGAACCACGTGAAATGTGGCATTTCTATCTTATGGTGCAGATACATTTTGTAGAGTTCTTTCCTTACAGCAAATATAGTCAATCATCCAAGACATTTGCAGTCAATCAGCCAAGGCAAGTAGTCTTTCTTTACTGTACAGTATATCAAGCCACCAGTTTAATATTGTGACTTAATGCTAAGTCATGTTCCAATTATTACACACTTGCCTCAATGGACTCTGAATATTAATTTATGGATAAGTTGTATAAAATATTATTCAGATGGGTGAAGAATACTGTGCAAAAGTCTCCTCATTTCTTCATATTTTGCTTCAAAGAGCCAGACTTTCTTTAGCTCTCATTTGCAATCCAGTCCCTGTACCTGAACAGTTTTTTGTTTAAGTCACACAGTGACCTATGAATTATTCTTGCCTTAAAAAAGACATCTAACTATATATAAGGCATGAACCAGTGAGAAACAGGTGCAGATGATGACAGATGATCAGGCCGGAGTTTATTATACTGGTGATGCTGAATGCTGAGTGGGTGGAACAGATGAGAGGGGAAATAAGGTTGCTGCTAAGGTTGTAATAAATTATAAATTGTATCTTTAGGCACTTAAATTTAAGAGAGGGAACTCAAGACGGTTACACAGTACTTGCTGTCTTATCAGTAGGCATCATGACTGTAATATGTAGGTCACTTTGCAATGACCTGTATTTGAAATTTAATAACATGACAAATGCACAAAAGTCATCTAGTCAGGATCTGTTTCTGTATTATTCTGTCTGCAGTTTAACCCTGTTGGTATTCAGTGGTTTCAGTTGAACACAGAACTAATGTGCAAACTTTGCTGTGACAGTTGTAAAGCGGCTGCTGTGGCTAATTTTTTTTTTTTTTTTTTTTTATCTCTGCAGCCTCCTATTCTTTGTTTTAGAAGCCGTCAAAATCTATCGGTATTAGAAACCACGCGCACATACTGAATAATACACTGCACTACGAACTGACAAATGAAACTTCTCATTTTTATTTTTATTTTCACACAAGCTTTGTGCAGAAGTAAAGAACCTCATCAGACATGTCAGATACCAAAACCTGTTTAGGTCTGGGCCAAAAAAAAATAAAAAATAAACCATTGAATAGAAAAACTGAAAATTTCATTCACAGCCAGTGGGGCGTCTTGAAATGGGGTCATGCGTATCCAAAAAAAAAACAAAAAAAAAAACCAAGGGTGTGAGTATGCCCATAGATATATATAGCAAATCTGTGAGTCATAGTTTTGTTGGTAAAACTACAGTCAACAGGCCCTTCATACATTTCAAACTCTTTCCTCTGTGTTTACATGCCTGATCCTTGTGTACATTTACTCGTGTCTGGATAGCAAATGTCCTCGGCACGCGAGGCAGCCTCATTTATCTTCCTATATTTCTTGTTTATCTGTTACAGACGTACGGGCTGCATCACCAGGATGAGAACTCTGTGGAGATGTGCACGTTTGTCTGCAAAGTCCACGAGGACAGTCCGGCTAAGCTCGCCGGCCTTAAAGTGGGTAAGTGTGTGTTTGTAAAGTACATTAACACCTCGCCCAGTGTGTTTGGTTAGGCCCTCTGGGTCTAAACTGGTATTTGGCACCTGGACACAAAATAACCGTATATGGAAGAAAGCAAGAAAGAGGAGATGAAGACAAAAGCAAATAATTTGTCCGGTATTCTTTTATATCGATACTGCCTTGTCACTGTGGCCAGTTTCCTTTTGGCAGAGTCCCAGCGCCGAAGCACAAAACTTACCAAGCTTTACTTTGTGCTCCACCCCGTCTTGTTTTTTTTTTTTTTTCTTCCCCGAAGGCCTTCTGTCACTGTGTCAACACTGGGGCAGATGGGGCAGTTCCGGCTTGTTTAGGGAAAGGCAAATATGACCAACGTGTGTTACCTGTTTTTGAGTCAACAAGCCCTGCAGCAGTCTGGTAATAATGCCACATCGAGTTCAGGACTTCCCCTGTCACGCAGTGTCCCTGTCTCCCAGAACAGCTTGGTTTCTCAACGTGCATAAACTTCATAGTGATTATTTACAATAATTAAGATTCATTAAATCTATGGGCAAAAGAAAAACAAATTTTGGATGTGTATTACTGTAGCACAGAACGATACCAACTTTTATAATCACTTTGTTTTTATGCTCTAGGATGAGTCTCGCTTAATTTACAGTATTCGAGTGCCATGAAGAAACTCATTCATACACGTAATTACGATTATGTAATTAGAATGGTTATGACATTAATTGTATTTTTCCTTTCAAAACACACCTCTAAAGAGGACGAGTGGAGTGTAATTACGTGCAATTACACGACTGTTTATCGACACAAAGTCTCACACAAGTGCAGAAACTCCAAGCAGAAGTTAAGAGTCATGAGCGCTTGAGTCAGGAAGGTCCTGAGGGCAAAAGAAAACGGAAAAAAAACTATTTGAACGGAAATTTAATCATGTGATTGTGATTAAGAGTTAGACTGCACAATCACGTATAAAAAAAATAATAATAATTGAGTATCTGATTACGTCCAATAATAATAATGTACACTCGTCCTATTAAGGATGTTACAGGAGCTTGGCTCATTTTTTTGTTTTGTTCCGGTCAGTCAATCCTCCGAGACAAGAGTTTACCTACTGACATGGTCTGGTGGTTGTGAGTGCTGATGGTATGTTCAGTCTCTACACTTTTATCGTATCATCTTTAAAAGTATTCGATTAAAACAAACTGATCAGAGATCAGCTGTGAAGTAGCTCACGATGCATTGGTCGTCAGTTTCATTTCCTACATTCTCTGCATGCTTTGCTCTTTTGTCCTTTTGTCCCTCCTCTCAGACCTTCATGACCTCATCGTGTTTGGCTCAAAGATTTGAAAAGCAATCTTTAATCTTCGAAACTTGCGGGTGGAAAGTGAGGCAGTCTCTAGAAACAGTATCTTTATAGACAAGTGGCCGTCGAGGACCAAAGCACCCAGATCCAGTTTACTGTTCTCGCAGCTTTATTACACCAACTTCAATTCACAAAGGCATGTTAATTAGCTGTTTACATAAATCAGACGTTTGAGAGACGTCTACAATGTGCAGGTGGCCCAAAGAGCAAGTTGACTCGGTGCTCAAGTGGTGCTGAGGAAAATATGTTTTAGGTCCCAGATGCCTCAAACGAGATCTTAAGGCTCTAAAATTTCATACAAACCACAAAGTGACCTGACATTGGAGATGATCTGAATTAGAATTTTTGCTATGACGTCTGCAACTGAACGAACCTGATGAGATTGTTTTCCTCTACGGTAGTCGTATAAAAGTCAGACACACAAACATTTAGGGAAATTCTTCATGTCTGCTCAAACAAGAAGATACTCCGGTCTTGTTGTCACCTCAGGCTCTGTTTTTGAAATGTGAGAAAACTATTTGTTCATTAAAAAAAAAAAAAAAGCTTTTGGGAATACAAGCATTGAGTTTTAGGCGGTGTCTACAAAAGTTATGATGCTCAGCATTTAATACTGTGTGGATAAGTTTCCATTAATATATAAAAAAAAAATTACAAGCCAGATAGAGTGAAGAATATGAACATACAACTCGCCTCTACATGCACACTGCAAAAAATCATATTTTAGCAAGTGAAAATATCTTGAATATAGTTTAATCTATCTACATTTTTCTTAAAAATAAATGTAATACATTTACAACAAACCAAATATATGACTATTCATTTTTATATTACTAAAATTGCAAGCGAATATGTCTTGTTCTATTGGCAGATCATTTTACTAATTTTTAGAAAGAGGCAAAATGATCTGTCAACAGAACAAGACCTTTTTATTCACAATTTTAGTAACATTTGATTTAATAATCTTGTATTTGGTTTGTTGTAATTTTATTTTAAGAAATGATGGACAGATTTGGCTAAATTCAATAATATTGAACTTTCTAAGATTCAGCATGATTGACAGAAGATGACTCTCTTTTAACACCGCCCTTCTTTCTACTTGTTTTCCAGGAGACACCATTGCCAGCATCAACGAAAATTCAGTCGAAGGAGTTCGCCACAAGGAAATTGTCCAGCTCATCAGAGCATCCGGCAACAGCGTCAGGTGACTCTTTTCTTTTCCTTTTCAAATAAAGCAAAACACGCGATCTGTTTGCTGTCATTTCAACCCAAATTACTCAACCCAGTCAAAGTGATCTGGTTTATTAGGACTTGATTAAAACCACGCACGGTCTTGAGCCGATTAAAAGATAAAAAAAGGTTGTGAAAAATAAACTGAGTCTTGTTTATACGCTGAAAGCCGCGAGGGTCTTACTCGAACCACATGAACAAGAACCGTGCGCGGCTTTGCTTTGCTGATTAAGGCACCAGGTTGTGCTGTAAACAAGAAAGTTATCAATCTTGTAAAAAGAAAAAAAAAGAATTGAGGTCCCCACATCATATCCGTGTCTTGAAATCAGATCCATGTGTAGGAGCTTGTAAATGGCTGAGCTCAGACTCCGACGCCGGGTGTGTGTGGTGCAGGGTTTCATGTTAAAGCTGAGCTTAAAACATGGCTTTTTTTTTTCTTCTTTTATTACACATGGATTAAGACACAGGAAGCAATTTAGTCACGGTACTGACGTGTAGTTTGTCTGTGTTACGTTTTCTTTTCCAGGTTGGAAACCGTATACAGTAACACTATAAGGAAAGCAGAACTTGAAGCCCGTCTCCAGTATTTAAAGGTAAAAACACACCTCTTGCAAGACTCTCCATGGACTCATAATACTTTGAAGTCCATGACTAACCCTGCCTTGTTGCTTTCTCTGTATATCTGTTGCAATGCACATGAAGCGCAAACGCACATTCACACTTGCACACATGCCAGCCCCACCCATCCACCTCGTACCCCACCTGTTGCCCTGCGCCTGTGCCCTCCTAATCCCCCCCAGCATACCAGTACACAGCTGAACGAGCATTCCTCTCGGCACAGGCTGTTCACTGGTGGAGAAGCAGAAGTGGGGTTTAGCGGCATCGGTCAGCATGCAAAAACCACATTGTTAAAATGCAGCGACTTTCAGTTTAGATGGCTTGTGTTATTTCTACTTTCGCACTTTTTTCGCCCTCGTTTCTTTGAATTTCTTCTTAATTAGGCAGTTTGTTCACACTGGATGCTCAACATAATAACAGTTAGTGAGACAGTGTAGTGTCTTTTTTTTTTTTTTTCCTCCAGCGCAGTCTTGAGGTCGAGTTTTGCAGCATGTATAATGCTCATGCTTATTAACCAAAAAAGCTTTGCAAGAATTTTTTTTAACGGTTATAATGCAAGCGATAACCGGAACTATGTTGATTCGCAAATGTTCCATAATATAAAATGTAGCTATAAATTGGGAAAATATAGAAAGAAGTCATATAGAAGAAATACAGCACTTTGGAACATGCTGTTATAGGAAAATAATGAACTTTCAGTCAGCAACAGTAACTCGACATAACTGCAGGTTGCATGTTTTCATCCTTAATTACATTGTCTTAAAGTGATGGTTTTATGGGGAGAAAAAAAAAAGTTAGCTTTGCACTCCATGGCTAATTGCTGCATGGCTAGCGTTAATGCTATAGGCTACTTCGACTCAGACTTGCTGCGATCTGTACAAATGAATGAAGCCATCTTGGGAAACTAGAGTTGTTGTTTGTCTTTCTGCACAAAGACACAAAGCCCCGCCTCCCGTTTGAAGTTTTAATCATCCCAACATGAGGTTCACTTTGAACTTTGATTTGTGAATCCAGGTTGTTTTACCAACTCATTTATCTTAATAAGTCAATTGGATTAAAGTTGATTAAGATGTTAGGATGTGACCATGTGATCTGTAGGAGTTGGAGTGAGGAAGTTACTTCCATTACTTGTTGGAACATTTTTTTTTGTTTGTTTTATACAGTATGTCCCGATTTTATAAATATCTGAAGTGAGTTGTGACATTCAAACAAGTAACAGGAACACAAGCAAAGACATAGGAAACATTGCTATTCAGCTCCAAGTCACCACTTCTGTTTTTCGCATGAGAGAAGCCTCGTGGGTGAAATCGAATGTTCTCAGTATTTTGCGAAATGTAATTGCGTGGGCACATCAGGTTCGACACTAACTGCTTTGTGATTCTGTCTCTCCAGCAAACTCTACATGAGAAGTGGGACGAGTACAGATCGCTGATGGTGCAGGAGCAGAGACTTGTACACGGTGAGACTTCATTAGTGGGTAGTCATTCTCAAACAGCGGAACAACTTGGATTAGCCAATGGTCTAAAAAAGGAATAAAAAAAATAATACACACACACACACACACAAACACGCTATATGTGATGGAACTATGATCTAATAAAACCTCAGGCGTAGCCAAAGTTGCAAAACTTGACATTTTTTAAATTAGGGAGCCGAGGTTAAAATTCAATGAAACAGATTCCATTATTATTACCATAAAACGCACAACACGAACACAAATGCAGTAGTTATTTACAAAATGTTGACGTGATCCTTCATTATGACAAGCAAGCTAGAGAAATCTGTTTGTGGCGTAGGAACACCCATAGCTGTTACACCAGCAAGCTCAATTGATACAGTTATTAATAATACTAAGAGTTTGCTTGATAAGACCTGACCTTGATATTTCTCCTCCTTTCCTCTCACAGGCATCGTGATGAGCGACGCAGACGTGTACGAGTCGCTGGAGTCGGCCGGAATTTACGGCAGCCTGGGTGCTCCGAGCCCGCTGACCTCCCGCTCTCTCCGTTGCACAGGCAGCACCAACAGCAGCGCGAGCCACCTGAGCGAGGACGACCCGCTCTACCAGACCTGCTACTACCAGCCCAACAACAGCAAAGCAGACAGCGAGGACGCCAGTGACGGTTCCGTCAGTCTCGATGACAAGCCACAGCGGAACCGTAGCCGGCTCCTCCGGCCCACTAGCGAGTTCTTCACCTCGGCCAAAACGTCGCTCAGCCGCAGCGCCAGCACACGCAGTTACCTAAGGGGCTCTTCGTCATCGGCGTCATCGGCGTCCTCCGCACCAGGTCCAGAAAAGCAGCAGTGCGGCGCTTTCAACTCGCTGCAGAGGAAACCCAAACGCACAAGCATCAGACGCAGGCTGCTCAAGTACATCCCAGGTCTGAACCGAGCTCTAGAGGAGGAAGAGAGCAAACTGTGATTTTCACTCAGGGGAAGAAAATTTAAGAGACTCACAGACTCTCACTCAGCCAAAGACTGCACCAGGAACATGCCTTTGATTCATCAAACCTGACACCAACCATGTACGGAAAAAAACAACCAGAAAGAAGTATATTTTGAACACGTCGTTATTTCTAGTGGAAACAACATCCATTTTCAGTTATTATAAAACGCTTAAAATATTGCGAGTGCTTACAAGTATAAGTACTTGATGAACAGCTAGAACTTTACCGAAAAAACTGAGGCTTTTTTTCTTCTTCTGTAAATGAGAAATGTTAAACTGTGTTACGAAACAAAACTGAAGTTGCTTTTTGTTCACCTGGCCTCTTCCTGATATACTGTACTATTGTAAACTTGGCATTTTAAATGTCATATTTTCCAACATGCATCGTGAAGAACCCGGGCTGTACCAAACAAGACCAAAATTAAAGCAATCGGGACCAAAATTCCCAGTATTCAAAACCAAAGGAACCATGATGTGTTATGTCTGTTTATTTTCAGCACTCTGTTAACTCTTGTGCTGGCAATCCTGTCATCATTCGTCATGTACATAATATTTTTTTTTTTAAATAATTTATTTATTTATTTTCACTAGGTTTTTCTATGTACAAAATGAAGGTTTTTCTGTTGTATTTTTTTTTTTATTCTGTAATGAAGTGCATTTTTAAGTGTTTTTTTTTTTTTATTTTTATTTTTTTTTAAGAATATACTGTATTCAATGTCTGATGTCTTTTCTACTCTGAAAAAAAGGTAAAAATAAATGCGTGATATCAGTTGTGTCTTGCATGTACTCACTTCACACCTCCTACAGGAGTCATTTTGTTTTTAATTCAGTTTGCATCAGTGCTGTTATTTCAGACTTTCTGAATCCCTGAATTTAGCTGCTACGTCATTCTGTTTATTGTATAAATAAACATTTAAGAGAGTATTTCTAGGAAGTCACTCAAAACAACACATTTAAATAACTGTCACTTGTGTACAGTATATGTTGGCTCTTTAGGAAGATTATTATTATAATAATAATAATAATAATAATAATAGTACAGGAGAATTTGGAGATTGAGAACATATGCCGGGTCCTCAGAAAACAAGATAAGTATAATTGCAGCTTTTTATGGAAAAATTTGGATTAGGTTGAGGATTTAAATAGTTACCAGATTTCAACCTTGATATTATATAAATAATATAAATTAATAATATAAATATTATTAAAATAAACTGTCCAATTTCACAAAAAAATGTGTAATATTTTAATAACCATATGTAATCGTTTTTTTGTTCAGTCAAACTAAAATTCTAATTGCTTTTAAAGAAGTGATTAAGTGACATTTTTTTTTACTCTGTGTGTATGTATGTAATAAGCTGAGTGGTTTGAGTTGTGATGGGTTGAGATTGAGACTAAACAGCTGTGTGGCCATAAGAAAGAGACTTATCAGGGAAAAACGGCTTCAGCTTGTTAGGGAGCACAAAGACCAGACTTTGGAGCAACATAAAAGGTCATGTGTTCTAATGGGTTTAGATTGATCCTATTCCAGAGCAGTGGGTGCGTCAGGGTAAGAAGAGAAGAGCGTGAAGCGATGCACCCATCATGCATAGTGTCCACTGTACAAGTCTCTGGAGGCAGTGTTGTGACCTGGGGTTGCTTGAGTTGATCAGGTCTAGGCTCAGCAACATAAATGCCAATAAAATAATAAAGTCAGCTGACGACCTGAATGTACTGAATGACCAGGGTATCACATCTATGGACCTTTCTTCATTGATGGTACCACCAAATTCCAGGACACAAATTGTGAAAAAGTGGTTCTGGGAGCACGAGGAATCATTTTTACACATGAACTGGCCTCCACGCTGCGTGCCATAAACACAGATAAAACACAGAGTGCAATATTAGTGAGCTACAGTACTTTCGTTCTAGCCAGGCAGTTTAATAGTAACATCAGGTTTCTGATATATAGCAGTCTTCAAAAGGATGAAGCATTACTAATCTACATCACTATTTATGTCAATAACAGGACTCGACATAGTTAGCAAATTCATTGTGTGTGATAAGAAGAACATTTTGCTTGCATTCTTCTAGTTCAAAGGTCAGACAGAACTCACATCGTCCTTGATTAAGAACCTCAAGCTATTTAAAGCTACTGTTCTCTCAATCACTGAGGATAAAATGTGTTGGAATTTGCAAGAAAAAAATGAAAATAAAAGTGACCCCGGAATTCCTGCTCTATTCTCTGTCTCAGGGCCACAGCTGAACCTTGGCCTCACATTGCTATGGAGCTTTGGGAGTATTCAAGGGGTTTTGGGTGAAGGGCTTTCACCTCAGTGTCTCTTCTGACCCAGGAGGTCATGTAATCCCCCTCCCAATCGACTCTTTTCGCCCAGGCTTTGTGTCCTCCCACAGCTGATGGCAATTGGATCATGACTCTGTTCGGATGGCCGTCAGTTGTCAAGCAGGACAACCAGGGTTTGGGTTCGTTGCACTATTGTTTACAGCTAGTGACAGATAAAGCAAGGGGTAAATTGGTGGTTGACGTCAGCGATTACGATTTACGGGCTTTTAAGAGCGTTCAGAGTGATTAGGATTCAAAGGCCTGAATACGTAATGAGTAAATGTGAAAGGCGCGGTTAAATAAAGGGTACGAGTCGATGCAGTATAATTAGAAGAGCAAGGAAAGGATTGTGCTGTTATTAGCTATGTGGTTAGGTGTGTCTGTTTATTTATAGTAACAGTCGTGTGCGTGTGTGTTTATTTGTGTCATGTGACATAATCGTGACAGGGTGAAAACAACAAAAACAAGCGTTTGTGACTTCTACAGTGCTGTAAAACAAAAGCCGTAGCTAAGGAGGGAATATTATGTTCAAAATACAGTCGGGCAAAACATGGTAGCCTATTGGTGCTAAAATAGTCTCACCTAGGTGGAAAAACTTATTTTCAAATAAGGTCATATAACACCATTTTTCGTAACACTTTATGCTTCTTATCTCCCGATCCATGCTTCATTTTTTGTAAATATGCATACACATTTATATTTTTATTGCTGAATACAATCTCGTGCCCTTGTAATGTAGTGTCTGTAACGTTTTGTAATTCAAATCTTTCAATGATCTTAATCGTCTTTTAATTGAAACTTAGATTTCACATGAAAAGACATAAACCGGAAAAAGTGTATTATTCTAAAATGCAAAACTGTTAAGATGTTGTTGCAACATAAATTTGACATGGTTACGGACACTACAGCTTTTTCATCTTTTAAGGTTTAATCAAAAACCAATTTAAGCAACAAGTTTTACAGGTCATACTGTATGCTTCTGGAAGTTTACACCAATTTTAGTACCAATACTCAAAGAAATAGGAATAATTAGCTATTTTAAATGATTATTGTTTGAAGCTAGACGGTATAACGCTGAAAATTGCCATTTTTGGGCCACATATAAAATCATCACTTCAAAATGGCTGAAGTTAGCAACTTGAATTTTGCATAAACTCCATAAGTAGCTCTTTTGGCACACATTTTCTGCATTATACGTATAACATACAAAAAAATAATAAATCAGCACCAATACTGTGTTTTGGCTGAGTTCCCGCCGAAGAACTTATGACCATCCCTCCAATGACCTCTTTGCTTTAATTATAGTCATGATAAGAATGTAGTAAAGCTTTTCATCTATATTTAATAAGGACGCACGTCACAGGAATGTATGCCTTAGTTCCACTTCTGTTCGAAAGCTCCTTTTCAGGTGAATTTCGATGATAGCTGAAAGATCTGGAGGTTTATTACAAGAGGAGGATGAATTTCTTTCCTATAATTAGCATGTAATATTAATGATGTCCCTTTTTTAAAAAAATATTTAATTCTGAATAACATTGCTGCTTTTACTGCTTTTTAGTATCCACCCAAAAAAATTGGGCATATTTCGAAAATAATTTCTGATAAGAAATATTTTAGAAAAACAATTTTAGGAAAGAAAAGTAAAAAAAAAAAAAAAAAACCCGCTATTCATTTAACACAAAGACTTTTGTACTTAGATCAAAATCACTAGCAGGAGAATCTAAGGAGGAAATCCAACAACTCCCTCGAGTTGGTAAAAAGCCTGGTTGTTCCCTGAGCCTCCGCCCACTTGTGCACAAACATGCTCTGTGCGAGAGTGTGTTCCTAATTACTTGTGCGCATACTGCAATGAGCGCATGTTTCCAACATAAGGCCTCCATTGTAGTGGACTTCCTAACGTAACTGTTTGTGGTTCTTACCTGTGTTCTGTTTTTGGCAGAAGTTACAAGGGTTTGGTTACGTAAGGAAGCCAGAATCAACTGGAAATCCAAGGAAGAACCTGCCAGGACGGTAACAATGAACACATTAGTAATAATTAATATATAATCACTCAAAAACTTGTAGGAAATTCATGGTGGATTTGTCACACAGGATGTAGATCTGGTTGGCACGGAATCAGTCAAATGTGATTGTACTTATTATTATGCGGAAGAGGGTGGGCTGGCTGTAGAGTCTCTTTAGAGTCTGGTTCCTTTTGTGATTATTCCCTTAAGTCTTGTTGAGGAATTCTTCTCGTCACTGTTTTACTAATTAAGGATCTAGAGGCGATTTCTAGAAAGCTGGATTGTCATAATATTTATTTTCAAAACTGACCTTCTCAAACCTTTGGGCATTATGAATTTTCTGCGACCCCAAGCTTTAACCAGGTCAATCTTTTCCCCAGATTTATCGTTTAGGACTTGTAAAAACAATATTGAACAAATACTTCCGCATATTTTTGTGTTAGAGTCACCTACATTTACAGGATTCTTATCCAGAGCAACTTACATTTTTATCTCATTATACATCTGAGTAGTTGAGGGTTAAGGGCCTTGCTCAAGGGCCCAACAGTGGCAACTTGGTGGTTGTGGGGTGTGAACCTGGGACCTTCTGAACCATAGTAATATCCAAAACCTGAGCCCTAGTTGGGAACCTCATAACCAAATGAAATAGAACTGAAATTTTACTGAATGGAAAAACAGACAAAATGAGCAGATTGTGGTGTTGAATAAATGTCCAAAGTGAAAATAACCTATTACAAAAATATCGCTTCCTATAATTGTTAGCTGGCAACTGCCTCTTAGTTACTTTGGGTGTTTTGTAGAGCGCATGATTTCTAGTGTGATATAGAATTACTAACTCTGTGGAACAGAAACCACAACAGAAAGTCATTACTGTCCAAATATTACACAGATATACAGGGGTGGACAAATTAATAACCCATTTTCCCAGGACATAAGAGTTTTTTTTTTTTTAATACTTTCATGCAGGTTGAGGGGCTTCTGAACTGGAAGGAGAAGAGCCATCCATGGCCCTGGATTACGAGAGGAGATCCGTGGGTTTGTGCTGCTGTTGTACAAGCTGACGTCTGATCAGCCTCAGCTGGGTCGCCTGAGTGATGGGTGTTTGATGTTTAAAAGACCCCAAATACCCAATGACCTCAGTATACATCACTGATGCACCGCTTCACTGATGCATTTAAAAATCCTGCAGTATAAGTGCAGTCAGAAGTCTAGACAGTGGCCTGTCTGAGTGTGTTTTTTTCTTCTTCTATTCAACATCCAAAGGTAAAATAATAAAAAAAAGTACTTACTATTGATGTTCTCAAAACAGTTTTTTTAATGTACCATATATACTTTACACTCCACACTACTCGTTCAAAATCCCATCACTTCCTGCACAAAACACATTGGGATCTACCAGGTTGATCATTTAGCACCAATATTTTCATATTCAGGAACCTAGAAACAATACCTTGCAAAAGTATTCATACCCCTTGAACTTTTCCAAATTTTGTCATGTTACAACCCACATGGCTTGAGGCAAACTGCAACGGTTTCACTGGATTTAAGTTAGGGGTATCAGAGTAAAGGGGGCTGAATACAAACACACCACACTTTTCAGATTTTTATTTGTAAAAAATTTGAAAATCAATTATCATTTTCCATCCACTTCACAGTTATCGCATAAAATTTCAATAATTTTTTTTCATATTTGTGGTTGTAACATGACAAAATGTGGAAATGTTCAAGGGATATAAATACTTTTGCAAGACTGTATGTCGAAATGTTGACATGAGCAAAATAAAGTGCAAAATAAGTGCAAACTGAGCAAAATAAAGTGCAAAATGTAGAGAAACACACTCCTGACTACATTCATCAGTGGAAAGTCAAGTGAAGCAAACATGAAAAACGTCTCATAGCAACTTGTAAAATGTTGGCCAGTTTGTTGAGGACCTGAAACCAATACTGTCTGAATATGTACTACTAACCGCTATCTGCCAGCTCTGACACTTTCCTAGAACAGGATAATGACTATGGCCTGGTCAGGCACTAGGAGGGAATTTGTATACAGTACTATTCCATTACATGTCTAGAAGTTGAGTCATGGCAACTGGACTTCCTTGTAATTGGTTCATAATGTTTCACTACTCATCCACATAACTTCTTCAGTCTAAGAAACTAGCTTGGAATCACCAGATATATCCTCCAGGCTGTTTCTCACATGCCTTCAATAGGCCTTACTCTATCATCCATCAACAAGCTTATTCTCTAACCAAGCTTTCTCATGGATTGACTTCTAGACAACTTCACCTAGACAAATGAGAATCTCCATCCACACATGGAGCTTTAGCTTGCATGACATATACTAAGAGTAATGCTCGAACCACATGGATTCATGGAGCTTTGGTCTAGAAGTTTAGGCAGGCTTAGGGTTAGCACTTCCTTTTAATTGGTTTGTAACATTTCACTACTCATCCACATAGCTTCTTCTGTCTAAGAAACTAGCTTGTTTTGGGACTCCCAAATATATCCTCACATGCCTTCAAGAGGGTCTACTCTACTATCCATCAACAAGCTTATTCTCTAACCGAGCTCTCTCATGGATCGACTTCTAGACAACTTCACCTAGACAAATGAGAATCTTGATCTACACATGGAACTTTAGATGATAAATTTATGACTTGTCCTCCCCTGGTAGAGAATCATTCTCAGACCATCATTGCTAGGTCTTTAATGACCAGCTTGTTACTCTAACTTGAATGTAAAGCTCATCATTTTCCATGTCATGACCTACTCTTCTGCATGATCTTCTATGTAAATAATAAAGTTGCGTCAACATTCACTATTATCCGCAAGCATGACATATAGTGAAAGTAATACTGGAACCACATGATTAATATCCTTTGAGATTTAAGTAAGATTTGAAGGTATTGCAGTGGTTATATGTGCGTGCAAGCGCAAGACAGGTCAAAGATTTGCATGGTTTCAATTCCTCGCCACTGTTGCGTTGTTTTGGAAACGCCATTCTCGCTTCTCCAAACAGAAGTGTGTTTGAATTGAAGACGGCATGTTCACTTGTTCGTTGTGGTATTAAACCAACATCCGGATGGCACTGTAAGCCTCATTATATGACTTATATTGCAGTAGAGGGCACATACATATATAAAACCAAAGCCTTGCTCAATCAATACATCTTACATTTCCTTTTCCTGAGAAAAATGTCTGCGCCCTTCTGTTACCGACCCACATACAGTACAAAAACGAGGCAGTCTATTCTGTCTCTTTTGATTAAAAAAAGAGTGAAGAATAGGAGTCGGAAAATATTTAGTTCACCACAGACAAACCACAAAGGTGTTCATGCTACATATTGTATACTGCACCATTGGGTAAACTTTTGTAACACGCTTCCACCTCATACCAACTTACACTCTTTCTCTTTCGTCTGAACTCATGGGGTACAAATAGTCCTTTTACGCTGATTCAGGAACAGCATTATACTCTCTCATCTGATCAACACAAAGTCTCTTGGCAGGGAAAAGTAAGTCGAGATCAGCACAAGTGGCACACGACCCTCACAGGAAGTGTGGGTGATTTTGCTCCATTTACTCTGATGCTTGTCATGGGTCTTTTCACCACCCATGTCTTCGAGATTGGAGGAGTCTAAATGCCAACCTGTCTGCAAACGTGGCACTGTTATCAGAGACTCAGAGTGTTGTGATCAGAATGGTTGAGCAATCCATCTCTTACACACACCTCTTCCTTTTTTTCAGTTTTTGCACAAATATTCACAAATATATGAATTTGGGATCCGTTGCCTTAAAAGCTAGGTGTGACATCAGGTGGTACGTATAATGAGACGGATAGACATAGAAAGACAGAGAGAGAGTTGTTTAAACCGACACAGAGTGAGAGACGGTACAAGAGAGAGAGCGAGAGAGGCAGATAGAAGGAGGATATGAACGGCAGATACGTGGGCTGCCTTTGCAGTCAGGATGTGGTGCAGGGACAGGAAATGCATCGCATTGTCAATTTTTACAAGTTTAAAAAAAGACAAGATGTGCGAATGTTCCTTCCAGAAATAGACACACTTGCTTATGATGATGATGATGGTGATGATGATGATAACGATAAACAGCAAATAAATTAAGAACAATAATGGCAACATAACTGAGTGAAAGTTTGACACAGTGACAGCAGCCAGGCAAAGAAATATCAATATGAACAACGAGAGAAAACAATAATTACAATACAACGAACAATAGTAAAAAGAGAAAGACATTGTGTGTGCATGTGTGTGTGTGCATGTGTGTGTGTGTGTGTGAGGAAGATATTAGAAACTACACATAGTTTAACAGAAAATTTTAAACCACAAATATTTCTTTTGGTTTAAAATGTCTTACATAATATATACACACCATGTGGGCATGTGACCATCACATGCATTTGTGGTTCTTCTCCAAATTATTGGAAGCAAACATTTGTTTTGGATGAATTTGTATTTTATACCAAATACAAATTCTATTCCTTTGCTGGAACTGAGAGCCATTGAGTACACTGTGACCTCCATGAAGACATGGTGTGTTAAGATTGGAGTGGAACAACTTTCCTATGAGGATCCCTGACCACAACCTCAATGAGCACCTTGGAAATGAACTGAAGCACCGACTGCATCCCAGATCTTCCGACACAACATCAGCACCTGATATCAATAACACTCTTACGATTGATTGAGCACAAATCCCAGTTACACTCCAAAATCTAGTGGAAAGCCTTCCCCCTGCTACACTAATGCACTTATCATTGCGTTTCATTAGTGCCTTCAAGTAGATAGTTTTCTCAGAATGTGCCATGATTGGGCTGCTTGCATCACATCTGAAACAATGACCCCCAGAGAACTCCTTTAATGGGCCTAACATGTGGAAATGGCTTGAAGTGAGGTCAGGACTGTGGAGGGTATGTTGCAGTAATTTCCAGACAAGTTCCTGTAATGTGCAAATGGTGTTAGTGAATGATTGTGTTTACAGTTTCCCCAGACAGGTGCGTCTCTTCTGCAAGTAATTGATTTTCAAGGATCAAGCGTTCCACGCACTGCATGTTCATGGGAACGACTTCAGTGGGCTCAGAACAACCTCAGCCGGGATCATCACTCGGGGCCATACAGCAATATTTAAAACTTTTGTACCATTAAAAAGTTTTACTCCAGCTAAGTCTCATCAACATACTGTGCTTGAAGACTTCTGTAAATAAGTATCGGGTTTTCACCTTACAGCAAGCCAACATACAAACTAACTAATCAGACGAAAGTTTTGATCTCACTACCACTAGGCAGGAAAGATCTAATGAACACATCCTCCATACATCCTCCGGCACTCAAAATAAATAAATAATGCTGATAACATTAAAAACATATACAAATTGTTCATTTAAGACTTCCTGCATCCTGGCAGAAAGACTAGGAAGTTTGGAAATCTGCTGCTTTAACCCACAGTAGTGTAGGTATAGATTTATTAGGTGTCGCACTCATGTACAGTACAGGCCAAAAGTTTGGACACACCTTCTCATCTATCTGGAGTTATGTACTTAACAAAAAAAGGTCTCCACAGTCACCGGACCTGAACCCAATCGAGATGGTTTGGGGTGAGCT
>JAQMYJ010000015.1:4741809-4763584 GCA_030014305.1 Clarias laeviceps
GACTGTCATTTGCATTGACTAATTATGAAAATCAGAGAAAGATATCATTTGTGTAATAATTTGGAACGTAGTGTAATGCTGCCGTTTGCGCAGGTCAATTTTAGGCCTTAGAGACTGAAAGATAAAGGTTATTGCGTCCATAATGTAGTAGGCCTAAAAAAGAATCTGCAGTTGCTTTTAAACTATAGTTTACACACCCACACATGCCTGAGTCTCAGAGCGAAACAGGTGCTGTGCTGTCCGCTGATAGATTTTGCTGTCCACTCATGATCAGGGATAAAATGCTTGAACAGACTGCACAGCTGCTGACCTCGACTCTGCTCTCATGGAGAATCTATTAGTGCTTTCTTTCTGAATTAGCCAAAATACACCCATGATCACATTAGAGGAAACGTGCCAAAAGAGATACGTCAAGATCCATCACCGAATGCCGTTAGCATGGACACGACGCACATGTCTGAAACAGGAGATGATTGTGCACTTGTGTACATTTGAACAGCGGGCTATCTAACCGTGTTTCCGCTCAGGGTTTCAGTTTGAGGCCTGGTTCCTCTTTTTCAGCGGTTTATGATGTTTGCTGGCTGAACGGATCCTTGATAAAGGGTTATCAACATAGACCTCAGACTTTACAAGGAAACCATCTCCTTGGTGTTCTAATCTTGGGCTGCGCTTCCCATCCTGTGACTAATGTTTGCGTGCGTGATTATTATCAATAAACCATTTGAAATCTGTTTCCACGAAACAAAGTAAGTTATAATATAGGACTTGCTGTGGAACATGCGTTTGCATGTGTGTCATGGAGGATTGTTCATGGGATACCTAGAGGATGGATTAGTTCCTCGTTATGTTTTATCGCCTTTCAGAAAGAGAGGAAGAGGCCAATGTCAGGCAGACTGTCTGTCTGTCTTATACAGGAAGTCTGAAAAGAGAAACCATTCCATTTGCACAATTTATAGAAACAAAAGAGATGCAGTGTGTAAAATCTAGACATCCAAGTTAAATATCTCGAGTTAATATTTGAAATGTACTTTTTTAAATAAACACATTTATTTGCATTAATCGTTTTAATCGTTGTTCTTTGTGGTTAATTTTTTTTTTAATTAGTTCTATTTCTTTAATTCTATGTGTTTTTTATGTAAAAACATAAGATAAATCATCTGATTGTAGCAGGCCGTAGTTTTAGCAAATACATTATCAGTCAAACAACAAACATTACACCATGCCGTTATTTATTAAAATAATTTCAAAAAGAAAAAAAACAGGTGACCAATACTAAGTACCTGTAAAGAGTTAATAGCTTTTAGATCCACTTTTAGCAGCAATAACTTTCCTGTATGACTTTATCAATCTCTCACATTATTATTGAGGAATTCCAGCCTATTCTTCTTTACAACATTGCTTCATGTCATCCTGCCACAGCCTTTTAATTGGGTTGAGGTCTGGACGTTGATTAGGCCATTCCAAAACCTTAACTCTTATTTTTCAGTCGCTCTCATGTAGATTTACTGGAGTGCTTCTGATCATTATCCAGTTGCATGATCCAGTTTCAAACAAGCTTTAGGTAGTCAGTAGTCAGGGACCTTAATCATTAACTACTCAAATATATAAAGAGATAAAAATCTAAGTTGCTCTAGATAAGGGTGTCTGTGGTACTGTGAGCTGAAAATGATTTGAAAGCTCACATAGCTGCCATTAGACTTAGAGCTGCTGGTGTAGAAAAGTACAAAGTAAACATCTTCTAACCGATCAGAATAGAGAACTCAGCAGTGATGTAACAGTTATTCACGTCTACATCTTTATCATCTAAAAGTCTCACGCATCCAGTCTGAAGCTGCATCTAATCAGACATCATTTTTAATGATGGTGGCAGTGCATCAGAGAAAGTAGAACAGCGCCTTTTACGCCAGGTTTCCAAAAACTCAACTCTTATTTTTTTTAGTTGCTCTCATGTAGATTTACTGGTATGTTTCAGATTATTGTTCTGTTGTATGATGCAATTTCAAACAAGCTTTAGCTGTCAGACAGATGGTATGCAGAGAAGTCTATTGTCGACTCAATGACTGCAAGGTGCTGAGGTCCTGTGGTTGCAAAACAAGCCCAATCACCCCTCCACAGCCATGCGTGGCACTGGGCATTAGGATTAAACAACTTTACTTTGGTCTTATCTGTCCATAGGACATTGTTCCAGAAGTCTTGTGCTTTGTTCAGATGCAGTTTTACAAACCTCAGCTTCCGTGTTCTTTTCAGACAATAGAGACTTTCTCCTGGCAACGCTTCCAAACAAACTATTCGAAATGTGCTGTCATGGACTTTAACATTTAACATACTCAGTGAGTCCTCTAGGGTCTGAGATGATTCTTTTTTTTGTATATCTCTGAGCATTGCATGGGCTGACCTTGGTGTGAATGTGCTTGGACGTCCACTCCTGGGAAGTCAACTGCCTTCCAACTTGTCAACTGCCATCACTGCTTTCCACTTGTGAATAATCTTTCTCACTGTAGAGAGTTGAACTCCAAATTGTTTGGAAATGGTTTTATAATCCTTTTCAGATTGATATGCAGCAACAGTTGCTTCTCAAAGACTGTTGCTTATGTCTTTCCCTCTTGGCACTGAGTTGACACACATCTGAATACTCAAGACCAGCAAACAGCCTTCCTTTATAGAGGTCTGCACACCTGCTGAGGATCAGTTAATCAAGGGCTGATGATTAGCAGCACCTGGCTGCAACTTACCTTCTTAAATCATCTGGAAGCAGTAATGGGGACTTAGTATTGCCCACATGTTAGGGACAGTGGTGGCTCAATTGGTTAAAGCTGTGGGTTGCTGGGTTGGTTGATTGGAAGGTCAGGGATTTATGTCCCAGCACTGCCAAGTTGTCACTGTTGAGCCCGTGAGCAAGGCCCTTAACCCTATCTGCTCCAGGGGCGCAGACTGACCATCTGCTCTGATCCCAGCTTCCTAACTGGGATATAGAAAAACATATATATATATATATATATATATATATATATATTATATATGGTTTTTTTTCTTTTCGGCTTAATTTTTTAAACAATGGCACTGTAAAAAAAAAAAAAAGAAATATGTTGTTGTTCATCTGCGGTTCTACTGTATTTGCCTAACAGTGAGACTTACTATTTCCAGGAATAATGGCAGAAGTATCAAAGGCATCTATTGCAGAATCTCCTACAGCTAAATGGGTTAAAGGGGTAGAAGGTGTCAGTGGTTGCTCTTGAAATTTGAACTCATGACCTTCCTGTTACACAGCATTAAAGAAATACCCCCACTTAGTTCACCTTTCCACCACATGGTTATACCGCAATGCATGTCTACTATACTGTATGTATGGACTAGTTGAAGCTGTTACATTTTCAATACACGCTTATAGTATATCCCATAGCTTCTGTTATAGCAGCTACTGTATAAACAATCTTTCCTCATTAGTCTCCATTTTTCTGTCTCAGACCTTATTAAATCAGCTTTCTGAGAAGGCAGATAATACAACGTCCTCTGACCAACGTCTACTCACTGGAGACTCCTTCCATAGTAATGAGTCTGTTTAGAGTCAGCTGTTTAGAGACACTTTGATAGAACATTGTAGAACATTTGCACTATTGTACATCTGTTTACTGAAGCTACAGTTATGACCAAACGTTTTGAGAATGGCAAAACTATTAATGTTCACTTGCTGCTTCAGTGGTTTTAGATTTTTTTGTTAGATGCTACTATGGTATACTGAAGTATAATCACAAGCATTTTATTGACAACTACATTAAGTTAATACAAAGAGTAAATTTCTAGCTTCTTTTTCAAGACTTCCGCAATTCATCCTGGCAGGCTGTCAATCAACTTCTGCGCCACATCCTGACTGATGGCAGACCTCACTCATCACTCACTCATCATCTATACCACTTAATCCTGTATACAGGGTAACAGGGGGCCTGGAGCCGATCCCAGGAAAATTAATGCACGAGGCAGGGTACACCCTGGACAGGGTGTCAATCTATCACAAGGCACACACACATACACACATTCACATACTACAGGCAATTTGGGAACGCCAATTAGCATAACCTGCATGTCTTTGGACTGTGAGTACCTGGAGGAAACCCACTAAGCACGGTGAGAACATACAAGCTTCATGCACACAAGCGGGAATCGAACCTGACCAGAAATCGAACACAGTCCCTGTAGGTGCAAGGCGACAGCGCTAAACACTAAGCCACTGTGCTCTTGATTGATGGCAGGACATTCTTGCATAATCAAGTCTCATCAGTACAAGTCCCTGTGAATGAATTAGAAAAACCCTAAACTATGAGAACAATTGCATGAGACAGGGGGAGCTCAGTGGTTAAGGCACTGGACTAGTGATTGGAAGAAATACCAAGTTGGGCCCTCGAGCAAGGCCCTTAACCCTCAACTACTCAGGTGCATAAAAAGATAAAAAATCTACAGTACGTTGCTCTGGATAAAGGTGACTGTCATATGCCGTAATGTAAATGTAAGCTGAAAATGATTTGAAATATAGCTGCCATTATATTCAGATCTGTCGGTGTAGAAAAGTACAAAGTAAAGCCCTTCTGTCCGATCAGAATAGAGAACTCAGCAGTGATGCAGCAGTTATTCACGTCTACATCTTTATCATGTAAAATCAGTCTTACGCATCCAGTCTGAAGCGGCATCTAATATAAAATCAGACGTGGTGGTGGTAGTACTTTTTGGTGTTTTCCAGAAACATCAGAGAAAGTGGAACAGTGCTTTTGTGCCAGGTTTCTGTGTGTCTGTAGGTGTGTGAGTTTAAATAGTTTGGCATTTCGACTCGACTCTGTGTCGCTGATCTGTGCTGTGTGTGATTTTTTTCTTCACCGGGGCTCAGGATGTTGACTCATCAGGGTTTTCCAAATCTATCTATCTCACAGCTCCAAGGGAAGAAACAGTCAGAGTATAGAGACCTTCGATTCACAGTACAATTCCAGCGTCTTTCCTGTTTCTCGAGTACCGCGAACATCCAGCTGTGAAAATTCCTGTCACTTTAGGTCATCCACATGGGCTCCAAATGCCAGGGATGGCTTCACGCTCGCATTACTGTATGACAAGTTGAAGACTGAAACCAGCAGTGGATTCATTTGTGGATCAGCAGTAGGCCGGTTTTACACAAGTACTCAATGTGATGAGAATATTAAATGAATAATTAATTAAATAAATAAATATAAAAATATCCATCCTTGCTTTTATTTGTGCAATAAATTCAGTGTGAAAGGCAACACACACCCACATGATAATGTTAAGGATGTTTAGAGAATAACTTGCTCATGGGTCTGAATGCTGTAATGTGATGAGGTGAGATTTCGATGACGATAATGAAAGAACAGCACGAGGACAGAGCGGACTGATGCAACAGGGTGAGCGTCTGGGGGGGGGGGCGTGAGACAGACGCGAGGCTGATGATGTGGGGAAGACAGAGGAAGTTGTGCGGTTGACTGACTGCAAGCTGCCAGTTTTCTTTCCATTAACTTCAGAATCCCATGATCAGGGAGGCTGATGATCTTACTGACACATAAAGGACAAACATGCACCCACACACGCGCACGCTACGCTTGAGTGGCCATTTTAAAATCTTCTTACATGGAATGCAAAAAAACAAAAAAACAAGACAGGAACATTCATTGAGTGATGTCTTACATAGTCGACATTATTATTATTATTCCTAAAAAAAATAATAAAAAATGTAATCAACTTATCAACTATTTTAACTATGCACAACTCATAGAGAGGAATGTGGTTGGGAAGACAGAAAGGTTCTGGTTTTATAGAAAGGTCTATGAAGAGAATGTAGATAACACAACCGTCAAAAGATTCCTCAGGGTCACAACAAATATGGAGAGATCTGATCTCAGGAACATTGCGCATAAGGTGGATGGTGAGCCCTGCCACCACCGGGTTGTCACTGTTGGGGCCTTGAGCCAATCCAATGGAGATGCAGTTCATTTTTAATGCCAGTCCTGACCCTTGAGAAATAGGTGGGTTGTGGCAGGAAGCACATCTGGAGTAAAACCTGTGCCAATAGCATGCAGATCAAAGGATCCGAAATGGCGACCCTGAGAAAGTCCAAAAATCAAAACAAATTATTATTATTATTATTATTATTATTATTATTATCCCAACATGACATTTGTTCTTGTTTTTGTGTACAGGTTGTACGGATAAGACAGACATCAGACAGAGAACGGATTTACAGTGATGTAACTTGCAAACACATCAAGCCTTTCATGCCTTACTAACAAGATGGTGTCTGTGACGGAACCCACACACAGTTTATTATCTCAGAATCTGTGTTTAGACACCTGCTTCATGTTTGTGATTTGACCTCAAGATCATATCAGATGTGATCAGAAATAAAGATTTGCAAAACTTGTGTTTTGCAAAACAGCGATTCTGAACATTTAATTAATTAACATTAAGGATATTTATCTGTCTATTTTAAAAGTAGTTTGATTTAACTTTTTTTTTTACCTTCTACACAGAACTGAGAAGAATTGTTGGTGTTGTTACAGTTGTAATTCTCTTCATGACCAACAGAGGGCTAAGAAAGCAAACTCACTCACTCATCCTCTATACCGCTTTATCCTGTATACAGGGTCACACGAGGGGGCCTGGATCCTATCCCAGGAGACTTAGGGCACGAGGCGGGGTACACCATGTGTACCAATCCATCGCAGGGCACACACATACACAGTCACACACTCATTGACATATATGGGCAATTATCTGCAATTTGGAAGTGCTAATTAGCCTAATCTGCTTATATTTGGACTGTGGGAGGAAACCGAAGTACCCGGAGGAAACCAAATAAGCACAGAGAGAACATGCAAACTCCATCCAATCAGACCCGAGGGGGGGGAATTGAACCCGGACCCTGGACCCTAATCCACTGTGCCAAGCAGACTTGTTTAATTTGACAAATACTTCAGCATGAAGTGCACAAAACTAATACATACATATTTAATAAAATGCAACAAAAAAAAAGTATGACATGCTTGAATGTCCTGTTTATGCATTCTGAGCTTTGAATGCTGAACATGAATGAACTGAATGTGACGTCTGTATCCTGCTAGTGAATGAAATCCTGACACTGGAGCTTTACTTTGTGCAGCTGTCTAACAAACAAGCAACAGTGCAATAGTCACTGTTCACATCTTAAGTCCGTCAGCAGTAATGAGTTGAAATAGTCAGAGGAAAGTTTGACACAATAACTCTGCTGTGTGCTTTACGAGGAATGTTTACGTCTCTCGATGAAAGAGCCTGAAGGAGGGGAAAAAGTTCGCTCGGGCCAGCATGCACCAGGGCGAGATGGCATACACTCCGGGCTTGCAGAACCATCAGACAGTGTACATAGCGTTGTGGCGTATTGGATTGAGCCCTCCTTCTCTCGACCTTTTCCTGTGTAGGCCTGGAACTTCCTGCATGCTTTCCTGTACAGTTTCAGGGAATGTACACAGACACAGCTCTCCATCCTGTACTTCAAAATACGCCCAAACAAACATGCAGTCACGTGACACATGGACGAGCGAGTACATAATATTTCCTTTGGAGAATTCGTGGATTAAGTCATATGTTAAGCTACACAGAGAGAGAGAAACAGAGAGAGAGAGAAAACTCATACAGAGCTGTAATAAAAAAAATCTTCTGAAAAAGGCTTGGGCTCTTACATAAGGCTTAATATAATGAACATGTTATATGCTTTTACAAGATGTGCCAAAAAGAAACTTCAGAATCGGACGACTGAATGAAACTGTGTGTATGATGTGTGTGTGTGTGTGTGTGTGTGTGTGTGTTTGTATGTATATGTGTTGGGTGGGGGTGAGAGAGAGACAGAGAGACAGTGTGTGTAGGAAGATTACTATGCCAGAGAATGTGAGTAGGCACTTGAGAAAAGCTTTATTCAAAACCCCTAAGCAAATCCATGGAAGCCAAGAAGACCTCTGCAGAACTGATCACTTTACTCCATGTTCACTCTACTCCTTGGACACACACATCACAAAACCAGTTCATCATTTAATTCAACAGATTTCATTAAACATACCCTAAATAAAACAAAAATCATATGAAAATCTAGATAAAACCTTAAAAACATGTTGGTGTTTTCATACGTATATAAATTACACCACGGACCAGGACTTTTTGAACATTCAAATAAATTCAATGGTACAGATCTTAACGAACATTTAATGACTGGCTTCGTTGATTTCCCAGGCTCTCAGAATCCCACTTTCTCCGAAGCACCACCATAAACAAATAGAAAAACAGAAACAGGCAGGGACATGAGGCCAGTATACGAACATGGACAATCCAGTCCTTCACTTATAGGCAGGGGGTTTGGAGAATTTCCCATAGTCATATAGCGCCCTCTTGTGAATGTAGAGCTTGCTTCAAGTGACACATCAGTGATCAGTTTTTAAAAAATAGCATGTACAGTCTACATCTACATATTTATTCAATATATCCATCTATTTATTGTAATGCATTTTGTTCCACAAATATCATGAAATCTGCATGCTTCTTTTTGGACCATTATGACCTTCAGCATATCAGTGAAGTTACTGTACCTTTAAGGAACATAATATCAATAAACTTAAAAATGCACAGGGGGAACATGCAAACTCAATGCACACAGAGACGGGAATCGAGCCTGGCCGGGAATCAAACCCGGACCCCGGAGGTGCAAGGTGACAGTGCTAACCACTACACCACCGTGCAGAACTCTTGCCACAAAGTTAAAAGGAAACCATTGTCCACAATGACTTGTACTGCATGATGTAATATTGACATATTTGTTGTGACCATCTACTGTACAGGAAGGGTAACAGATCTCCAGTATGCAGAAACAATTGTGGCATCTCGCTTCACACAGTTAGAGAGGATGTTCTTCCAGAATCTGAAAGATGTGGTTTCCATGACCTTCTGTGCTCGCCAACTCCAGGACGAGTGCCGAGAACAACAGAGGCCACTCTATTACATCTTCTAGGAACTGGAAACAGTTTTTGACAGGAGCCCATGGCCAGCAATGTGGAGCATGCTGAGACATTTTGGATGGCCAGACAATTTTACACTTCATGGCTGCCCATTACAATGTGATGATTGGTTGAGTGTGCCGTCAAGGCAATCATTCCGAGACGTTTCCTATTACCAGTGGCCTCAGACAGTATAGCTACAGTAGTTCCAACACTGTTCTCACTTTATCTGACAGTGATGATGGGCATGTTTTGGTTGCATGATGCGTCTGGTGTTCAGATACCTTATGCATGCCACCTATCCCATACCACATGATTCAGAGAGTTGCAGTACACAGATTATAATGTGTGTACACAGCCCACTCATTTCTGAGGCCTACTCTTTGTTATGATCTTTGAGTTAATACCTTAGACTAAACTGAAGCCCTTATTCAGATTGCCACAACTTTACAACTTTACAGGTGACCTGAACATATGGGCATTGGTGGCTCAATGGTAGGTTTCTCACCTGCCATAGGGAAGGCCTGGGTTCATTTCCCATCAAATGCACAAACCCCAGAAACTAGATCCAAGCCTGGATAAAATGAGAGTGCTGCATTAGGAAGGGCCCCCGGTGTAAAAAACTGTGTGCGACTCAGATGGTCTGCTGTGGTGACCCCTCGACGAGAGAATCCGAAAGACTAACAACATGATCTAAACATCATCACCAGAAAAATTCTTCTGGGAAAAGCTGAAGATTTCTAGTATTCTGGAGTTCCTGTAATAGGACATGTGGAAAGAACATTGACAATAGTATTCAGGAAGGTCATGGAGCAACTGGCAAACTGCCCCTTGTGGGGCCAGTTAAAAATGAACCCTCTGTCAATGTGGCCTAGGAGTCAGCTGATTTAAACTGCCTTCTTTGGTATCATGTCATGCACCAAAGGAGTCTAACATTTTGAGACCACCAATAAACCTGATGATAACCAGCAAAATACTACTAGGAAGACACACATGGCGTTGACTGGGTGTCTGCAGTCACATTTGATTTTGTCTTTAAAAAAAGGAATTAAGTGGAGGATTGGAAAGATTGGAAAATGGAAAGAAACTCTTTACTTGCCAACAATGCCAAAATGCATTATAATTTGCCCAAACCTGCTCTAGCATGACCGTGGCCCACATGCACAAAGCAAGGTCTTTAAGGACATGGTTTGTGAAGAGTTGGCATGGAAGAACTCAAGAAGCTTTCTAAAAGTAAAAAAAAAAAAAAAAGTAGTAATTGCGCTTTAATCTCTTAAAACTGCCAAACTTTTAATAATGTAGTTCTTATAGTCACTTAGGTCCAGATACAAGCTCTGATATTTTGCCATATTGGCTGTTGGATGCTGCCTTGTTAGAAACAATTGCCTTTAAACAAGCAAAGATAAATAATTGGATGGGGCATTAGCAACTTCTGAATCAAGTGATCAAATTAAGTGGATTTGATTGGATAAAATGCTCCAACAGCTACAAACTGGGGGAAACCCTCACTCATCATCTATACCGCTTTATCCTGTATACAGGGTCACAGGGGGCCTGGAACCTATCTCAGCTTTTTCTTAGGGCACAAGGCGGGGTACAACCTGGACAGGGTGCCAATCCATAGCAGGGCACACACATATACACTCACTCACTCATCGTCTATATCGCTTTATTTTGTATTCAGGGTCACGGGGGACCTGGAGCCTTAGGGCATGAAGTGGGGTCCAGGGTGCCAATCCATCGCAGGGCACACACACACACACACACACACACACACACACACTACAGGCAACTTGAGAATGGCAATTAACTTAATCAGCATGTTTTTGGACTGTGGGAGGAAACCAAAGATTTAAAATATAAATATACAAAGGATTCATTTATATATACAAAAGATTTTGAATATAAAGTTATTAATAATAGAAAAGTAATCTGTAACAATTGAACAAGTTCTGCATTACATGTAAACAGTAAATGTGTAACTGTCAATGTATCAGTTGGCCAGCAGAGGGCGCATGTGCATACATTTAAAACTAGCATGAAGGATAAGATGCTAGTAACATGATTATGATTTCATAGTGTTGTAAATGTTCAAAGAAATCAAATAAAACTCCAGAGTATCTCCAGTATTTGGAGTTCTAACCATCCAGCACACCAAATTTGATCATGGTAGCATTAAATGTGCACATTTGAAAATCAGCACTTTTGCTTTGTTTCAGTCATTAATCCTACATAGGTACTGTAGAGTTGCACATACTGAACACCCATCCAGTGGTACCCAGAAGAGGATGGGTTCCATTTTGCGTATGGGTCCTTGTTCGTTTTCTACTCCAGGTCTTTTCTGGGAGAGTTTCCTCACATCCTTATCCTGTGGCTTGCTTATTAGGGATCTCCATCTGGATTTCTGTAAAGCTGTGTGTTGACAATGTCTATTGTTAAATACCCTATTTTTAAAAAGGGAATTGAATTTAATACATCTACATAACCACTCTTAATAATAACCCTTGATTTAATTACAGTGTTAGCTGCCTCACCAGCCCAGAGGTTAGGTGCAAAAGGGCACAACAAGGTCTCTGGCACAACATCAGCCTCTATGGTCTCAGGCTGGACATGTCCAATTCTATCACATTCTACTTTGTGGTCTGAAGCATGTTTTAGAACCGATCTCCAACAGTTAATTTTTTTTTCTGAACTCAATGCCACAAAAGAAGTGGATGCCATCCAAACAAATAATGACCCGGTTTCAGTTTTAATTTTTTACTGCCCACATGAACACAGGGCTGATGGTGGTGCCCGTTCCATCCAGTACACACATTCCTTACTGGCGTAAGGATTAGAGATGCAGGACTTTATGAGCTCCTTGAACTTCAGTATAATTTCCATAGTCTATATTTAACTATGCAATACCATTAATTTGCTGATTGTATTTTTCCATTGCAGTATCAAGTGAAATGGGATAAGGTGAGGTAAAGTTGCAGCTTAGCATACTTACAGTACACTCATGATGAACGTACATGGCATGGCAATATTGGGCTTGCAATAAAAATATATATCTATGCATATAAAACAATGCAATACCCCACACATTTGGATTTTTTGGGGGGATTTTCAGAAAAACTACTATTTTCAGAAGTTTATCAGTTTTTCCCCTTAGCAGAAACGTTTAGTAGGCATCCACAAGCTTCTGGCAGAATTCTGGTTGGATTTTTGACCCCTATTCTTGGTAGAATGTTTAAAGTTCAGTTAATTAGTTGGTTTCCTTGCATGTGACGGCATGTTGGCGTACTGGTTAGCACTGTGGCCTCACACCTCCAGGGTTAAGGGGTTTCATTCCCGCCTCAGATCTGTGTGTGTGGAGTTCTGTGTATGTGCGTGTCCTCCTTGTGCTTGGTGGCTTTCCCCCAGGTACTCCAGTTACCTCCCATAGTTTAAAGACATGCAGATTAGCCTATTTGGAGTTCCTAAATTTGCCCCTAGTGTGTGTGTGTGTGTGTGTGTGTGTGTGTGTGTGCCTTGCGATGGATGGGCACCCTGTCCAGCATGTACTCCACCTTATGCACAAAGTGTCTTGGGATAGGCTCCATGACCCTGTACAGGATAAGTATAATGATAAGTGAATTGTATGTAGATACCAAGGTTTGATAGGATTAAGTCTCCAAAATTAAAACCATTTTACTTTGATGTGTAGTTGAGGTCACTGTCCTGTTGGAACACCCCATTTTGTCCAATTTAGTAATTGTCTAAAGAGAAGTCATCCTCCTTCTTTATTATTCCATCCACTTTGTGCAGTGCACCAGTCCTACTGGCAGAAAAACAGCCCCAATGCATGATGCTACCACCACCATGCTTACAGTCATACAGTAGATAGATAGTCATGTGTAAAAGTTAGTACCTCTTTTAATTTTATAAAAAGAAAAAAACAAGCTATACATGATTGTATTTGCCAAATCCTAAGACCTGCTATGATCAGATGATGATGATCTACTGTTTAAACACATATAGAATTAAAAGAGGAGTACAAACCTTTACACATGACTGTAAGAGCTGGTACATTTTCATTGAGGTTGAATGCCTCACTTTTACTCCTCCAAACATACGTCTGGTCAACACCTGCTTCCAGAAGGTTCTTCTTTCTCCATGTGATCAACTGCAAACTTTAGTCAAGCTTGAAGAAATGGATTTTAGTACAGGGGCTTATTTCTTGGACAGCAGCCTTTCAGTCAGTGGTGATGTAAAAACTGGCATTACTGTAAACAGTGACCCTGGTGATCCAGCAGCTTTCAGTTCATGGCAGGCATGTGACTTGGGTTGTTCCTGATTATGCAAACCAATTTGCAACTGTTTTAGCTTTGGAATCTGTAATTGTTGTATTATATGTTTTACCCTATATGGATAATTTTAACCCTGCGTTATGAGTGAGAGATACCTACTCACTTATTCACTCATCATCTATATCGCTTTATCCTGCATACAGGGTCGTAGGGGGTCTGGAGCCTATTCCAGGAGACTTAGGGCACGAGGCAGGGTACACCCTGGACGGTGTGCCAATCCACTGCAAGGATTGGCACTACATGCATACACACACTCACATGCTCATTCACACACTACGGGCAATTTGTGAACCTCAATTAACCTAATCTCCATGTCATTGGACTGTGGGAGGAAACCGGAGTACTGTACCTGAAGGAAACCCACCAAGCATGGGGAAAACATGCAAACTCCATGCACACAGATCAGAGGTGGAAAGCGAATGCGGACCTGAAGGTCCAAGGCAACAGTACTAACCACCAAGCCACTATGCCGGCCTGTGTTGATACCAGAAAAATAAATTAAATATTGTGCTCCAAATTCAGATTTTTTTCTTCTAATAAAGGCGTATGTATACTAATATTCTGTCAAAAGAAAGAAGACAAGTTCAAAGAAATAATTAAAGGTTTCTTTATCACATTCATGTTCACAATGAGTATATGTAAACTTCTGACCACAACTATAGGTGACAATAGTTTTGAAAATCTTGTTACAATAATGAAACAAGCAAAAATGAGACGTTCGCTGGAATGTTGGAGGTCAAAGACCATCTATGCAGCTATTTCACTAATCCTTCACCCCATATTTAAAGATTTCATTCTGACAATTGCCAAGACAGTTAGTATCTGATTAGGCTTACATTTTACTCAGCAAGTTGGTCAGAGTGTGGCATTCAATGTGTGAGGCGAGCACACAAGGTTTTTAAAAAAAATTACCATCAAATTTATTAAACTGGCGTCTTTGTAGGACATGATGTTTGCAGTGTGCTTGTCTAATGATGAATAAAAAGTAACTTGAAAAAAATCTAAGAAAGTGATTCATCCACAATGTTTTGGTGAAAATAACCAAGTATATTAGTGGTCCTTATTTAAATAATTAATTAAATTATTTATTTATTTTGGTATTTTTCCCAAATTTAATCATAGTGATATCTAATTAATTTTACTAGGTTTCCCAAATATTTCAGAATATAAATTAATTTTTGGAAAACTTTTTTTTGTTTGTTTTAATCTCAGTGCTACATTTTTTGTAGTGCATGACTAAGTGACTATTTTTAACACTTAAACAATAAATAGGATTACTATCTTCTAGGATTACTAAACTGAGTTATGAAGCACCTGAAATTTGATTTAAAAAGAAAAAGAAAAAAAATACCAAGGTTTGCATCTAACACCTACTCATTTGTCCAAGTCTCTGTATATTATCTAACAACTTCTTACAAAGTTTGTGAAACTCATAGTAGAAGGTGATCAGAACATCAGCCAGAGTTTGTAAACGTTTTTCCTCCTTTTAGAGCTCCTCAAAAAGACTACATACTACTCAGCTGAAGACTAGATCTGGAGGAACTCCTATGAAGCAGAAAGCTCTTTACTGTTTCAGTGGATGAGACTGATATCCTGTTGTAAGCAGTCTGCTGTGTCAAGCGGCTAATAAAACATTACAGCATTGAGCTACAACAGTTTCTCCTATTAAATGCTGTTGTCTGGCTTCTGGCATTTACACTTACTCTTAATCCATGGATCTATGTAGCTTTTAAACAAGGTTTTAAGAGCATTCTCTTTTCTTTTGCATCTCAAATATGTTACAACATACAGCAGCAACTGTGCAAGAGACTGCAAGGTTCTGCCAAAGTTTCTCCAAAGGACTACTTGAGATTTTAGAAATAAACTAGAATGCATGTGTACATATTACTATTTTTGGAATTAATCCTGATGCCACACAGCTAGCACCCAGACAGGTTATTGCATTTGTCTTTCTGCTGGTCTGGAGAAGGATTCTATTACGTTGGAAACTACAGAAACATCTACAGTACTGGTGTGCCCCTGGTTATCTGACGTAATTTGGAAAGAAATGAAATAAACATTGAAATGTTGCTTGACCTGACAACCATAGATTTTTTAAGTCCAGGCTTCAAAGGAACTACCAGCAGATTTGTTTCTGTGTCTGAGAAATTATTATTTAATTTGTATAATTTAATGTCATGTCAATTTTTGAGGATTAGGGAAATATGTAAAGTGGATGGAATATTGTACAGAATATACAGTAGGGTCTTTGTAAATTATCCTGTTCAACCCCATTCAATGTTTTACTGCTCTATGTACTTTAAATCCTGTTTTGATACATATTGGATCAGGCGTGGCTACTAGTGCATGACATGTGACCCTTGCAACTGAACAAGAATGCATCTGCTCTCACATCTTCTCTTGAAGTCCTCCCACATCATTCCATTGCTGGATTTTATCCACCTGCTCCCTTAAGCTGCATGTATCAGTTTAAATACACTTATATTTGCCTGTTGTTAGTCTTTCGGTTGCTCTGATTGAGGGGTCGCCATAGCAAACCATAGGATCCGCACACTTGGCACAGGTTTTAGGCCAGATGCCCTTTCTCACGCAACCCTCCCATTTTATCTGGGCTTGGAACTGACACTGCATCCAGTGGCTGAGGTGTGGGCATTGAGTGTAAAGTTAAGCCGTATAACAGACAAGAAAATTACCACTGAGCCACCAATGCCGTAGCACTTACGTTTGCATACAAAACCAAAAATGGGTCAGGACCCATCTTCCTTGAAACCCTTCGAGGTTCTACCTTAGCACGACTGCACCCAACATCTCCTAAGACAGAAAAACTTGCATCAGTACATGTTACCTTAGCATCTAAATGAACGCTATTAAAAAAAAAATTGGTGTGCAGAAATGAAATTTTATGCAAAGGCAACCCTCCTTCTTCACAATTTATGACCTCACATATTCTCTCCAGTTTTGCAGTATGAGCTCCAGTACTGCAGGTGGCGCTGTAAAAAATTCATAACAGTTTGTTATGAATTGTCTAGTAGAAATGTAATTTTTTAAATGAATGTTCTAGTAGAAGATCGCCTGCTTCAAAGTGATCACAGCTTATCCACTAGTGATAAGGGTGTTGCAGGAATGGAAGAGAAAGAGGAGAAACTGCCTTATTTACACTTAAATGTTAAAAAAAGTTGTTTGCAATACCTTGATTAAGAGATTATCTACATACCTGTTCTGACCGCCAATCTGTAAAGACATCCATCTTGCAATGAATCAGCTTGGAAATAAGAAAAAATCTTATTTGCCATGACCAGTCACAGTCATACAGTTTGGCTGGCTGCAATGACCATGACAATGCTAGCAAAGCCTCCACATTATGACTGTTTGCTCCACAGTTACATCAGATTTTTCTTAGAAGTGTCAAGAAACATCACTGCCACATGACAACTGCTCAGGGTACAACTGTTCTCTAACTGCGTTTTAGCTGATGCCAATGATTCTTATGATGATTCTTAGATCCTGATTCATTCACACTAACTTAAGAACAGTTGTGTTTTGAAGACAGCAACACTTCACTCTGGATAGGTGCTTTTGGGAAATTGTAATTTGATTTAAGTGAAGGTTATTATTAAAGTGAGCCACCTCTCAGAATCATTGTTTATTAGGCAGAGTGCAACCTGGGGATGGTTTTCGGTGGACAATATATGGTCTAAACCTCACTTTGTGATGTCTGAATGATCATAGTCTTTTCTATTCTCTGCAATCAACTTATCAACTTATCCATGACGTGTTCTGTTCCCTGTGATGATGTAACCAGTAGTGTCATTTCTGAGACAACGGAAAAATGACTATTATGAAACTGTTGAATAGGATACTATATGCTGCACTAGTATAGTTATTATACTATTCTTTTAGTAGATTTTGTCTAAAGAAAGAAAAGCAGCCCAAGCAACATACTTCAAAAAGGAGTATTACCAGCTAGCTAATAACAAGTCCTTTCAGATTTGTTTCGTTGACATTCAATTATATTTGGCGTTCTTTCCTGTGTCAATTTTCAGATGTGGTGTTTTGAGGAAAGCCAGGGAAGTTCGTTTTTTTCCTATCATAACTGATCAGGTGATAAAAAAAAGCTAGTTGTTAAACTAGATGTGAAAGCAAACTGTTTCTACATTTCAGGATGGAATCATGAAGCTGATATTTCCATTACAACAAACGCATAAAGCAGTGATTACACACCACATGAAATTATATGAAGTAACTTGTTCCCCAAAAGGGTAATAAAAAAAACAGCAGCAATGTGTGTGAATGTTCAATAGTACTTCCCTAATATAGTATCTTAATTTCTCAACCTGGGAGCATGATGAATCACACTGAGCAGCGTAGTAGCTGATGCTTTCACTCTCTTCCTCTCTGTAAGAAAAACCATAGATCTTATCTGAGGCCCTTCTTTTACACCTCCACTCATGAGATCATGAGCTTTCTTAATTTTCTAGCCCTGTACAAACAGACTAGATCAAAACATCATGGAGAAATAAAATGTGAACTTGTGTGATATGGGACAGCTAATTATGAGAGACTATGATGTGAGACTAAAAACTGACTAACATAGTGTTTCAGCATCCTGCCTGAATTAACAGCAAAACTACATGCACGGCAAATATATTTAGCTCCTAAATAGTAGATTAGTTGTAAAATAGGTAAAGCACGGTACAATTAACTGCAAATGTATGTAATATTTAATCATAATACATGAGGGGGGTTCAAGGCAAAAGCGGGGCTTTTGATTATGCAGAATACCAGAACACAGTTATGAGAGTAAAAAAACTCCCTTTATTTTTCTATATAATCCCCTGCTACACTAATGCACTTATCCGAGTGTTTCACTAGTGCTTGGATATCATCAAGATAGACAGTTTTCTCAATACGTTGGTGCCATGTGAAGACTGCCTACGTCACATCTGAAATGCTGACATCACAGGCACTCCTTTAATGTCCCAAACATGGAGATGGCTTGGTGGAAGGTCAAGACTATACAGCGGATGTGGCAATGACTCCTAGCCGAGTTCCTGTATTGTGCAAGCACCATTCTTAAATAATTGTGTGTACATTTCCGACAGACAAATGCATCTCTTTCGTAAGTTATCCGTTGATTTTCAAGGATCAGGCGTTCCACTCCTTGAATGTTCATGGATGAAGTGGACTCAGAGCCACCTCAGCCGGGATAGTAATTCACGGACGTTCACCAACATTATTTAAAAGTGTCTCATCACTGTACTGTGCTTGATGTCTTCTCTAAATGTCAATTTATTTTAGATTTTCTTTCACCAGTAAAGTCCCATTTTTAGTTTAATGCCCCTTCTCCAATACAGCAAAAATTCCTTTCTTTTATCAGATCTTTCATAAATACGACAGAACTCCTAAGGTGACATGGTGGGTGTTTTTAAAAAAAGACTTGGTCACAAAATAATGTACCAATGCCACAATTTACCTTTTAAAAGCCAACAGCAAAATTGTGGGCATGAAATGTGTAATTAGAGTCCATGAGTTGATATGTTGCGAAATGTGTGTGTTATCCTTAATATCTGGTCTCCAGTCAACTAGGTGACAGAAACAGGTGAAAATGTACTATTATGGATATTAAAAGTTACTAAAATACTATAATACTATCACTTACTACTTATACATTAAGAATTTGTTTAAGGTGACGCAGGCTAATGGAATATCACTCATATCCGTGTAATTCAAGTAATTTCACTCTCTTACTCATTTTTTTTTAGTAGTCACAAGTATTTCTTAATCACAAATTGATGTCAAAAACTGTTATCAATACCAACATAAGCTGTATTGTCATTCATTCATTTCTTTCACTCTCCATCTAACACTTCTCTGTTTATTTCTATCTTTGAATGCTAACAACAAACCTATGTATTACTTTTTCAAATCATAAGTGGAGACCCAAGAGGGAATTACATTTCCCATCTGAAACTGTGTAATATTAGCTAACAACTACCTGCTTATAGCATAGCTACTGTAACATTATCTAGACAGTTAACTGGATTTACAGCTACTACTGTAGTTAATAAACTTTAACCAGCTAGCCACATGCCTAGCCTACTTAACAAAAAGTTTGAATATAATTTTTTACACCAACTATTTGTTAAAAGCATGGCTAATGTTTATAGATTACTGGTCCATATTAGCACTATGTAACTTAAATATCTGAGGTAAAAATGTATCCTAACCTGTTGAAATAATACATAAATTGCCTTAAACCTTTATAAACACTGTATGACTTTTGAGGAAACTGAAAAATACTGGAACTTTAAATCCAATTTGCTTTACAAGTAGCTAAATAAATCAACAGCTAATACTATAATTAGCAAACTTTAAGCAGCTAGCTAGTATTACCTGTATCAAGCCTGCTAAGCACAACAGCTTGATTCAAACTATTTTACAAGTTGTTACTAGCATAGCGATCACTGGCAAGGTTACTTAATCCATAAGAGCACAGTATAGCTTGTGTAGCTTAACTAGCTGAGGTAATAATGTTTACTAATAACTTGCTAAATAAGACTTTTCAGAGGAAAGAAAATGACTAGAGCGAAGCCAACGGTATTTAAAGCTATTGTTAATCCAACTATTAGCTCAAAAATCCCTTCAGTCAGTTGAGTTAATAAACTTTAAAGTTAGCAAACTTTACAATCTAGCTAGAAAATGGGATGTCCCTAGCCCATAAAACTTTTTACACCATTTTGCAAAATATGTCCTAAACCCTGAGGAAAACTATATAATAGGTATATAGAAAACAGAAACTGTTTTTTCTCATTAAAATGCTGATAATTATTTTTTATATAATTTTTTTAATCATTATTTATCCTTTAGCATTTTTTGTATCATCATCAAATAATCATTTGACACTAAGATATCATTAGCGAGTTAAATTAGAGCTACTCAGAGAGTAGACCACATTCTCAGCAGTTATTATATTTTGTGTGTTTGGTGCTAAAGGTCATGGTTATCCTAAAGACATGCTGTAGGCTGATAGAGCTGGACAGAAATTTGCTAAGATGAAGAAGACAGTTGCAGCGTTGGCTGCAGACTATACTGGTGGTAAATCATTCTGTTTTGAAGACAGATGGTTGGTAGTTTGCTCAACCACAATGTGGGAGTGTGTTTGTGTGTGTCTGTGCGAGCAGTGCGAGCTGTGCACTGTGAACATCCTATCCTCCTCATGCCCTTGCAGTGGAGCAGTAATATAATCCCACACGCTTTAATTCTAACTGTTACTGTTTGTTAACTGAATGTTTTTACAAAGTCATTGTCAGGGTAATATACAATACCAAACCCTTAAAATCTATGTTCAATGCCCTTTCATACTGTAACTGTATGAGCTTTCATGAGTAAAACACATTCTATGCTACATAATAAAGATTTGTAAGGTGTCACAACTTTATTATGAACTGGAATAGCTCATTAGAGGGAAATCTTGAAATCTACAGTTTTTCCTTTAACCCAAATCAGCCATGAACAACAAGACTATTTGCTTCTTTAGTTTTTCACTATAAAAACATGCTTAATCTAACTAGATGAAGAAAAGTGAAAAAAAAAACATGTATAGCTACCACTGTTAAATGATTTAATTAAAAGACGACAAGTTGTAGAGTTGTTCAGAATGTGGTTTCTGACACTGTGTAACAGAGTTTAAAAAAATGGACAAGATATGACTCAGATAAAAATTAGAGCAGCCATCTTAAAGTCATCTCACTTCCTTCCTCAGTCAGCACATGGTATATGGTAGCACGATCAGGCAGATTGGATGCATGTTGAATCGTGAGAATTCACCAGAAATCATTCAGATAATAACATAATTATAAGCTTTTTTTTTTTCTTTCTTGTTTTTCTGCTACGATACTATTAGATGTATTGGTCCAGTGCAACTTTAGACACTAAACATGTCTTGGCTGAGAGTCTACACAGTTATATTATACAAATACAAATATGTATACTTTGGGCCTCAATTCAATTCAATTAAATTTATTTATAGTAATTACAAACGTCTTTGTCATAACGTGGCTTTACACAATCTTAGGAAAATTAGGGAAATGAGTATGAAATGTGTGAGAGAATATGTATAAATAAGAATGATCAGATTGTCCCTGATGAGCAAGCCGAGGGTGACGGTGGCAAGGAAAACTCCCTGAGATACCTTGAGAGGAACCAGACTCAACAGTGAGCCCATACAGATCTCCAGATAGGTCCGATATATACAGTCAGCCAAAAAAAAATGTATACACACTTTCCATTTTTTGGCATGTATATATATCAGCCACAACATTATGACCACCTGTCTAATATTGAGTAGGTCCACCTTCTGCAACCAAAAGACCAAACACTGATGCACCTGTGTGTGTGTGTGTGTGTGTGTCCATTTTTTGTCATATATACAGT
>JAQMYJ010000015.1:4767930-4783062 GCA_030014305.1 Clarias laeviceps
CCCACAACCACCAAGTTGCCACTGTTGGGCCCTTGAGCAAGGCCCTTAACTCTCAACTGCTCAGATGTATAATGAGAAAAAAAAAATGTAAGTCGCTCTGGATAAGAGCGTCTGCCAAATGCCTAAATGTAAATGAAGAGGAATTTGGGAGCTAGTTAGCTTTGTAGCTTTTCTTAGGCATAAATAAAACAAAAAAAAAAGCATTATTAAGTTGGCAAAGTGTTTTTTTCAAATGACAACATTATCAGGTGTGCTTTCTTGCAAAAGTAATTCTGTGATTGCTTTTGAATGTGTGTTTTGGCAGGCAGCTGCTCTCTCTCACCCATGCTTAAGAGAGAGAGAGAGAGAGAGAGAGAGAGAAGAAAGGTAGCATATACCTATTTAGACACTTTATTACCTAATTAGAAAAAGAAAAAACACGAAGAAAGAAAGAATAAAAAATGAGCATATATCTCCTTAAACATATATGTTTTATTAAATTGTGTATTTAGAAAGAGGAAAAAACTGAAAACTGAAAGAAAGAGTAGCACATGCCTCCTGTAACATATTACTTAATTTTTATTTAATTGTCTAATTACAAAAAAAAAGCTGAAAGAAAGTAAGAAAGAAAGAAATAATGGAAGAAAGAAAGAGTATGAGAGATAATTGGCAACATAAAAAGAGAAAGAAAAAAGAAAGCTTAAAATAGTAGCATATGCCGCCTTAAACATATTAATTGATGTCTTATTTAATTGTCTAATTAGAAAGAAAAAAAAAACAGAAAGAAAGAAATGAGAGGGTAAGAGAGATAATTGAACATAAATAACACAAGATAGTTGGCAACATAAATAAAGAGAAACAAATAAAGAAAGAAAAAAGAAAGAAAGTTTAAAATTATCTCTCATACCCTCTCATTTCTTTCTTTCTCTTCATTCATGCTCCCATCACCGTCAATCACGACTAGTGAACACGAAAAGCAGAAAGTATTAGTATTAGTATGAATCCCCCTCCCCCCCCCCTCTCTCTAAGATATAATGAAGAATAAAGACCACTTCCTTAAACGTACTCATTGCGCGTGAAAACATATACCATTCAGAAGAGGAAATAAAGAAAAAATATGTTTCCATAGATAGAGAAACAGACAGACAGAGGATTGCTTCAACACATTTCACGTGTTTTATTCGCTTGAGAGAGCAGCAGCCTTTTATTTGGGACATAAAGGGATTTTACGCCTCTCCGTCTCATCCCATCTGTGTGTGTGTGTATGTGTGTGTGTGTTAGGTTATTTGTGTCTTCCCCTGCCACTATTTTTAACCGATTTCACTGAGTTTAAGCGCTCCGTTGCCTGCGTGTGCCGCTATATTTAGCCCATCAGACGCTCCGGCTCGTTTTGCGTCAATGGAATCCCGAGCGTGCGTCACGCCGCCAGAGCTCGCGCGCGCTGATTGGCCCGGCGGCCGGAAAGATTTCGGGGAGCTCCTCCGCCCCTACGCGCGCGTATTGGCGAGTGGAACGGGGAGGGCAGGACGTCACGGCACAACACACCGCCTCGTATATAAACGGCGCTGGAGAAACCCGAGCGCTTAAACGCGACCGAGTCAGAAGCCGGGAGAGAGAGAGAGAGAGCGCGCGCGGAGTAGAGTGTGCGGTGGTGATGCACGAACTGCACTCGCATTACGGACATTACAATTAAAGTCCAGCAGAATCATTATTATTCACAAGCAGGTACGTGCTGATCTCATTTCTGCCTTAAGTTGTCTTAAAGGTGCAATAGATATTTACATTCCTTAAGAGGTGTTGTTGTGTTATCATGAATGATAACTTGTAAGACTTGTAGAACATGATTAATTAGAAAGAGGTTGGTTAAGCTTAGTAAAAGTTTATTAAGACAATGAGAAATCCATTTTGGGAAACTGGAATGCATGTTTGTGATTGGATATGCATAATCTTTCGGTCAATTTATAGACACTATACATGTCATAAGCTCACATCATCATGAACATAAAAAATAATGGACTTTTTGTTTTGTTACCTAAAAACCTAATAGACGTTTTGTTACCTTAAAAATTTAATAGATAAAATTTGATAAATTGTGAAATCTGTATTAAGGCTTTGGGTTACAGAACAGAAGGTTAGGGGTTCAAGTTGCCACCCTTGAGAACTCTATCTGCTCCAGGGGTGCTGTATCCTGGCTGATCCTGCACTCTGATCCCAGCCTACTAACTGGGATATGCAAAAAAAAATAAAAATAAAAATGAATAATAATAATAATTTCACTGTGTAAGGTACATGTGACAAATAATTGAATCTTAATGCTCCTCATGAGCCACATGAGATACTGTATGTCTTAATGGTTTAATTATAAACATGACCATATTTTTCCTGAAAAAAAAAAAAAGATCTTGCAAGCTATCCTGTCTTCTAACCACTACACTACACTAGCTCTTATGTAAATGTTTAGATTACTCTTTGTAGTTTAGCTGAGGATATTGAATGGAAACAGTGATGTAAGTGCAACAGCTGCTCCACAAGCAGCTCTCTAACTGCATACAGAACTGTATAAGGAAATGCATTAAATGCACACTTATTGTAAATCACTTAATTTTAAATCCTGCTTGTTATGTTTCCAATCAGAAACTGGCTCATAGTCTTTGCAACTTAAAAAAAAGCCGTGATGTTTCATTACTGATGGATTGATTCTACACACCTTAAAAAGACAGGAGGCGAATTCAACCTCATATGTCACAACAACTAAAATCTCTTCAGCCTCAGCCCGACAGAACTGCATGCAAAGGTCATATTTGGCTTTTAAATCTGAATAACATGCAAACAATGAAAATAACTATTCTTTGCAAAACAAAGTAGCAGCATTTGTTTACCAGGGTGTCATCTCTATGTCCGGGGTGTCAGCTAAGACTAATTAAGTAAATCGATAAAATTCTAGCTAACGCATAAAGCATTTTGTCTGTATGAAGTAGTGTAGATATGCTGTACAGTCAGGGAATGCACCTGAATCAGCTTGTAGATGAATTAATGTCAGTGCATTAGAAGACGGAAGGCGATAATCTGTGCAAGGACAAGGCCTTACAGGACGCCAGCTTGCCTTCTGGGCTTTAAATAGTCCTCTCTGACATGCTCACGTATCCATCTTTGCTTCTCGTTGAGCTCTGAAGTGTCAGTTGCACTGCACAGAGGGTATTGTGTTCGTGGTTTTGATAATCAAAGGAGCTTCTCTTTTATATGTTGGAACTGAGAATTAAAACTCATGGCATCTGCCCTAAAGGACAATTGCCGAATGACAATTCCAACGACCTTAACTTGAACCAGTTTTTTTTTTTTTTTTTTTTTGTCTTTCAGTCAGTCCATTTTACTGTGATGTTATCTCATTCATCCCCTTCAGTCTCTGGTGTATGTTCGAAAGCCAGTTCTAGAGTTTCAGTTAAAGTTATATATACACATTTGGGTGATGTATAAATAGCGACTGCTTTCCAGAGCTTCGCAGAAACATCTACTCGAAATCAGTTCCTGTGATGATGATTACATTACTCAGGTTTTTATCTCTGTTTACCCGAGGATAATGCGTAGATTTGCCTGGCTCTGGAAAAAGGTTTTATTTTTTTCACACAAGGGTCATGAGTTAAGATGAGCAGGAGCAAAACAAGAAAGCCGATATTGAAAAGTAGCTCTTGTGGTTCTGCTCTACAGAAATGACCTGTGTTCAAAGCCAACATGGAGTCCAGCCTTATGAGAGCATGTTCTTCAGCTCAGACCTTATGAACCCTGACTTCACCTCCAGGTTGACCATGGACGTGAGCGAACAGCGGGAGCAGCTCTCCACATCCTCTCTGCCGAGCATCACCTCTCTGGTGGGAGGATACGGGGGAGAATTCGATGCCTACTCCTGTCAGCTTGCTACTGCCACTGCCTCAACCTGCACCAGTGCCACCTCGGGACAGGACTCCTTCAAGCTGGAAGACCTCCAGGTTTATGGCTGCTACCCTGGCACGTTCACCTTGAGCTACATGGATGACACTGTGTCTACGCCAGGTGGCTCAAACTGCTTCGGCAGCCCCGTCTCGGCTCCTTCACCCTCAACCCCTGGTTTCCAGTCAGCGCCTTCCTGGGACGGAGCTTATGGGTCGTGCTCCCCCGATGCAGGCTGCTGGGGTTCAGAGAAGACACCGCTTCCTCAGGCGTCTACCTTTTTCACTTTTGGACCTCTTTCGGGAGAGGACATGTCTCCTCTGGGGCAGATGCAACAACATCATCTTTCTGAGCAGGATCCGTTTTCTCGAGGCCTTCAGAACAACTTCAGTCCGCTCAGGATGGATCATAGCAGCAGGGACAGTTCGATCCTGGTGGACAATCCGCTGTCTCCCAAAATCAAGAGTCCAACAGGGAACGAAGGGTGCTGTGCCGTGTGTGGGGACAACGCCTCATGCCAGCACTATGGAGTGCGTACCTGTGAGGGATGCAAGGGATTCTTTAAGGTGAGCTTTAAAGAAGCAGTTTGTAATTTTTAGAACATGAGTCTTCCCCTTCTCTCCAAGCTGACCTCACCTTTTAAGCTGAAACTATGCATGCACTGTAGGTCACTTTTAGGCAAAGAATAGACAAGCGTGAGTACGCCTAGTTTGTGTGTCTGTCTGTGACTCCAAGACAAGACAAGACAAAGAAACATCAGATCATTTGCATTGCAAAAATGACTCCACATACTCTTTGAGATTTTTTTATTTTTATACACCTAGAAAAGCTGAATAGAAAAATTGCAAACTGCACCTTTAAATAGCGCATGAGTACATGTTTATTATTAAAGCATTCATCATTAACAATTGATTTATTTCATTAATTGTGTTTACTGTGTTGAATTAAACAAGCTTTTGTTTTGTTTTTCTTTTAGCGTACAGTACAGAAAAATGCCAAGTACGTATGCCTGGCTAATAAAGACTGTCCAGTGGACAAACGGCGGCGGAACAGGTGCCAGTTCTGTCGCTTTCAGAAGTGCCTGGCAGTAGGAATGGTGAAAGAAGGTGAGAAAAGTCTTGGCAGTTATCACTTCCTACGCACAACAGATGGATGAATTTAATTATCCTATTGTTTTTTTATAATAGTATATTTGTATGTTTATTTCATGATTAAAAAATCTATTATTTTAGCTTCATAATGTCACGCTTCCTGGCACTGACTATATTATTATGAATTTTAAGTGCATGCTTGATATTTATCTACTTGTTCCTGTTCAGTTGTCAGAACAGACAGCCTAAAGGGCCGAAGAGGTCGTTTGCCTTCTAAGCCGAAACCAGTCACAGAATCGGCGCCTGCTGTGCCGTCTGGGAACATCATCGCCTCTCTTGTGAATGCGCACATGGACTCGAACCCAGCCATCGCCAAACTGGACTACTCAAAGGTGAAGTTACAAATGCATTTCATAGGAGAAAATGAAGTGAAAACAAGAGTTTTACTTCTCACTCATCATTTGAATGCATTGTTTAACGGCAAATTATATTAATAAGAAATCGAATGTAGACATCATGGAGATGTTGCAAACACTGGACTGGAAAGTCCCAGAATGCAGAGCAGTTACATGATGCACTTGTGCTAAGTCATGGCACAGACTTGGCTGGGCTAGTTAGCGATCCATCATATGTTAGCAGTAGTACTGGCATGAAAGTTGAAGCCTAGAAAGTGATCTGTCGGAGCAGAGTGTACAGACGAGAAAGTGGACAGCATGAAGATTTAAAGTGCCCATGCTTCGAACTCTCTCTCTCTCTCTCTCTCTCATTGGGTAAAGATTTAAAATCAAGAGCTAAATCCCAACGCACTGCTATTATCAGAGAGTCAAACAGCATCATGCTTCAGTATGATTAAAATGAAAGGAAGAAGAAAGTATTTTAGGATACAAACTTGGGATAAAATCTACGACAAGACCGAAGATCACATGTTCAGTGATGTTAAGATTAATATTTAAGCCGTTCATATGGTGGATTTTTCCATTAGTGTTGTCGTCTGCGTCGTTGTTTTTCTTATCTTTATGATCGTATGATTGAGTGCTTATGCTGTCATGTTCTCTGTTCAGTATCAGCAGACAGCGGCTAACGTGTCCGAAAAGGAGGACGCCAATGACATCCAGCAGTTTTACGACCTGCTGACCGAGTCCATGTGCGTGATCAGAAAGTGGGCCGAAAGCGTCCCAGGATTCACCTCCTTCTCTAAGGAAGACCAGGACTTGCTCTTCGAATCGGCCTTCGTCGAGCTCTTCATATTACGATTGGCTTATAGGTAGTTGATGATAATAATAATAATAATAATAATAATAATCGTATTGAAATATAATGCTGTTGAACACTCAAATCTGTGGATAAATGTTTTTAGAACAGCAGCACTGACAAAGATTTATATTAATGCACTTCTTGTATTATGTTACAGCTCCTATTGTAAAAGCTAACTCACAAAGGCCTGGACATCAGATGTTCCACTTAATCTAAGACTAATAGTAAACAAATGAGACATGGTGAAGTCTTCTGTAAAGAGATGTTTATTTAATTGTTCCGTGGTCGGCACGATCACACTTCAGAACAGAGCACTTTGCTATTTATAAGCAACTGTGTCAAGCGTCATGTTTTGGATTTTTTTTTTTTTTTTTTTTTTTTTTAAGTCTATTTAACACTGAGAGACAGAGAGTGATGAGAGCACAACTTTTTTTATAGCTGCCCTAAGTGGTAACAGGAACTAATTTGTTTTGCAGATGTTCCATGACACTGTGTTACTATAAGCAGAAAAATGTACACTTATTGATACATTGATAAGTTAATGACTTTTTTTTTTTTTTTTCCCCCTTTCTCATGTTTATTCCAGATCACAGCCAGAGACGGACAAACTGATCTTCTGCAACGGGGTGGTTCTTCACCGTACGCAGTGTGTGCGAGGATTTGGCGAGTGGATCGACTCCATCATGGAGTTCTCGCAGAGTTTGCATCGCCTGAACCTGGACGTGGCATCGTTCTGCTGTCTCGCTACGCTCGTCATTATGGCAGGTGAGTTTCACACCGGCTGCTTTTTCTGGCGTGTCACGTGTACGTCTGGCGTGTATCCTAGACACGCAGTATCAACAGTGTCTGAGCTCTCTGAATGCTGAAGTGAGCATTAAAATGTGCAGACAAATCAGAAATTTCTTTTCTAACTGGAACTTAATTTTAACTTAAAAGACCTTTTTATATAACGCATTATTACATTTCACAGAACAGATGATTTTAAACTTCGTAGACTTTCTAATGTTAGGCAAATAAGGAGCCAGTGTAACAAACGCAGCTATGCAAATGGCTTTGGACTATTTAAAATCAACATTTGTTTTTCATGATCGTTTATTATTTCTTTCATTCATTTTTCAGGATATTAGATGATATATTTTCATATTTTGAGAATTTCAGTCCCGGAAAAAAAATGACATGGTCATATTCATGTAATGCACACGATTTCCAGAGAAACTTGGTCGTTTCTGATAAAAAAGCTCTTCATCACTTGAGTGCTTTTCTTGCACAGCTGATGGAGCAGCTTTATCTGAAACATCCTGTTTCCCTGGAAGTACTCCGTGTACACCTGCTCATGAGGCCATGATTAAATAGTATTGTAAATATTGATAATACTGTTAATCACTGTATATATTGCTAATATTGATTAAGAGTATGTACAGTAGATGAACTACACAGCGTGGAACTCCCGCCCTTACGCTGTCGTTCATGTCTTACAGATCGACACGGCCTGAAGGAACCCAAACGCGTGGAGGATTTCCAGAACCATCTGATAACATGCCTCAAAGACCACGTCGCCACGAGCGTCTCCGAAGCGGCACGTCCCAACTACCTGTCGCGACTGCTGGGGAAACTGCCCGAGCTCAGGACGCTGTGTACTCAAGGCTTTCACCGCATCTTCTACCTTAAACTAGAAGACCTGGTCCCACCTCCTCCGATCGTGGAGAAGATCTTCATGGACACGTTGCCTTTCTGAATCCGGCCGCGGTGCTGTTTAAAGACGTGATTAAAACCTTTACGAAAAACTAAGACTGGAACTCGATGTGAACAAAAGCACAGCAGAGCAGAGAACAGATTCGGAGGCACTTGTCTAATCCTGGCAGCTCTGTTTTCTTTTAGACGTACGACTATGATCTTCTCAGCAGGAGTCAGTGAACTGAAAAAAAAAAAAAAAGAAGGAAGAAAAAGCCTCACCAAGTCTATGTATGTTTCCTCAACCCCGTGTTTTGTTTCAGAAGGTTGGAATCGTGGCTTTTTTTTGTGATCTTAAACAACAAAACTTTGTGCAGCTTGACAATTGAACATGTTAAATGGTGTGTGTGTGTGTGTGTATAAAAGAAAGCTTTCATTTAAACAGTATTAGAACAACTTCAGGACGTTTTACGATGTGATGATACTGCACAACAACAGCAAAATCCACAGAACTCAATGGTGCTTTAATAACACACCTGTGGTTTATTTAAAAAAAAAAAGAAAAAAAAAAAGGCCATGGACCAAAATTGATAATGTTTACAGGGTTGCACAACATGACTAAATGAAGCCTTATATAGCCATTACCGATAATTCAAGGAGCACAGAATGAATGTGAATTAAATTTTTAAAAATCCTATTATTCGTTTTTTTTTTAGAATTGAATAGTAGATATTTAATAATTTTATTTTAATGTAAAAAAAAAAAAAAAGAATTAAGTCAGAATTTAAATGCCATGTGCTGTGCTGAAAACACAAGACGAGCCTTCTAGACATTTCTTAATTACATGTACAACTGAGGTTTACTCCTTACTCTGATTAAAACCAGCCTGTATTTTTTTGGAGGCATAAAGATTCACTGTATAGACACAAGTGACGATAATGACAAAACATTTCCATCTAAACATTTCTAAAGATGTCCAGTGATTTTCTGAATTTTTATTTTTTTTTTGCAAGTCATTTAACTCTGAGTATTATCACGGACTGAAGAATTTGTTTAGTGTGCCAGCCAGACCTTAGCACATGCATATTTGTATGTACTGTATGTATAGAGATGGCTTGAGATGCGATATATTTTTGTCTTTATACTGGCATAGTGAAAATGTCTGGGCATTATGGTGTTTTTTTTTATATATGATATTTTTGATATTCTTAGATGTTTGCTATCTTTCATTACTAATGTTGTTCGGCACTATACATTAAAATTATGAACAATCAGTTTGAAGTCATGTCTTATCTAGACACTCAGATGGATCTCCAGTGTGCATGCACAAACAAAAAACATGAGGGGGGAAAAAAAACATTCCTTTTTCCATTTTTGTATTCGGCAAACAATAAACAAGCCAATTAGATTTTTCCCCTTTTGTGACCTCATACAAGAAGATCCCCTCCCCCGGCTTGTTCCTCAGCTTCCTCAGATCTCTGAAGGCGTGTGGCTCAGCAGTAGCTCATTTAGATTTAGATTTCTTTTATTTAATTTTCAGTATATTTGTAAAATAAAAGGAATTTTAGGCATGAAAAAGCATTATGAGGATTATTTCTGCTAGACACACTTTGTGGGAGCTATAAGAACTTATATGGAAACTTTAAATAATAAAATTAAAAGGTTTAATTTAACTAAAACTAAAAAGTTCACATTTAGTGATAAGTTAGAGATAAGTACATTATGATTGTATTACAAAATGCTATTCAATTAAGTAATATTACACATTAGTGTAAACAAAGGAGTGCTGTTGTGCTGAATATCAAGCACAGCCTGAGTACTTAAGATATCACAACTGTGGTGATATTTGGTACGACAGCCTGACCGCAAGTGTGATTTTGCTTTTATAGTTCAACGAACACCATTTATAATCAACAGTTTAGCAACTGTTGAGCCCTTAAGCAAGGCCTTTAACCCTATCTGCTCCTGGCTGACCTTGAGCTCTGACCCCAGCTTCCTAACTGGGATTTATGAAAATTACAGTTTCTCTTTGGGATTAATAAAGTACTAATTATTATTATTATTATTATTATTATTATTATTAAATTTCCACTTGTGCTGTTTTAGAATATCAGCTAACTTCCAAGTTCAGGGGTTGAATTCAAAATATCATGAAATACAATGCTTATGCGCTAGAAGCAACCAAGTAGTGTCCAAGATTAGGGTTAGAGAGGGATTTGTGATTTAGTCTTACTGGGTTAGAGGCTATTTATTGCACATTAATTACAAAGGAGACAAATTGTTGTTTAAGATGACATAACATTATCAGATATGTTTTTTTGCTGAAAGTGCTTCTGTGACTGGTTTTAAATGTGGGGTTTGGCTGGCAGCTGCTCAGTACTACAGATCATACCAGATTACTTTCACCCATGCCAGTGACCTTTCACCCATGCTGGTGACACCTGTGACATGGAGTGATGCATATAGTTAAAAGTCCCAGTCCTATTACCGCCTATTATCACCACTTGTTGTAAAATATACAGTATTTCCCAGTATTAAAGTTATTTTTTTTTGGCTTTGTCCATTTAATCCTAGGAGTCGCCACATACTGTAGGATCATTTTTGATACACAAGATCTGGCCCAGGTTTTATGCAGGATGCCCTTTCTGTCACAACCTTGCCATTTCCTATCCAGGCTCGGGACCACCACTAGGTTGTACAGTATAGGGGGTCAGGTTAAGGGTCTTCCTCAAGGACCCAACAGTGGTGACCTGGCGATGGAGGGGCTCGACCCCTGACTAATATTTATCAATATTAAAGTATTTTACAGTATGTAATTCTCCTGTGGATTTTACATTGATTTCTTAAATAAGAACTAAAACGCTTGGACAAGAACATGATACTATGTCTTATAGCTTTTTATGTTGTTGTTTTTACAATATAAACTGGTTCTCACTACTGTCACCTTACACTTCAGGGTTGCTAGTTCGAATCTCACCTCTGGTCTGTGTGAGTGGAGTTTGCATGTGCTTTGTGGGTTTCCTCCCGCAGTCTAAAGACATGTGGTGTCAGCTGACACCTTGGTCTGATTGGTGTTTCAAAATTGTGTGTGTGCTTGTGCCCATGTGAGGGGTTAGCACCATGTCTAGGTTGGACCCTGTGTTGTGCCAAAGTTCCCTGGGTTAGGCTCCAGGCCCTCACAACTCTCCACAGAATAAGCAGTAATGATAATGAGTGAATGTTCCTGGTATTATTTGTCATAATAGCAATAAATAATCATTCAATTACTAGCTTTTCTTGTGCTTCATTCTTTTAAAAAAAAAAAAAAAAAAAACAACAACAAGAAGGGCTGGGTTGTTTTCTGACTCTGTAAAGTAGGGCTGCACAATTTGATATCACATAGAACCATCAAGAGGATGTTTAACAATATTTATTTACAAACATTTCAATTGTTGACAAACTGTACATAAATTTCAGATGATGTAAATTGCAGCCTTTTGTGATAAAAGAATTGCGCAGGTCCATTTCATTTAATTCTGCAGCACTAGTGCAAAAAGTACAATATGTGTTGTACAGTACATATACTGTACAGGATGTTATGTTAAAAGCATGTCGTTTAAAGGTGAGATTCACTGCAACAGGAAAGGGAAATGTAAGTACAATCATACTCGTGTCTCTAAAGCCTATTAAAGACTGATACAATACAGATAAAAGTACAAAGCGTACACCAAACAGCCTACGTTATGTTTTGTGCTAACTTGACTGATTAGTTCTGATTTTTTTTTTTTTTTTTTTTTTTTTTAAAGTGCGCCCACGCAGGTAGTTTCAGTCGAGCAGATGCCTTCGGTCGTGTCTTGCCGCATGGCTCAGCCTGTGTTTCATGTCCCTCTCGGCATCACAGAAGCCCCGTTTGGGTGAGTGTAACCTGATGACATACTTGACAAGGGCGGTTGGAGACACTCCAGGGACACTCTGAAAGTAACCTGTAAGAAGACTACAGCTGAGAGGGAAAAGCAGTTGACCCCAGAGGGTACATTCAGTCCGATCTGTAAGTAGTCTGGTTATGGCAATTATGCAATGCACAAAATTCTTCTTAAATATCAAGCCGCAGAGAGTGGTGACAATTCTCAAAAAAAAAAAAACAAAAAAAAAACAATGACGCTCACCAAGACGTACCAAAACAAGGGTCTGTTTTTTTCCAGCATTCAAACTGTCCTAGATGCTGTTAAAGTAACAAATGGTTTCCTTTGATGGAACAAAAACAAAATAGCACCACCATAGGTAAAAATACACAGAATGGTATGAAGAAGAGGCAGAAACAGGTCAAGAGCAGGTCAAACATCAGAAATATGATCTCAACACCTTTAACCGTGACAAGGTTGTTGATGCTTGGTGTATTTGCGGAGCAACCAAAGTTCCTTTCATTTTTATATGCAAAAAAAACCTCACGATGGTGTAAATTAACAGCGTTTTTAATGATAGCACAGAGTAGAAAGGCCAGACTGGGTTAGACTGACAAGACGGCTACGGTACCTGAAATAACCACTCCTTACACCCGCGGTGAGCAGAAAAGCATCTCAGAATGCATAACATGACAAACCTGGGCTACAACATCAGAAGACCAGATGATCGGGTTCCAATCCAGTCAGCCAAGAACAGTTGGCACGGGCTCACTGAAACATGGACAGTTAAAAATTGGAAAACGACCAGTCTAAACATAGTACCTATGGTACACACTTTAAAAATGTAAAACTCTTAAGGGATCTTATGGTGTGTCCTCAGTGTGAGTTTGGACAACAATAAACCCAATAAAGCACTTCCAAAGCAAACAACAAACAAATCAGGTTTGCTCGGAACCTCAGAAAGCTGTGTGGCATCACAATTGAACGCTTTTACAGCAAGCAGTGCAGAAATCATGCTGTAACTGGGGATGTTTTTTCACCTGCTGGTTTATTTTGCAGCATTTACAGGCATTTTTCACTCGATGCGTTTATTCATAACCCATTTTCGTGATTTTTTTTTTTTTTGTGTTGTTCCATTGTGATTATGAACCAGTTTGAGTTTCCACCTGCCGCTTTCATACGAGACTTGAGCACACAGATGGGGAGTGACAGAGGAAATCCTACAGGGGATATAAATAGCTCATCATTGTGGTTCAGTAACTTGATCAGCTGCTTTCTGTAAGTAACACAGAGCAACTCTCTTATGTCAAAAAAAAAAAAAAAAAAAAAACGCAGTTATGAATTAATAGTAATAGAGTCAATAATTCTTGCATAAAGGTTCGTTCCTTTTAAATGATACTTTTGGTAAAATAAATAAAATCTCGGGCCAAGGAACATTCAGTTCTAAGTAGGTTAAGCTCTCATGTTCGAAATATAACATCCCTGCAATGCTCCAAAAAAAAACATTCTCACAATATTATCACACAATCTTCATGCATAGACAGACATTATTAAGGATTCATTATATGAAAGAATTATGGGGAAAAAATAATATATTTATATAAATTTATATTTATAATAATATGTTTATCAGTAATGTTAAGTATTCGCCTAAAATAGAATTGTTAGCTGAGATGATGACATGTTATTAAATATTCAGTCTGGTATGGGAACCTAATAAGTGCATCAGAAGGACACTGAGGTGCTGTAATAAAAAAAAAATCCAAAGCTCATCCAGAAGGATGTAACTGGATAAAGTCAGTATCACTCCGATTACAACTGCAGTGTGAAAGCGGCGTCTGAAAATAACCCCATGCCTGGCCCTCTCTGTGCGGTGCAGACGTCCTGCATAAAAGCACACTGCACATGCAAGAAATGACCAGGATTTGCCCTTTGAAAAGAGATAGTATTACAGAGTGGAAACCTCTCTCATTCCCACCACCACCACACCATCCCGCGGTCAAAACTCTCACCCTCGCTGTCAGGACGTGAGGATATGAGAATGTAGGGATCATAAAAGAGAGTGACAGGACAGCTTGGCTAGAAGGGACAACAAATCTTGGCTGTGGGCCTGAAACCATTTTGTAGCTTTGTTGTCACTCAACTAAGGCAGCGAGACAATTAGTTCGAGCGACTAAAAGACACATATTGCCAGGTGAGAACCTAAAGCATGCGACTGGTGGCATTCACACGATCACATTAACCCAACCAAAGACAAACAGGACTTTCTGTATTTCAGGACAATGCAATGTTTCTCTAGGCTTGCATTTGAGTGACTTTAAAAAAAAAACCTGTTTTCAAAAAAAACCTGTTCATCTTGAACCCTTTGAAACGGTCACAGCACACAAGCTACTCTTTAGTTTTCAAAATATGAAACGCACAATTATGATGCATGTTATAAATAAAACATGATGGAATATGATATTATCCAGAAGTTCATCATTTTTTTTTGTACAAAAGCACATCCTGAATGGGTTTGTTCTTCTTATATTACCGGAATTTGCCAACTATTTGGACATTTTTATTTATAGGAAGCCATATATCATACAGTTTATTCGGTTGTAGTTACGTCTAGTGTTGTAAAAGGTCTACAAAACAAATTCTCCGTACTGAAAGATACAGGTTTTCTTCTGACGCTTACAAAGCATTAGCACTGCAAAAAATTCTAAATAAACATTTCTTCACAGAAGACAAATCAAGAATTGCACATTATTTTTAATTTGTTTCGAAACACATATCCACTAGAAAATTCCCTGTGAATTCGAGCAAGCGCATTTCTATAAACCTGTCATTTGACTTAAAGCTGCTGTTATAGAATACACATTGCCGTTATACAATAATCTGCACCTTCTGTCCGATCGGAAGTGAATACTCTATTTGGTGACGTTGCCTGGCTTTGTTAAATATCTGCAGTTAAAGTTATTCATGCAAATCTTCAGTCAATGATTTCCATTCCTGTTACTCAGAAACAGAAGGCAGGGTTGCTGGCCAGGGCTTTTTTTTTTCCTGCTTGTCATCTATCATTTGTCACATAGTCAAATTGTTTGGTTATAGGTGTTTCCAATGAAAGTGTGATGTGGTTTAAAGCTCAGTCCGTGTTGGCGTCTGGGTGGACTTACACCACCGCATGAGTGCGTCAGAAAACCTCAGATACAGTGTGAAGAAAAATTCACTGTAAACCGACTTCAAGTAGAAATAAATAATAGATAGATAGATAGCAGAGGTGGAAAGAGTAATACATTTTTGTACTCAAGTAAAAGTACTGTTACTTCTGTGAATTTTTACTGAAGTAC
>JAQMYJ010000015.1:4784534-4796405 GCA_030014305.1 Clarias laeviceps
CCTGCTTTGTACTGAAGTCCACTATCAGCTCCTTTGTCTTGCTGACGTTCAGGAGGAGATTGTTCCTCTGGCACCAGATTCCTCTGACAGATTGCTATTAAACAAGGGGAATAAAACACTTCAGTTTCTAATGTTCTGAAGTCAAAAAGTCTGCTTGTTGATGCTGGTTGATTGTGTTTCCTGTAACAGCATGACCTCAAATAACTTCAGGATCCTCAGGAAACTCGGTAGCATTTCTTGTTATGTATAACCATGATTTAATAAATGATGTAAATCCCAAACCACATTACTCTCTCAGAGATAAGATGACTTTGTGTCTCAATCATCTGATCATAAAATGCATCAGCAAACTGTCCAGTGATTCATTAACATAATTTATAGGCATATTCTAAATTTCCCTAGAGATGAAAATAAATATGACAAGCATGACTTTTTTTCCTACTGATTCTGACTTGCATGACATAATCGTCGTCATTTCCTATTCTACAATTCTTTATCAGGTGCTGTAATCGTACGTAAATGAGAGCACACAAAATCTGCTGTATGTGAAAATCTGTTTTGCATGACGTGCCGGATTCTGTCCGTTCAAAACGAGAATCGTTGTCAGCTCGTATCTTGCTGTTACTATGGAAACAGTCAAATGAGGCAGACGTGAGTGAACAATATCTTGCACCATACACTGTGTTCTGGAGATGTGTGATTTTCGGCTGTTAGGCTGGGGACGGCTGGCTGGACAGCATTGTTGGATTTTAAAAATATCCACTCCACCCTGAGATCATTACATCACATGGCAAGCGTAACTGACACCCTCACTCCCACCTGCAGACTCAGGAAAACCCCTCACCAGATAGCAGGGTTAGTTGAAACATACCTGAAACGGGGACACACTGAGAAATGAGGAGGAAATACAGGAAGTTAGCTTTTTCATCTGCAAGAAACAACTCATAGTGAAATCTTACTGTAGATCTTAAAGATATTCTGATTTTTATTTGATTAAAAATGAACCTTTATTACACACGAGCTAGTGCAACAACTAGGGTATATGACTTTCATTTTTATGGATGCTGTATGTAAAGCACAGAGGGGTCCAAAAACGTATACACACTTCAGCATGGAAAATATATGCATAAAAAAAAATGTCAAGGTCACATGATAGCATCAATGCAGTGGGAGTACATAATATGCACTTATAAGGCACATTATGCATTCTGGATGATACATCATACACCTAATCCAGATAGCTGCTTTTAGGAAATAGGGATTAGGAACATTTTAGAGTTAGTGGAACAGGTGTCTGACTTGTCCGAGTTACTATGACATAAGTTGCACAACAGCGCCATGCAGCGGCAATAAACGAAACTACCACGAGCTTTTTCTGCCTGACTCTTTCATTTGAACCTACTCTTACTGTTTCTACGGTTGTGCTACATAAGGAAAGTAATCAACAATGTGGTGGTGTAATGTACCACTTCGTATAACAGCATTTCCCAAAGTGTTTTATAACTCTTCCATCCATCCATCTAGGAACCTCTGTAGTCCAACTAGGGACCGTGGAGGCCAATGTGCCACTGTATTTAAACCCATTTGTATGACCATGGTGGGACCTCCGGTTAACATTCGCATGCTCATTTACACACAGTGGGCAATATGGGAACACTAATTAGCCTTATCTGCATGTCCTTGGACTGTGGGAAGAACCCGGAGTACCCGGAAGAAACCCACCAAGCACGGGAAGAACATCCAAACTCCATGCACACAGGCGGAAATCGAACCCGGTCCCTGAAGGTGCAAGGCAACAGTGCTAACCACTAATGCCACCACGTCGCCTTTATTCCTCTTATACGGAGGCAACTAGCCAAAATTAACATTCTTCGGTTGCTAATAAACATGTTGTACGTAATATCCATTTACCACATAATTTAATGTCATGGAACATCCACAAAATATAATAGATACTGTTTTGTTTACGCTTTCCCCTCTATTTCTCTCTAACTGCATAAGAAAAAAAATAATCAGGGTGTTTTATATTATACATGTGAGTTATCTTGCCCCGAAACTACCATCAGAGCTGTTGTTATAGAAAAATAGTTCAATTAAATTCAGTTTTATGTAAATAGAGCTTCACTGTGGTCATTGTCACAAAACAGCAACAAATATTTATGGAAATAAGTTTAAAAAGTATGAAGAAGTATGTAGGAATCATAGTTATCAGTTTGTCCCTGGTGAGCAAGCTGAGGGCAACGATGGCAAGGAAGAACTCCCTGAGATGGCAATAAGAAGAAACCTTGAGAGGAACCAGACTCAACAGGGAACCCATCCTCAATTAGGTGTTATGAGATATTAGCACCACATGTTACTACACATCTTACTTTACCTTAGGTAACATTTCCCTTAGGTAAAACCTTACCCTTACTTTTTGAAATGGCTGTACCTTACCTTACTCCGGTGTAGGATAAGGTGTATGCTTGGGTAAGGTCAAACTTTTGATAAGTTCTTACCTTACCCCTATCCTTACCCTTATCCATAAGTAAGCTCTTACCTTACCCCTATAATTTTATTTTTCAATTCTAATAAAATTGTGGCAGAGCTATGGATTTGTACAACTTGCAAGTCTGCAGAAGGTCTACAATGTCCCACGAATAGCCATGACAGCCACCATAGCAGTGTCATGCCGAGTGATTGGAAGAGTTTAAGCAAAACTATTATATAAAGTCATTATTTCACTGCCTTCAAAAGTCATCTCAGGTTTAAGGTTTTGTCTGTACTTTGGTCAGAACTCGCTCTTTCTATGATCTCTTTACTTTTCATACTTTGAAGGACCTGAAACCAGTCTCAGAAAAATTTCTTTCTGTCTGTATGTCTGTCACAGCATCACGCAAAACTGGCTGGACAGAATTTATTGAAACTTTTGCAGTACTTAGATATCTGCCTGAGGTTTAACCAGTACCATAAGTGAAATCACAATGTTGATTAAAAGCGATGTTATGAACAGTTAAGTGCCAAACTTTAACAATAGATATGAATTAAAAAAGCTAAACTGAATCTTTTTACTGGGATTAGTTCATATTTTCACCGCTGAAATAACAGCGCTGAAGTGAATTTTAACATGCTGGGGTCATTTTAAGACAAACCTTCATCTTTATCCGATCTACTTTTTCGATTTCTCATCTTTGACTCACTCTCCGAACAGGGAGTGTATTTGGCTGACGACAAAAGATGTACAACGTAACATGAACATAAATTATTCTATCTTTCCCATTGGTTGTAATTAGATGAAATGACTGCAGATTCACCATGAATTAAGTAAATTTTGTACAACTTCCTAATATTCAGCCACAAATCCAGTGGAAACCTCATATCATATAATGCTGTCACACCAAACAAAAGTTTGTGAAATTGCAAAGGGCAGACATGCACGTGGTCTTCAACCTGAAATAATAATATCACTAATTACATTAAAGCTGATTTGTAGCTTTAACCTTTAACCTATTTCTACAAACTTTTTTCACGTGAACTTACTTCTGATATAAATAAGTTACACTATAAATAACTGGGTTGAACCTGCAGCCAGAGCAATAGGCAACATCTGGATGATTCTCTTGACTCGCATTCGATTTACTCGGTTCAGATGAATCGGATCAGTGGAGTTGGAGTCTTGGAGCACATTTCATCTCAGCATCCTGATGACTTCGTGTCGGACGCGGTCGGTTGGACAGAGTTTTAGCAGCAGGACCACTTTTTCATGTTGCGTCTTGTGAGTGCGCCCTCGGTTGTAACGGGTCAGCTCGGGATGAACGCGTCTGACGGATTAGGAGTCCTCAACCGGACGCAGGAGCAGCTGGACGGCGCGCGCGCCTGCTGCAATATCACCACCTCCGCCGCGTCCGTCACCGGCAGCGACGAGCGCGAGCAGTTCGTGGCGCGGCTCGTGCAGATCGCCGTGCTCTGCGTGCTCTCGCTCACCGTCGTCTTCGGCGTCTTCTTTCTCGGCTGTAACCTCCTCATCAAGTCCGAGAGCATGATGAACCTGCTGGCCGAGGAGCGCAGACCGTCAAAGGACACGGAGCTCATCACCGCCGCGTGACGCTCTGGGACACCGGGTGTCTGGGTGACCCGGCGCGCGCGCTCGCACCTGACATGACTTTAATATTGCGATACCTCTGATCTGAACTTCTGATTTGTTTGTTTGTTGTTTAAAAAAAAAAAAAGCCTGATAATGTGATATCTGATAATGTGCTCACTGACATTCCTGATTTAGAACTGCAAAATAAAGCATGCTGAACTAAATTGATTTTTTTATATATATAAACCTGGTTGAAAAAAAATTATTTAATATATTTATATGCTGAAAAAAAATATATATTTTATCAATTAGTTTTGTAAAAAAAAAAAAAAAAAAAGTGTTAAAGGGACATGACTGTAAGCAGGGATAAAGTAGTAAAACACATAAATATTAAGTTGGCATAAAATTTTCAGACTTTTGTAACCTGTAATAACAACAACAACAACAACAATAATAATAATAATAAGAAGAACAACTAGCCTATATTATTTTGATTATGATAATTTTTATTATTTAAATTAAAATTATTCTGTACCATTTAGGCTATATAATGTTTTGATATGTATTTTAATACCTCATGATTGCTTACAGTTATGTCCCTGTAACACTTTTTATTAAAGCGATTGATAATAAAATAGCCTATCATTATATAAAATATATTATTAAAATAATATACTGTATATATTTTTTTAATCTTAAACCATGCTCCATCCATCTAGCATCTAGGAACCTTTGTAGTCCAACTAGGGACCGTTAAGGCCAGTAGTGACCATTGTATTTATGTTTACAGCCATTTTAGGAGCTCTGGTAAACATTCACACACTACAAGCAATTTGGGAACACCAGTTAGGGTAACCTGCATGTCTTTTGATTGTAGGAGCACCCAGAAGAAACCCACCAAACACATAGGAAAACATGGAAAGTCCATGTACACAGACCCGAGGCGGGAATCGAACCCGGCCCCTGGAGGTGCGAGGTAGCATTGCTAACCACTAAGCCACTATGCCGCCATCTTAATATGAAAAAAATAACATGCATAAACTACATTTGTATTGTTGATTATTTGTGATTTATATGTTTAAGCTTGAAATATTCTGCTTCATAATAAAATTATGCATGAAATCAAACCACCCAAACCCATTCTAGCACCCGGCAATACAAGCCTATTTAAGAGGTTTGCAAATCATATCTTTATCTGAATTTTCACAGCATTTGAAGAGTTGAACCGATGTCGCCGTACACTAAACACTTAAACCGTTGAGGAGAAAACATGAGCAGGATTTAAAGCCATTCATTTTCTATTGATGTTCTGTAAAGAACTGCAGAGTGTAGAAGATGAACTATGCCTACCTGTTCAATCAATATAAATGGCATATTATATACAAGAATCAAGGTAAATAAATGCATAATAAATATTAAATCATGTATAATTGAATGACAAATTAAAAGGAAAAAAACTGTTTGTTTTAAACGATGTTTTGCCAGCAGAAGTTAAGAGGAAGGCTGAAACGCAGCCTGGCACCAATTCCTCCAGAAATGTACTCAAGTGATGATCACTGTTCTTCCTGAAGATATTCCCTTAGTCAGTGTTTTAATGGTGATGACCGTGTGCTGTCCAACATCTCAAACCAAAATTTCCCAAAGGCTTCAAATTGTTGACATTTTTTAAATCATTTTTTGGAAGAAGTCTCAAGAGTCAGACTTTGTACCAATTATTTTTCAGTTTTCCAGTATAGCCAGTGTTCAGGATAGATGGCTTTGCCTTTGAGGTTAGTCAGTTATATGACAACATGCAATTATTCTGTCATTTTCAAGGCAGAAAAGAGGTGGAGGAACTGTTTATTGCTGCTATAATGTAAACGATAATTTGAACCAACATGTTTTGTGACCATTCCATAAACATTAATCAAACTATTAATGAAATTAAAGTATGATATTTAATTCTTTAATTAATACCTAACTGTAGTTGTTGGCAATTTGTTTTGATATAAGTCATATAAACCACAGCTATCATAATTTCATGGAGGTAAATCCACTGTTTGTAAATCTACAGTACTTTGCATTGGGCCAGATCACAAAACCCGGTCACTGATTATTTGTCTAGACAAGCGCTCCCTCAAGTGTACTAAATAATTTAGTTTGACTGGCATGGTGACTTACTGTAGTGGTTAGCACTGTTGCCTTGCATCTCCAGGGTTCACGTGTTCTCCATGTGCTTCATGGTTTCCTCTGGGTATCCTGGTTATTTTCATAGTCATGCATTGTAAGCTGACTGTCATTTCCAAATTTCCCACGTAGGTTGCCAGAATTTGGGGTTCTTCTCACCAGAACGTTCCCCAACAGCAATGACATCTGGTACATTCTGGATTCTGATTCAAAACTAAGGAGTTTTTAAATTACTGGAACTGGGTTAAGAACTCTTTAACACATTATCAAAACCTGGAGGGATAGTGCTGAACCGTCAACTTTGTGGAAGGAATCTGATCGAAGAAAATTAGGATTTGAGATCACTTAAATGCTTGGTGAAGTTGCATGGTAAAAAATAATCAACAGCAAAAACCAGAGCAATGTTTAATACTGACAGTAATAACATTTCTATACACATCCAATGTGAAAAGAACTCACAGGATTGGACCTAAACAGCAGTGTGGCCATGAGAAAACCACTTGTTAGTAAAACTCATCAGAAAAAAGGCTTCAGTTTGCAAGTGAGCAAAAAGATGCAATGGGAAAGTCATGAGTTCTATGAGGTCATGAGCCTATTCCAGAGCAATGGGTGCATTGGGGTAAGAAGGGAAGTGCATGAAGCGATGCACCCATCCTGCATAGTGCACACTGTACAAGCCTCTGGAGGCAGTGTTATGATCTTGGGTTGCTTCAGTTGCTCAGGTCTAGACTCAGCAATAAAATGAAGTCAGCTGACCTGAATGATCAGGTTATCACATCTGTGGATTTTTACTACCCTGATAGCACGGCCATATTCCAGGCCTCAAATTGTGAAAAATTGTGTTTCTGTAAGCATGAGGAATCATTGAAATCTAAGAGTGTGTTTTTGATTTTTTTTGAGCCAGGCAGTGTAGTTGCAAATGCCAACCATATGTCTAATGTCTAAAGACAGAATTACAGTACCAAACAACGTGAACTGTTACTTTTGAAGATACTTTTGGGAAACAGAGGATCACCCGTGCAGTACTGTTGATTTGACATGTTTATGTTTCATTATGAAAATCACTAAAGGTCAAAGAGAGGGGAAAAAACACAGGTATTACTGTAGGAGGAGGAGAATCTGCACATCAGATCTGAGCAACAGACATAGCATGCTAAGCCACTGTTGGTCATGTGGTGTGAAAAAAACGTGATTCAGCCTTAATCAGGGAGTAAAACAGATGGTGTTGGTCTTATATGTATTGGAAGTGAAAGTAATCCAAATTAGAGGTCAGAGTTACATGCTACATGACCCTAATCCTGAGGCCAGACAAGATACTGTATATCCACTCACAGGTACAAGGTACAAGGTACGAACACACACTTTACATATGAAACAGTTCAAACAGTATCAACAGTTTGACCGTAAAATGACACATCATTTTTGGACCTTCACTTATTTTGGACAATTATTGTCCGTAGCAATACAAGGGTGGCCAAAACCATTAGCACAGGTTTTGCTGCATCTCAGCATGATCCACATTTTTGAAAGAAACCTAAGCAGAGAGATTATGGTACAACATTTAGGAGTTGCTCCATCAGCTTATCTACAATAGACATGAGAGATGAGTGTTTTGTTGTGGGAAGCTTTTGTGTTCAGTACAACTGGTTATGTTCGCCACACCTCATTCTCTAATCGGGATTTCTGAACTCATAACCTTATGCAGTTGGTTAATGCCTGATTGGACTTATGCAGCACATCCCTGCACTATGATAGAACCAAATTAAAACTGGTAAAGTGGATAAAGTGGAGAGGCTTTTAATATGTTGTAAACTAAACTTTTTATATTGTGTTTTTCATAATCATCAACAATCTTTGTAATCAATAGGGTTTTTGTGCAAAACTTCTTTATTCTTTATTCTATTTCTTTATTTCTTACTCCAAGTTGTTGCCATAATTCTCTATAAACACACAAAGCATGGATTTGAGTTGCTTTATGCTTTTAACACTATAAATTATACTAAATTGCATACAATACCCACAAACACAACTGAAGGCTGGCTTGTTCATTAGGAGAAAACTGGAGTTATAGCATTTTGCAAAATCATCCAAAGAGATTTGTGCTTTTTAGCACGTCTTGGTCTCAAAGAAACAATGCACAAAATGTTTTCTAACAGCTTGTAATATGTTTTGCTTAATGAGATATCTCCAATCTGACAATTTTTAATTGTCAGATTGGAGATCTCATTTTGCTGTCAAACTGTTTCTTTGAATGATAATATGATATGATAATCATAACTACACAGAACTGTTTCCTGGTTCTTTTAAAACTTGTAAAGTCTGCATCTAGGCTCCTTCTGTCTTACAGCAAGATCCCCCGTCTGTGATCACAGCAAAGCTGCAATTTAAATGGCTCAGCTTTGATGTCTGGCACCCATATCTCTGCAAATCAGTTCTATAAATGTCACCGGTGACATAAAAGGCCACATTGCGTAGAAGAAACTTGTTTTGTGGAGGAAAAGGTTTAACTGAGAATAGCAACATAATCGAGATGAAAGAGTGAAAAGGAAGCAGTGCTTCTGGGATAGCACTCCCTCCCCACTGAGCAGCTCCGAACCACTGGAGCAACTTTACGTCTGGAGAAAGAGGGAGCGAGAATAGGAGAGGTTGGAGGAAAAGGTCACTCCTGGTGGAAGGGGCTGTCAGGCAGCGACACGGTGCTGAGGAGTGATGTGGTATTAGGAGCTGACAGAGTCGCTGAAAGGCACTGGAACAGAAGAAATGTCAGGCCTGAGAGTGCAAAAACAAACACAGGCACGCACAAATGCTAGCATGACAATGAAGATTTAAGAGAAGGAAAGAAAACTCTGCTTGACGTCCCTGTCCAAACAGAAGTCGCGCAATAAACAGATAAAATGTTCACACTTTCCAACTTGTGATGTTTACAGATTATAAATCAGCTGCATTACAATAATATATGACAGCCTTTAACCCTTTTAAGTCTGTGACTCCCAAAGTGTTATCAGGAAACCACAGGGGTGTGTGAGTGTGTGTGTGCATATGTGATCTACAGCAGTGGTTCCCAAGTCTGGTCCTGGAGAACCCCCTACCCTGCCCTTCAGTGTTCACAGAACACCTGATTTAACCAATCAGCTAATTAAGGACATTTCCTGAATATAAGAGTATGTAGCAAAGCAGGGAAAACACAAAAAAATGTATAATGCATGGTGTCCTCCATCACCAGGGTTTGGGAACCACTAATCTACAGGATATCCAGATCATTAGATGTGTATTTGCTTGTTTATGATCATGTGATCATTATGGAAATTTCTATCAATCACTTTCACACTAACTGTTGATATTAATAGTAATTAATGATATTAATATTTCAAAATCTACAGGGTAAGCCATAAGTTTCCATACATAGGAAAAATTAAAAATTTATTTTTAAAAACATGTTTAAAAATATATATTTCTAACCAGTTTTTTTTTTTTTTTTTGGATGTTTCACATACCCTAAAAAGATACGTTTGACAAAAAGAACAACGAACTGAAATCATACTGATGGAAATTTAGCAGAAAACATATGGAATGAACAACGATAACCATGTAGAGCACATTACTGTATATGAATAAATTGTTTCTTATAAAACATATAACTTTTTCCTATGTATGGAAACTTATGGCCCACCCTGTAGTTTTAAATGTAGTCACATTAATCATACAATTTACTAATATATGTTTTCCATTTCATAATTTAAACCTCAATAGCATGTATTACAGTAGATTGTTGGAATATTACCGTAGTTGCAGCTCTTAATTAATTCCTTCACTCATTAATTGGATAGTTGCTCTGTTTATTTATAATGTAACACTAATATAATGTAAAATCTAGATAAAACGAGTACACATTTGTTGGAATATTTCTATAAGAATTAATAAATCAATCAATCTGTCTGTTTGTTGTATAGTTTACTTCTTCTGTGTTTCTCTCCTTCCTTCCTTCCTTCCATGCATGCTTTTTTTTCTGTTCTTCCTTCCTGCCTTCCATACTTCCTTTCATTCCTTCCTTGTGTGCTTAAATCTGTCTTTCCATCTTTCCTTCCATCAATCCTTCCATTCCTGCTTCTTTCTGTGCTTCCTACTGCATCGTTTCCCTATTGGTTGGTGTTTAGTTTATTTATAACACTAACACATTTTCAGGAAGTTGCTATTTTCATCACTAAAGCAATTTGTTATTTGATGCCACTAAGGCTTCAGGTATTGAATGATGATGATAATTATGTACAGAGTGACTGTTTTATGGGCAAACATCACCTCTATAGCCTATTAAAGTATTTATCCTTACACCAATCTTATTTTTGAAGTGATTACATGGCTGATTTTGTTAGGTATTTTTTATATTATGATTTACATTATAATATATACATTATTCTAGTCACAATAACCTGTTACATATACCATGTTGCTCATTTCCTAATCTAAAGCTAAATAACAATGATGAATATTGACACCTGAAATTTACTTTCAGTAGTAACCAAAACCAAAACTGCTAATATAATGCAAATTCAAGGTTGACTTTTACGAATAGCATGTTTTAAAGAATATATATATTTTTAAAGATCTGATAAATAGATATGAATAAATATTAGTATAGATTTTCCTTGTGGATTTATAAGAGACAGTTTTAGACCAAAAACAGATCTATGTCTGTGAGAGATGGGGGAAACGAAGTTACTATTATTTGTAATAAATCTTGAAAATTAGTCCAATATTAGTTTTACACCTTTAGTGTTAACCATTCTGGTTTTTTTCCCCCAAGCACGAGGAACAAAATACCTCGAAATGACACATGAGTCACACACTACAGATATGATGAACACACATTAAAAACACTAAGCCTACAGTGCAATCATTTTTTTTCAACAGGATGTATTTACTTCTTTTTAACAATGCGTGGAGTTCATCTGGAAATTTTTTACCGTAAACTATAATGATGTGTGACAGTACTCAGCACTTTTTTTCCTACCATCAGCTGAAAATATCAGCCTTTAACATCAGTCTGTTCTCAGAAGCGCTATTACATCATGACCCTGCAGACTAAGCATTGCACCCCTGCAGGTCCAACACAGCAGAGGAAATGCGGTTACATCCATCTTTGAGACACGTCATACAGTGATGTGCGTGCACGTGCACACACGCGCACACACACACACACACACACTAGATGAAATGACATTGTGAAGCTGATATATCATCAAAAAAAAACTCTCAGCATAAATATTAAATATACAAATATTACAATATACAAATGTAAAATAACTTTTTGACTATGTTTGAGATTTTTATATAGTAAGGTGTATTAGATTTATCACAGCATCATGCATACAATCATGCAGCTACAGATCAAGCTCATTTACACGTAAAATGAGGACCAACTTGCACTTTGGAACATGAACAACACTGCTGTTGACACACACATTTCAATTTTCATATTTCATGTTTTTTCAACTATACAGAACATAATAAAAACACACGTGTGTGTATATACTGTATATATATATATATATATATATATATATATATATATATATATATACAGTGAGGTCAATAAGAATTTGATCACCCTGTGATTTTGCAAGTTCTCTTACTTAGAAATCATG
>JAQMYJ010000015.1:4805647-4818414 GCA_030014305.1 Clarias laeviceps
CCCCCCCCCCCCCCCCCCCCCCCCCCCCCCCCCCCCCCCCCCCCCCCCCCCCCCCCCCCCCCCCCCCCCCCCAAGGCATAAAAAGTAATCCAATTTAGAAGTGCCAAAGTGTGCAGTTCACTGAATTAAAATAGCTAGCTTGTGGTAACTCATGGTAAGTAGAGGCTCAGTTCATTACATCCATTTCCCCTTATTTATGGATTAACAGTGGTTTAGGCCGTCATGTCCTGAAAACACGGTGACGACCAGAGCGTCAACATTTGAGCTTCAAACTGTTCAAAAGGGCTTGTCCGGTTTTTATACAGTCCATATTCAGAAATGAAGGCTGTGGCTCCAAAGCATAACCAGATTATTATTTTACACACTTGGTTGTTTAGATTATTTATATAGAAGTTATTTTACAGATAAAAGGTCCCTGGCTGCAGAGTGTATTTGATAAAGCCACTCTACATAAAAGGAACTTACTGTAGGAACTTAAAATGTTAGATAAATTCATGTTATAGATCTTTGGTGTCATAGTTTATATAATGTAGCTGTGGGTGTGCACTGTGTATACCAGCATAATAAATATGGATGGTCAAACAATCGTTTGAACAGTTTGTTTGGTAGATGTAGTTATACATGTTACAAATTTTCAAAATGTACAATAATTCACCCCAAAATACAACTGTACTATTTAGCTTTGACCATCTGGCAACAATGTGCAGAATATATACGCAGTCCATAATTTGTGAACATCTGGCAAATCACACCCACTTGTTGAATTTAGTGGCACAGATTTAGGCAAAACATACACAAAACCTTAACTGCAGTTATACGTCCTACATTTACCTAAAACAAGCAATAAAAATAAAGTGGAGAGAAAAATGTGGTTTTAGACTCAATCGTCTATACCGCTTTATCCTGTATTCAGGGTCGTGGGGACCTGGAGCCTATTCCAGGAGACTTAGGGCACAATGCAGGCTGCTAATCTATTGCAGGGCAACGCCAATTAGCCTAATCTGCATATCTTTGGACTGTGGGAGGAAACTCACCAAGCACGGGGAGAACATGCAAACTCCATGCACACAGACGGGAATCGAACCCGGACCCTGGAGGTGCAAGGTGACAGTGCTAACCACTACACCACCTTGCCGCAGTGGTTTTACAATTTTATTATTTTTTTTGAATCACAAAAATTTACGCCTCCTGAAAAAGGGGATTGGGAAGATTTTACTGAAAATATTCTACAACTACAAATTTGTAACTGCACAATCAAACCCAGTTGAGAGAGCCGTTCCAAAATCACTGACGTGCTTCTATAGAACTGGGCCACAATTCTAGAACTCAGTCAAGCATTCAGTACAAGTGAACTTAAATTCACTTACAGGATTCTTATCTTATTAAACAAGAACATTTGCTTGTAGTTGCATTTATAGCTCTACATTTCCATCTAGAGGAACAACAAGGCAGCACTTTTCCCAAAAAAATCCCCCCCCCCCCCTCAATTGTGGAAAAAGGCCTCTGTTCAAGAGGCCTTGATCCCCTCGTTACAATAAAAGAAAAGGCGTCTGCACGACAAATTGGGGAAGTGAGAAATATACATCTAGAAGGCAGGGAAAGGAAACAAAGCAATGAGTAAAATACTAGGGGGAAAAAAAAAAAAAAAAAAATTATATATATATATATATATATATATACATACACACACTCCTTTTTATTTTATGACTGTATACTCAACTAACGATAATCAAGCAGAAAAATATGCAAAGTTTGGCCTAAAAATTACCCATACACACAGTACATGAAACTGAGGAACTTTAATGAAGTGGAAAAATGCAGGCAGAGATCCAATAAATAAAAACACATTTTCGGTTCTGCTTTGATTGGGACAGAGTGCAAAGAGCCAGACTTCCGCTTTTAAGAGTGGATAAAGTAAAAACAACATGCATCATACAAAATTATGTAACTGGAAGGTGCCACATCAATCTGACCTGAACAAAATTAGCTTACACCTAATGAATATTAAGTAACTATTTGACTTAAGGAGGAGCAAACAATGAGGTAATTGCTAGGTAAGTGTATACAAATCATGTAAAATTGGGGAAGTGGAAAGTCTGTTTAGCTCGCCAGTCCAGTGCTGTCCATTTACTTTTGCTCTTTCAATACTCAAGTAGTTGTTGGGTTTCTGTTTGGAAAATTGGTGCAGTTCACAAAATTTGCCACGACACAATGCACTGAATAAAATTAATAAATGCATCCTCTGCAACAATAGTGAAAATTTTGATCACTTGTTTTTCTATTAAACATTTCCTTTTTTCTGAAATAATATGCAGAAATGCCTACAGTTGGTTGGTACGGTACCTTTTCAACACCATGGACACTCAAGTTTTGTCTCGATCAGCACCCTGGAATTGGCTCGACTTATTTTTACTGGAGGAATTCTTTATACACAGGTGCAGATTTTATTTAAAATGAAGCTCTTGAAAGTGAAAACAACAAAAAGTTATATAATATAAAAACTAACTCAGCTGAGTTTGGTCTGAGTGGTGATGTTCTAAGCGGAGTATTGAAGCTCTGCTTGTGTCGAGCAGAAGGGGCAGATTATAATAAAGCCTCTGAATTTCCCCAACTGTCAGGAGATCAATGAGGCCTCAGTTTCGCTTGGATCACAGCACTGATTCATTCTGGCTTACGTAAAGGCTTGTTCACATGGATGTTGTGAACTCAATCATCTTTTTTCCCCCCTAATAAAATAAAGATTCAGGAAAACCAAACTTTCACATGGACTTATCTTTAATATGCATCAAGAGGAAAAATTCATACAACAAAACTCTACATTAATGACTTCATTCTAGTCAATAAAACCAAAATAATGATGTTGCCTCCAGGGTTTCATTTTACAAAAATATTTTTTAAATCAAAATTTAATTCCTCAGAAGGTCGGAGGTTCAAGCCCTAGTTCTGGTTTCGCAGTTTGCTTGTTGGGCCCTTGATTAAGGCCCTTAATCCAGTCTGGTCCAGGGGTGCAGTATCATGGCTGACCCTGCGCTCTGACCCCAACCTACTGTACTAACAAGAAGCTGGGATATGCGAAGAATAAAGAATTTCACTGTGCTGTACTGTATATGTGATGAATAAAAGGCTAAACTTAACATTAATTGTACTGCTTGACCCATTTGCTATACAAAACTTGTCCACTAGATGTCAGTACAATGAGCTCATTAACTGAAGCTTTATGAACAAAAACTTTTGGTGAAACTCGTGTCTTAAAATGACGCTTCTGCAGTTATTCGTTTGTTCATTCATTTATGCATATTAATTTTATTTTGTAGTGCCCGTTTATTTATTTGTTTGTTTATTGCTCAGATTTAGGGCTGTACCTGTTGCAAAACTTTTTGTATACATCCTAATTAGTTGTACATAATGTTCTAGTTTAAAGTTTAATTTAAAACAAACAAAAGAAAATCATCATAAACGTTATTGAAAAAAATAGCGTTAAAACTTAAAACGAGGCCTTAGTGTAGTTCTTACCTTCATCTCCATTGGCAACAGCAGCACTTCCGGTGGTCCTGGAGGCACCAAGACTGCTACCAAACCTGAAGGTGGACATGTTTTTCCCCTGGAGCTCCCGCCTACGAAAACGTTCACATGTTAATTAGCTTTTTTTTTTATGGAGAAAGTATATGTACAACGATCACATCATACACTCACCTGTATCCCTTCCTCAACTCAATAAATAATTTAAAAACCAACACACAATTTCACCTCAAAACCTCAACGTGCCTTAAATACAGCCCCCAAGTCACGTGAGCACGTGGGAAGTCGTTTAAACCCCGCCCACTTCAATCCATCTCGTGCACAGCTTCACAGCCCTCTGGTCATGGTGTGCCTACGGTGGCCGTGAAGTGCAAAACAAATTAACAAAACTGAACAAAACAAAAAAAATAATAATAATTAGTTCTGGGTTTTGTTATTTTGTTCTGGGTTTTGATATTTAGTTTTTGAATTAGTTATTTTGTTTTCCGTTTTGTTAATTTGGTTTTGAATTTGTTACAGTATTTTGTTCTTGGTTTTGTTATTTTGTTCTTGAATTTATTTTGTGTTCAGTTTTGTTCATTTGTTTTGCACTTCAGGGCCACCGTATGTGCCCCCTGTCTGTAACCTCACGCAGGTTGTTCTATTAAACAAGTTTTGGGTTTTTCCTTCTCCCCAAAAACATCTCATTCATCTTCTTACCTTGTGTGAGAACAGGAGTTTAAAGTGTGGACAGCTGTAATGTACAGTAGAGTATAATTAACTAGAACACCATGTAATGCATCATGCTTAAATTATTTATACTCATCACTGTGGTGTGATGGTTAGCACTGTGGCTTCACACATCCAGTGTCGAGGGTTTGATTCTGGCCTCGGGGTCTGCGTATGTGGAGTTTGCATGTTTTCCCCGTGCTTGGTGGGTTTCCTCTGGGTACTCCGGATTTCTCCCACAGTCCAAAGACATGCAGATTAAAGACAATGCACATAGTGTGTGCGAGTGTGTGTGTGTGTGCGCAACACAGCTCTTCACAACCTTGTACAGAATAAGCGGTACATAAGAAATGATGAATGAATGAATTAATTAATCACTTAATAAAGACATCATCATCAAGCTCCTTGTAAAGTAAAACTGTATGTTTTATTATACTGCATGTATTTAAAAAAATAAGGGAAGACATATGTAGAAGTGAACACAAGGGAACCATTCCGTTATTTTTTACCAGCATAATTAATTATGTAATAAATTGCCTTATGATGGAAAAACAACAACAACAACAAAAAACTTTTAGATTAGACATTAATCAATTATAGGACAAAATGGTAATATTTTAAAGCAATTACCAGGTATCGTAACCATAACAATAAAATAGGTCACAATATTAAATAAGCATTCACAATCACAACTCATTATCTATATGACTTATCCTGTATACAGGGTCACGGGGAGTCTGGAGCCTATCCCAGGAGACAGGACAAGGTGCCAATCCATCACATGGCACACATACAGTGGGCAGTTGGCCTAATCTGCATGCAATCATGCCTTCGACATAATAATATAAGTTAATTTAAGTTATTAAGTTTGACCTTTTGTTATAAAAATGTGATATAGTGATGAACAGGGTGATATTAAATTAAATAAATAAAATTACATATTAAATTAGGTAAGTAAATAAAGCCATAACAAAAGGATGTATGATGTAATGTAACCAGTAGATAAAAAAAAAACAGTATTTAACATTTAATAACTGTTACAGTTTAGTTAGCTGTAATGAAGGGATTAAATATTAAATACTGTTTTTTTTAACAAAAATAATATCTAAAAGTTTATGCATGAAAAATAATGAGAAAATGATAAACTTTTTTATTATACACATCTACTGTTCTAAACACAGTTGTTATAATGATAGTTATTAGAGATAATAGCATATATTATATTTTAAATATACATTTAAATAATACACAGTATAATAATAAATTTGTCACATACACAGTCATACACAGTACGATATGCAGTAAAATGCTTATACGATCGCTCGTGACCTTAAAATCTAAATGATCAATAAGAAATAAATTAGGGAATGGAATAAGAATAAGAATAAAATATAGAAAAACTTAGCTGCAGAAAAAAATAGAACAACAAAATATGAAATATAGGATATAAAAAATATATTTTTTTAACTTAGCTGTACAAAATATAGACAATAATAATATTTAATTTTAAAAAAAATATTTTTATATCCTATATTTTATATTTTGTTGTTCTAATTTTCTCTGCAAATGTTTCATATATATATATTCTCTAATGATAATGTTCTTAAATAATCTCACATAAAGAACAAACATTAATCAGGCTTAAAAATGTTAAATGTAAATGTTACATAATAATAATAAATGCTTCAAGAGTAGGCACTTCGGCCCCGCCCATATCTTGAGCCACGCCCACTCCAAGTTGACAAGCGAGTTTTTTTTCTCAGTTCCAACATGGCGCTGTCCTGTGTGCGGATGTGCCGCGATGCTCCTCTGACTCTTCTGTGCGGGACGCGGGTGTCCGTGGGGTTCAGCGCGAGATTCTTCACTCCTACATTAACCAAAACGACACTCAGGTGACTCGGGTTTAATTGATCATTAATCGTGTGCTCGCTGTCCTGACAGTCCCATCTTAAACTGTCCACTGTTACCAGGCCGGGCACAAGTGACACAGCTCTGATTAAGGTCACTTAACATTACATTTATTGTAGGTTTTGTCCGTACGTTGGTCAGAACTCACTCTTTCAAATATATATCTATATCATCTCATACATTGGAAAACCCGAAACCAGTCTCATTAAATTTGTCTGTCCTGCTAGATTATGTCACAGCATTAGACAGAATCCTTTGCAGTACTTGGATATTTTATATAGGAAGGTCAGAGGATACAGCACCCCTGGGGCAGATTACAGGGTTACAGTGGCAACTTGCCAGTGCTGGGATTTGAACCCCAGACCTTCCGATCAATGACCCGGGAACCCACAGCCTTAACAGATTGAGCCACTGAGTGAAATCAAAATACTGAGTAAAAGCCCCTCACATTCCAGCAACCACTTTACTATATGTTCTCAAGGGTCAGTACTATATAAATGAAACGTGGATATACTTTAGAGTAGTACAGATTTACTGTCCTCTAACAATAACTCAACATACAGCCATTATTGTCTCAATAACTACCAACAAAAATGATTACACCCTAAGTGTCAGTATCCAAAGTGTCAGTATTTTGTGTGAGCACCATTGTTATCTATCACATCCTTAATCCTCCTGGGCCTGGAATTCACCAGAGCTGCACATGTTGTTGCTGGGATCCTTTTCCACTCCTCCATAATGATATCATGAAGCTGCTGGATGATGGACACATGACGTCACTTCGCCACCTTCCGCTTGAGGAGGTCCCACAGGTGCTCGATAGGGTTCAGGTCTGGAGACAAACTCGGCCACTGAAATAAATTATTAGGACTGCAGAATAATTTCTTAGTATTATAATCTACTTGCTCAGTGGAAACAAACACCTGCACCGATAGATATTAATTAGAAAAGCTGGACTTTTTATTCTACTAGGATTAGACCATATTTTCAGCACTGAAGTGGTATAAATGAATTTTAATGTGCTGGAGTCGTTTTAAAACAGGACAAACAGTACCAAACGTGATGAAAGGAAGGAAAAGAACCCAAAGGAACATAAACAGAAACCCCAGACAGACAGTAACCCCAGCTCAGGGTTGGTCGAACCAGAGACCCTGGAGCTGACTGTGTCAAATCTTATTAAAGACATAAAAGTGTTATATGGCATCATAATCTTTATTAAGCAAATGTCTCGTCTTCATCTCTTATAGACTCCCTTTAGCGAGGCAGTATTCATCTTCCCAAGCGAGGTACGGCCTCGGCCAAAGCATCGTGTCAAAGTTGAAATGGGCGAATGAAAAGTACGAGAGGTTTCTTCAACGCCGCTTCCCTAGATTCTTCATCCTCTATTCTACTTTTATGAGAGGTGAGGTTCAATCGTGTTCCATTATTTTGTAGTGAGGTTTTCAATGGGATTGACATTTTGAAATTTGAATTTATTAGTCAAATATGTGCAAATTTTTGTGCTGTTCTTAAAGAAAAAAGAAAGACACATGGTTAGGCATGTTTGGTAGAATTCTCAATCGTCTGCTGAGAGCTTGTGTGTATGTCCTTGTAGGATTCCGACTCTTCTTCGAGGATGCCCGAGAAGTGCATAGGATCAGAATTCGGATTATTAAAAACAGCATCGATCCCCAGAAGCTGCCTTACCGTGAAATGGAGAAACTCAGACAGGTGAGATCTTTTTTTTTTTTGGCATATATATACCCAAAGGGTTGTACAATTTTAACTAATAACTACAGCCTGTATTTCCAGCTAACAGTATTGTCAGGATTAACAGTACTATGATACTGATTTTTCACATTAAAGTTGAAGTTATTTGAAGTTATTGAATGTATGACATGCAGTACAGTGGATGGACGTTAGATGGCGACATAGTGCTGACACTTAGTTTTTCAGAACATAATTTCTTGCATTGTTGAATTTGAGTTAAATCTACATAAATATCCATTGATTTTCTGATTGGTGCTCGATAAAGAAAGTGGCTTGGTTTGCAAGAGGTCCAAGTGGATTATTATGCAGTACTAACTCATACCAAAAGTGTTTTTTTTCTTCTTTTTTTTTTAAAGTAAAAAAAAGTATTCCACACCAGAATGGAATAAATTTTTTCATCTAAAATGTATTTTGTCTTATATAAGGAAACGTATATAAAGGCTAAACAGAGATGCTTATCATATAATATTGTGGTTTAAATCTTACAAAGATATCTGCATATAAATCTGGACATGCCATTTATCAGTAAAGTACCTAAATGAAATCTTTGAAGATGTATCTTTGAGTACATAAAGCAAAAAAAATAATAATAATACTAATCAATTGTAATCATGATCAAGGAACCATTTTTAAATGTGTATTTATGTATTAAAACCAAGTCTTCATGTTATTACTGTATAAAACTGAAATCCTTCATATTTGTCCTGACAGTTCCACAGAGACATGATCAAAGCCATTCCACTGGTGATCATCTCCATTCCACCTTTTGCCAACTACCTGGTGTTTCTTTTAATGTAAGTATGGAATTTGTTTTTCACTCTACAGGTAAAAAAAGTGATAATGAGTAGAGGTGATTTTTTTTTTTTAATTATTCATCGGTATTATATTAATTTTAAGAAAACATATCTTTCTCTTTGTACAGCAGTGTGTATATTCCAGACCTGATTCAGATTCAAATGCTAATTTGACGAGTTCAAGTCAAATCGAGACTTTTGATTATGCAGAATAACAGAATGTAGTTCCTTATATGTCTCTATATAAACCCCTGCTACACTAATGCACTTATCCCAGCGTTTCACTAGCGCTTGGACACCATCAAAGTAGAAAGTTTTCTCAGTACGCCGGAGCCATGATTGGACTGCCTGCTTCATGTCTGAAACCCCGGCCTCTCAGGAACCCCTTTACTGACCCAAACATGTAGAAATGGCTTTGAGTGAGATCAGGACTGAGGAACAGGAGTGGCGATAACTCCCAGATGAGTTGGTGATCAAGCATTCCACTTACTGAATGTTAACGGGAGCGACTGCATATGGGCGAGAATGTCCTTTCACAGATGTTTGGCCTTGTTTAAAAGATTTGCACCGTTTAAATGTTGTACTGCGGCTAAGAGTCTCATCACCGAGAAATTTCATCACAAGTCCCGGTTTGACTTGAACGCCCCTTGAAATCTACAATCCCAGTGACCAGTAAGGAGGAGGACAGAGGTGCTGTTATAGGGCAATGATGTATCACGCCACCTGAAAGTTGATTATTTTCCAATAACAGCATGTCACACAGTCTCTTATTCCTGCTACAGTATAATACATCATTGTCATACTTTCCAGGTACCTTTATCCTCGCCAGCTTCTCATTCGCCATTTCTGGACGCCACAGCAGCTCGAGGAGTTCCAGCGAGCGTATCACGCCCAGAGGACGCAGCATCACCAGCCGCTGCTCGACGGGTTGAAGACGACGGCGTCTCGCGTCACGCACGAGCAGCTGAAGAGCGGACTTACGGAGCTGTGCGGAAAAGTGCGTCCCTCCACACGCCGCGACACGGATCGAGAAAAAGGGCTGATTATTAATATTTGTCCGTGTTTCCAGGTCCAGAGTGGAGCTCATCCGGTCGTGTCAGATCTCCACGCAGTGAGAAGTTTATTCTCAGGCCCTCCGCTGGGGATCAGAAGGATGGGAGAGGATCAGATGGTTAGTCCTTTATAGCAAAGTAACAGTCCGGGGTGGAAACTAGTGGAGTAATGAGTATGTGTGATTACACTGAAGTATTTTTTTTTTTTTTTAGGATATTTTATTTATGCATTACTTGAGTGATAAAAATACACAACTTTTCACTTCTTACATTATGTAGACTGATGCCAGACTAAATGTCCTCTCCAGTATTCTGCATGGTTTTACCTGAGCAGTCTATTTAGCTCTTTCCTTTTGCCGTAGCAATAATCATAGCACTGCTACCTCTGATGATACCCCTGATAACCACTGATGCGCTTGCTGATTATTGCTTCCAGAGAAACCTTTGCCGGCTGCTCTTCTTAACGCCCCGCCTCCCGGCGTTCTGGATTGGCCAGCGGTTGAATAGCCACGCCCTAGAACTCATGCACCTGGATCGTGCCATCGTCAACCTGGGACTCCATCAGCTGAATGACGTGGAGCTCAAAGAGGTGTGAGAGAACCACAATGCATATAGATCGTTAACGCTCATGTTTAGGATACACATGTGAATACATCTACAACAACATAGATTTCATCTGGCGGAAAGTTTTCGAATTCTGGTCTCCTCGATTCGTGATTGGTCATAAGGTGTTGGGCCAATTAAACAGCAGCTGTGACATGTTTTTGAAATTATATTAAAGGTCCCATATTTTACTATTCCTACCAACAAATTCTCAGAGCTCCTCTAAAGTGTGTGTGCATGTGTGTGTGCATGTTAATACCTGTCAGATTTTTCATTACTGTGATCTCCCTCTGTTTTACTCCGTTTCAGTGTCTTTGTAAATGAACTACTTATGACAACACCAGAGTTGCGCAACAAGCCAGGGGGGAGGGGTTTCTTCTTGTATGAGGTCACAATAGGGGGAAAAATCGAATTGGCTTGTTTAAAACCACTCAATAGGGAATGTTTTTTTTGTTTGTTTGTTTGTACACATACACTGAAGACCTGATTCTATTTTAATGCGTCGTTCCAATTCATAGTCGATTCTGTAACATCAGCTGATCACCAGAGCGAAATGAAAGACGTGTGCAACTGTTGATATGATGAGAAATTATGAATTATGTATATTTAGAATTTTCGGAAGGAGTCTGCAGTGTCAGCACTCCTGGACAGAAGTGTTTTTCATGTTTCAGTATGTTTGTTTTTGGTCACCATACAAGCTGGGGTTTCTCTTTTTTTCTTCGTACGAAAAAAGAGTTCTGGTGAGAGAAGGTCCGCTTATGTAGCAGAAGTGAGAACAGGAACTGACATGTTTCATTTTAAAGTTAAAAAGTATCAAGTCCTTCAGTGAGAAATAAAGAATTATAATTAAGACATGTTCGAACCTCAGGACATGGTGTTGCAGGGAAATAATGAACTTCAGAACAGTCACGGTAGCTCAGCTTTGTGTCATACAAACCCCGTTATTGATGATTTTCCAGTAACAACGTGTCCCATATGTATTATTTCCTGCATGTTTAATGCCTCACTCGTTGATCACGTGATGTCTGTTTGCAGGCGTGTTACGTTCGAGGGCTGAACGCGGAGCTCCTGAGTCCCGCGCAGTGCCGAGACTGGCTGTCGCAGTGGCTCCAGTTCTCATTGCACCTCAAAGGTGAGAGACAACCATGAACCCGAAAACCAGCTGTTAAAGAAGCATGACATCTTTGAAATGCAAGGTCCGGCCGAAGCACTTTACAAATGTTGACTTTTACGTACGATGATAAAATGAGTCCGAAGAAAGAAGGATGTGAAAGCATTGCACTTTACTTTCACTTCACACGCAGATGCATAAGGATGTGCGTTGCATTGCTGTGCGGATGAACCGCTAAGTAATACATGCACCGGGTAAAGTGCACCCTGCCATAAAAGTTCAGAGCAAAAAGCGTTTTTTATTATGTTGCATATCGTAAACATTTATATGCATATCGTAATGTAGGATACGGATACGGAGCAGACCTTCGAGCAAACATTTACTCTGTAACAGCTGTACAAATTAGCTTTTACACCGAGATGGGTTTGCATAGATACCAACTTTTCGAAAGAATTCATTTAATCAGTTCGAGTAACTCAGTTCTGTAGTGCTGTAGGCATTGAGACACTTTGTTGACTGACATAAATGAGAGGTTTTGCAATATTTGCACTTCTCTAAATGGGATCCCTTTTTTTCGTATATGCAAAAATAAATACATGGGAAAAATGATTTCACTATGTCTACCTACCGATGATAATTAACCAGAAAAGTGGACAGCAGAAAAAGCAGGGCATGATCACTAATAGATATACTGTAAGGAGAATCTTATTATTGGTCTTATTGCCCATCATCATCTTATCAGGTATTTATTATAACAGTAGGCAAATATGTGTACTGAGAGATTGTGAGAGATGCTTCTGGATATCTCATAGTCATATCTCAGCCATCTGATAGGATTTACCTAAATTAAATTAAAGGTCCCATTTCTTTAAAAAGTTGACACACGTCTCAGAACTCCCCCGAAGTGCGTGACATCAAATGATGCTTCTCAAACACGCTTTGTTTCACTCTTCGTCAGAGCTACTGCTGGGACACAACCCACCTGAGAAGTGCAGAGATGAGTAATAAACTATGAGGTCACAATAGGGGGGAAATCCCATTGGTTTGTTTAAGCCTTGGTTAATACAAGAATAGAAAAAGGAGACAAATCAGGTAATGTATTGTTATCTGTTTTTTTCTGGTCATTTATTTTACACACACACACACACACACACACATCAGAGTCTCATTTTAAGTTCACTTTGCATAAAAAACATACTTTATTATTTACGTATACTTTATTATATATATATATATATATATATATATATATATACACTACCGTTCAAAGGTTTGGGGTCACTTGCAAATTTCTTTGTTTTTGTTTAGTGATTTATTTTCTAC
>JAQMYJ010000015.1:4823632-4839522 GCA_030014305.1 Clarias laeviceps
AATCTCAAGTAAACTTTTTTCATGTTGTCATTATGGGGTGTTGTGTGTAGAATTCTGAGGAAAAAAATGAATTTAATTCATTTTAGAACATGGCTGACATAACAAAATGTAGAAAAAGTGGTGCGATGTGCTTTTAAAGGTTTCCAAATCATCTTAATATGTTTTCACAAACACTGATGATGTGGGAGAAACTGGAAAAGTTTTATTATTTATAATTTCAACATATGTTAAGCATTTCAACTTTTAAAGTTGTTTATAATATACATGAAATACAAGAGTTTAAAAAATAGAATCAGTTTTTAAAACAATTTGTCTTTGAAGAACGCTAAAGTACAAATATATGAGCTGTAATGTGACCAGGATAGATAGTAATTCACCTTTTAATCACCATCTATGACTTAAAACTAGATGTAGCTGTTGTCAATCTACACTCTGTATAGGTCCATTTCTGTGTATAATTTCTGGCATGGAGAGAACGCATTTACAAAATCTTAAATGTTTAACTGGAACATGAAGTAAATATTCCTGACGTTCCAAGGTGGGGATCACATGACCTCGTAGCCTTTGCGGATGCCCCTCATCAGCGTACAGGCGAACACGACGCCCAAGATCTAAAGCAACACAAGCGAGAATGAGAGAGATGAGGCGAGGGACTGGAACGTGGGCATTTCTCTAAAACATTCAATGTGCTTCGAAAAAGAAAACGGTCCGTTACCTCGATGAAGGCGATAACTAGAGCTGCTACTCCAACCCAGAGAAGGTTTTTCTTCAGGTCTTCCACCACGACTTCAGCACAACCCTAAACAAAGAACAACAAAGCGAAGTATCCTCGTTAATACACTTTGAAATGTGAAAGGATCGAAATTGGTGGCGAGTTTTATGGTTGTTTTGAGAGCTTTAGGTTACGGTGTGAAAAGCTTCCGGGGAAAGCACTGCATCTTCTTCTCCACTTACCCCATCAAAGATTTTCTTGGTGTCTTTCATGGCTCCGGCTCCACAGCTTTTTGTCTGGTTCCTACAGCAGGAGTCTGGGACGGAGTTATGGTCAGGTTTGTAGGCTTTCCAGTCGGAAGCGTTCACTGATCCACAGCATTTCAGCTACACACACACACACACACACACACACACATATATATATATGAGATTAGGTGATTAAATAAAATAAATTATTTAAGGGTGCTATGGTAAAATAACTACAGCCACCGAATGCAAAGGAGATTTACTTGATTTTGTTCCTCTTAATTAATAATAAGTACACATTATGCTTTTTTTTTTTTTTTTACACTGTTTATAGGATGGGACCAAGTACTATCAGCGAAGGATTCGGCAGGATTAGTTTTTTTATGAAATTATTTACTTTATTAGGTTGCTTGCTTGAGATGCTTGAAAACTCAAAAATTTGACATTTGGTCAGACATTTGTGCAGTCATGTTCTGGCAAAAGACTGGACCGGAGTGTGGGGAAAAAAAAAAAAAAAAAAAAAAAGGACTCGAGCATCTCCTGAGACATGTTACTTAATAGTAGGCATCCAAGTTTTGTTTTTATATGCATGAGTCTCTCATTAAGACAGAAATTTCACAATGGCATCCATTAACTCCGCCTTGTGAGAAGATAAAAACTTGAAGTTAACTGGACTTTATGAAAACCTCGAATGAGAAATTTGGTTAAAAATAAAAAATAAAAAATAATAATAAAATCATGAGAATGGAGCCATTTAATAGCCACAACTGTGTGGCCGTAATAAAAACACTTCAGTTTGCTAGGGCACATAAACATCATCAGATCATTGTTGGAGCAATTGAAAAAGGTCATGTGGTCTGATTGGTCCAGATCGACCCTATTCCAAAGTGATGGGTAAGAATGAAGCGATGCACCATCATGCATAGTGTCCACTGTACAAGCCTCTGTGTCGCAGTGTTATGATCTGGGGTTGCTTCAGTCGCTCAGGTCTAGACTCAGCAACATTATGTGGCAATAAAATGAAGTCAGCTGACGACCTGAATGTACTGAAGCACCAAGTGATCACATCTATTTTCGTGTATTTTGAGTTTTTCTTCCCATGAGGACGAGTGGTCTAATTCCTCTGTACAGCATAAGATATACATACGTACTTCTACGTAGTAACACCTACATACCCATACTAACGCTCTTTTACATTCTCCTTCAAATTGAATGCGACACTGAATAAGGAACTCTTTCTCAATTAGTCCACAACGTCTCATGTGATAGAGCTCATATTTCAGAAAATATATTAACGTTCACTTCCTCATGTTTTTAACATGCCAATAGACTAATGGTAACAGAAAGAAGACATTTACATGGACCGTCTTCACTGATACCAGCAAGCAAGTTAGCCGGTGTTAGGCCATGTTAGTTTACAGCAGCCAACTCTCACAAACCTTCAGCCCTTTCAGTCTCCAAAAGCTGCAAAAAACATGCAGCTCGTCACGTTACTGAGAAACCAAAAAAATGCTACAAAAACAATCTCTCTCTCTCCTGAAATAATAATGCATAAACATTTAATATACAGTGGTTAATTAATATGGACCATCCACCGTACTGTACAAGCTACGTGATATTAAACACCACCTGGCCAATCAGAATGGAGCCTTCAGCAGCACCGTGTTCAAAGACGAGTTTGTGAATTTTTTACACCAATGAAAGCTCACAGTTGATGTGTTAGTAGTGATCAAGTGGAAGACAAACCGTTTGCTGCATTTTGTCCACGTCGTTCCGAATCTCTGTCTTGTTGTTGTAATTGTGGATCATGTCCTTCATGCCTTTCTCCACCATAGTCTTCAGCTGTAGGAGAAGACAAGGATATATAAAAAAATCTAATTTTGTAAAAGTTGTGCTTTCATTAGATAAAATACACTTAAAAATTGAAGAAATGACTAATTTAAAGTTTGCATATTGATTTTCTTAATTTGACCAAAGATCTACAAATTCCTGGACTGTATTATTTTACAAAACCTCACCTGGCCTCTAAAGACATATGCAGTAATAGCTATTCCAATTTCGATGATGATGATGAAGGACAGCAGGACGGCAAACTGAGGAGGAAAAAACAGCAATAAGAAACAAGGGTTTTTCCAAACATACACACAAAAAAAAAAAACATGGAAACTACTAAGAAGCGTGAAATCTAAACAAGTATCCTGTTGGACCTGTTGGTTTAGAATTCTAAAAAAAAAAAAAAAAAATACAATCCAAATTAAGTCCATAAACCATTCAATCCTTAAGGAGAATTCAATTTTAAATCAATTTACTTTTTGGCCTATTTAGTTTGATTTAACAACCTTTAAAATTCACATTAGTTTTTAAGATTTATGTTTCAAAAAACATAAATAAAAACACAAGCCTCTATATTTTAATTGGTTTTTACAGTGTTAGCTTTTTCATTATAATGATTCAGTTTTCATATAGTTAAAAAAAAAAATTATATATCAGGCTGCACAAATTCAGCCAGGCAAAATAAGGCTGGCAAGAGTCAATCTCACGTGACACTCAAATTAACTGGTGTGAAACGTCTCCTTTGCGTCCCCCTGCCTTACCGTAGTGACCATGCAGTAGTTATCCTTCCACGCTCCGCAGCAGCCGAAGAAAGCGATGAAGAAGATCACGACTCCTACCACGATGATCACGAGGGGGGAAGAATTGTTGGCCAACTGCTGAACAGCGGGAATGTCTTTAACTGCCACCTTTACCAAAACGCCCACTACGATGAGGGCCAGGCCGCACAACTACACACAAAGGAACAAACGCATTAGAACAATGTATTAGAAAACCTGGGCTTCAGCCACATGTACGAATTCCCATTTCCAACAAGCAGAAAGTGACACACAGAGCCTCACACCAGTCACCTGTCCCAATATTTCTGATCACTTGAAAAATAAGTGGGTTTAAACAAAAGGTGTTTAAAAAATAAAAATAAATTAAGCTGTTTAGCACATCTAGATTTAAATTCTGATCCATCATCTTCTATAATTAAAAAAATATATATATTTACATAATATTTTTTATCTCTGTAAAGATGCGTTGCAACAATGACCATTTTTTAAAATGTGCTATACAAATAAAAAAATTAGCGTGTTGTCAGTGTGTCACAAAATATATATATTATATATATATATTTTTTTTTTAAAGCCCATGCTATTCCAATACTTTTATTTAATACACACTGTCCCCTCCAAATTTGTGTTGGTTTTCCATTAATTGTATTTTATCCTCATAATAAAGTAAATACAGAAAAAAGAGGAACCGAGAGAGGATATTTATGGTGGAGGTATAGAAGTAACAATAGAACAATCTGCTTATGAATCACGTGTGTCAGTCAAGCCCAAAGGTGAGAAGTAACAGTGTACAGTTTTTTTTAAGCATACACTTTTACTTCCTACTTTTTTAATTTAATTTGACTCCACAGTTACAGTCCTGTACTGATTTTGTTTTTGCTTTGCACATCTAAGCTGATGCACTATTACTATTGACTTCATTGCTACACTTGCACTCATACGATGTACATTAGGAACACCTCAAACGACCTGCGTCTCACTATAACGAGCACTTTTTCCTGATAATGTTCCAATACATCTGGCCCTTGAGAATCAAAGAAAACTGTAAGCATTGATGAATTTTCCAAATGATACTCGACTTTTGAACTTTTTCTCGGTCGGCGATTGAGGAGGTTTCCGCTCCATACTCGTAGTGATGAATCCGTGTCTCATCACCAGTAATGATTCTCTTTAAGTTTCGCCTTCCTCAGAGAGAGAATCGCTCCAAACTCTGTTCGCAGATATTCTCTCTTCAATCAGTTGTTTGGCACCAGGTTCACCCTCAGACTACAAAAAGAATCATTGCACACAGCGGTGACTGGGGAGACAGTGGCCTTGAATTGAAAGCGATGATAACAGACGACCAACAGAGGTTTTTATATAACCGGAGTGTGGATCGTTTTTGACTCACTCACTCTCGTATATATACTTGTTAAACCATAAGTATGATTTAAATTCTTAACAAATAAGACAAGTGAAGTAGAACGAGACCTGACCTAACACACATCACAGTTATCTGCCTCACCAATTTCTATTGTAACAGCTAGACACTGGCATTCAGATCATTTTATTAAATATGAAATTATTTTTCTTTCTATTACTGTTACTTTCACACACTTTTTTTTTATTTATTTTTTTTTATTTACTTTTCTCCTACAGTGTCAATGCAGAATTCAAAGCTGTACTTCAACTCTTTGCAGAACGTATTTACAGTAGGTGTGGTTTCACTTTTACTCAAGTCAAGAATTTCATTGTTTTCATCACCTCTGTGGATAACTAACACTTCAGCTTTATGTTGAAATTTTTCTATGTAAAGCAGACCATATGATACATGTCTTTCATAATTTGTAAAAGTTGCACTTTTTTTTAATTTTTTTATTCATATATATATATATATATATCGTTTTATACACGACTACATATCTTTCACACAACAGCACAATGTGTTAACTGACAACACGGTCACATGATTCGCACATGATCACATATTCGTCACAGTCACATGGTCACATGTGAGCTGTATGCGTGTATGATTTTTTTTTTTTATGCACCGAGTGAGACTTCGAGAGGGTCACGCTTCCCTGCTGTTAGTTTGTACTAAAACCTTCCTATTGCCTCTACGGTATTTGCTAAAGGGGTTGTGTTTCAGAAGGGCATCAGAGTCATGCCACAGTGTAAGTAAGTAAATACACAAGAGATAATCAGGAAAGCTCCGGCTGGCACGCCTTGGCCCAGGTTTACAACGCAACGCGGCGACAAGACAGCGAATGTTAAATATACTTCCCTGGAGCTTTTAAATACAATAAACCCTCGGCTGTTAGATTTACCAGATAAAACTATTACAAATTATGTGTGAGCGAAACTGAAAAACATTAAAGAATTTTAATTTAATGACATCTAAAGATACTTAAAATTTTAATATAGATAATATAGTTAGTGTAAACATTGTTTCACTAAATCTTCCAAAAAAAAATTATGCACGATACCTGTATTTAATTACAGGTAAGTTGCGGAATGTCCCTGAAACAAGCAAGTTCCTGTTCCCACTAACATAACAACGGCAGTAGTGATATACACACATTCCGTTATCAAACACACACAGGAAAAAAACCTTTAGTCATGGAGAAACTGAAAACTTTCCCATGGAAGAAAAACCCCCAGCAGTGGAGACTCTGAGACCCTCCATGTATGTATAAAGAGTCTCCTTAAAAAGGAAACTTCACCTTATCAAGCATTTTATTCTTTTGTGCTGCTTTGGCCTTTCCTGTGGGATCGGATCGGATAGAAAACAAACAGAGAGCAGTGTTACCGGTTTGCATTATCCGTATTCACATCCTCATCTGTGACACACAGGCCAACACCAATGCAAATATTTAAGCACTGACAGCAGTTCGCACTTTCAGACCGAGCTGCTGGAATGGAGCTTCCTCTACTTTCCAAAGCTTCCCAAACAGCTAAGAGGTTTTGCCATTATTTCCAAGCCCTCTCCCCATCCAAACACAACACTGCTGATTACTGAAAACGGAAAAATGTTGATCCTCACATGATCGCGCTCACATGATGTCGTCAGAACACCTTAGGAAACGGAGTCACATGGTTACCTCACACTCTCGCTTACTCACACTCAGTAGTGCTCTGGGGTGGGGGTGGGGGTGGGGGCGATTGTAAAACCATTCAGTAGTTCCTCCCTCCCAGCTTAAACAGACTGGAAATAAAGACTTGAGGCTTGATCTTACTTTTGAATTTTTGAGAGACGCAGTCAGACAGGAAATGATCAGACCACAAAACCCAGAGGAAGTTCATGTCTTGGGTTATGCGTGTGGTGGAACTTGTACATTTTTTCCTTTACGTCTTGGTCAGCTGACTTGCTACCACACAAATGACTAAGTTTAGTAAAGGGCAACTTCAAAAAGCATGTTTTATATGGACAGAGTCTTTAAAGCAAATTAAAACTTTGCCCCAGAAGGCAAAATCTAGCACTGAATCTGTTCATGAAGCCGGACTACACATGATTGGCTAGCTGATCACCATGGCAACAGGATATTTATAGTATATTTACATCTAAAACCAATTTGAACAAGATATTGACTTAATTAAAGGTAGGATTATCATATATATAAAATTACTAATTTGATAAACATACATTTTTAACTTAACAATTGAGAGACTTTAGGCATTTTATCTGTGACTTGTCGGAGTTGAATTTTTATTGGCTCTTTTTCTGCTCTAAAACACAATCAGATCTTATGTTTCTACAACACTGTGACCGTGACGTAGCTTCTGCTGTCCATTATGCCGCAGTAACGAGAAGAAACTTTGAATTTTTACTCTGTCCAACTTACAGAGGGTCTTTATAACCAGTGATCAGTACATTATAAACACGACATGGCTTGCTGGAAAGCTAGCATTGTTTAGCCTGACATTTACAGCATACCTCCTTCTACAGTTAAAACAAGCTTATCCAGACCTATTTAATGTCCAAAACATATTCACCATAATAGCTCAAGTTAATCAAGTCCAAGCCATCCAACTTACTTCTAAATATACAAAAGTCAACCATGTAACAATGATAATAATTACAAGTGTAACAGTGCTCAAGTCATGAATAGACTTTTTGTTTTCCATTTGGTTTCCTAATTAACTTTTTTCATTTGGTTTTCCATTTGGTTTACTTTATTTCAAAAGCCCTCCAGTCTAACTTCCAGAGAAATAAGATCTAATTACATCATAACACGGAAGTGGACTCTCGCTTAATAGCTGCACATTATGCAAGGGGAAAGAAGGGGGCAGGGAGAAAAAAAATAACGAAAAAAAAAACCTCAGCTGAGCGACCATCATGAGTGTGTAAAACATTTTTATATCGTTCAGCACCTCTCATTCACCCTACATGTCCTTAAGTCAAATAGAGTGTTAACAAGAATAATGAGGTAAAAGAAAAGGGTAAGCATTAGAGCTTTTGAATTATTCTTACAGGAATTAGTGATTACTAAACAGACTATATTTCAGCCATCTGGGTTAAAGATATCCCAGGAGGCTCGGTTTTGCATCCTGAAAACCATATGGATGGTGTCACACTTTAATGGAACTGACCGTGTCATCAATTTCACAGCAATTACAAACAAAAATAAATGTGGGAAGAGGGTTACAAAAGGTTATATTGCACACTGTTATTACTATGAGGGATTCACATGTGTAACTATGATGGAAAAAACTAGAGTGTGTGTGTGCAGTGACTAATGCTAAGTCACCGAGGTCTGAAGACTTACCCAGAAGATAAAGTTGAAGAAAAAAAACAGGAACTTCAAACATTTCATTCCTGCTCCCTCCATAGTGCTTTATATATGGATTCTGAAAAAAATATATATAATAATAAATAAATAAATAATCAGATATGCAAACTACAAATCTGTCTTCAATGTATCTGTCTGGATGTAGTTTCATTTGAGGTATCCATCTTATAGTCGTGAGTACCGGCTATTTACAAATGCTCTAACCAACATTACTAAAGAAGGATGTACTGTAAGTAGGTTTTAGTAGTTTATGTTTTACATACCCAGAAGGCTGTGAGCTCAAATTCCAAACCTGCCAACAAGCCAGTATTAGGGACTTAAGCAGGACGCTTAATGCTGAACTGTTTGGATTGGATTGTGCTTCAGTTGTAATCAAAAGCATTCCATCTCCCACTTTGTTACTACAGTCCTGCTATGGAACATCACTTACTCCTCCTGAATAATCCCACTGCATTTAGCCAAAGTAAACGTTCACAGTGTGATGAATGTACAGATCTCTACGCTAAACTAGAACGTCAAAGTGGGAAGGGGAGCATTCAAATTTAGTGGAAGTCTACATATCCAGTGTAAACAGATAATACAGACCCTAACACGCCCATGTTTAAAAATACACAGCACATCTAGAGTGTATTTACATACTTGATGGTGATAAAAAAAAAATCATTTGTTACAAAGGTTTACCTAATGAACGAGTGTCAGATTTCAACCTATAGCCATTTTCATACTTTACTGTACTATACAGACACACACAGTTCTGGAACAGTTCTTTCTAGAACAGTGTTATCAAGTACATTTGCAAAAACTAATCAAGCACCATGAAGAAAGTGGCTCTCATGAAGACCTTCCCAGGAAAGCAAGACCAAAACATACCTCTGCTGCAGAGGAGAAGTTCATATATAGAGTTATAAATTAACAAACAGCACCTCAGATTAGAGCTGTTCTGAAGGTTTTACAGAGCATGAATATAAGATACATCTGTTCGAGGGAGATTATTGCATATTTTGGATGCCTTCAGCATTGTTTTGCAATAAAGAAAGAAATAAAAATCAGGAAAGCCATGGAATTAGAAGGTGTGTCCAAATTTTTTTACATATAGTCTGTGTGTGTGTGTGTATATATACACAAATCGCTGCACATTCATTGTTTCCACATACATAGTGTATATATACATACATCTTCCCAGTTGTGTTTGACTAATGGCACTTAGTTATTAACCTAGTTAACCCAGTGTAAGTATCTATCCAGTGATGTAAACTTTAAAGCACTATTTGTAAGTCGCTCTGGATAAGAGGGTCTGCCAAATGCCTAAATGTAAATTTATGCCTAAATGTAAAATGTAAATGTTATTTAATATATAGTATTTTTAATACATACTGCACGCTGTACATATGACCCCGTAACCTTATTTAACTACATCTGTTATGTTTTGTAAACTTATGCACTTATGGTTACAGACTAACTGCATTTCAATGACTTTGTAAATGTACTTTGCACAATGACAATAAAGTTGAATCCAATCTAATCTAATCTAATCCTTGAGTTGCACAGTTTCAATCTTAAGAAGATTGTTGATAAAACTACACAGTCTATTAAGTGGTACAGTAATGTTCAAAACTTTGTACACCAGGTTGCGTGAATTTTGTTGTCACTTAAAAACCAATATATATACACGAGCTGTGATAAATAGTGACTGTAGAAATTAGTAAAACTTTGTAATTTAGACTATCTATCACACATATGGAGTTCCCAGTTTAGTATGCGTATGGGTGGAACAGTTCTTGAGGGGATTTTATGTGTAGGTAACTTTTGTTTTCTCTAATAAAAAAAATAAAAAAAAAAGGAAAAGACTTTATTGTTGTACATTCAACCATTTATCCTAGGGGCTTAGTTAATGATGAAAGACTATGAAATAAAGCTCCTCCTGACACACACTAATATAAAGATTCTTTTTTTATTAAAAAAAGGAAAAAAAATTCCCATCAGACAGCTTCCCAAACATTCCCATAAAAGAGTATATCGAAAATAAACCGAAATCTCAGCGTAGAGTTGATTCAGTTCAAATGAGTCGGTTGAAGTGAGTCTGTTAAAATGGGCCGGTTGAACTGAAGGTGTTCGAATGAGTCGGTTGAACTGAAGGTGTTCGAATGAGTCGGTTGAACTGAAGGTGTTCGAATGAGTCGGTTCACCTTAACGTTATTTTACAGACCACGTACATTAAAGGAATCACAAGACGCCTGAAAACAAACTTGCGCGCTTGTAAGACTGGTTTATCCCCTTAACTGATGATTCATTTCCCATAAACTCGAATGAAAAGAAAAATGAACGAGCATGAAATTTTACTGACACGTGTTTTTAACTCTTTCGCTCACATAAAGATGGTTGTTTTTCTTTTTCACCTGGACGCCCAAACTCATGTCAAAAGGCATAATGATGTAATAATAGCCTTTACGTAATAATAAAAAAACGACATGGTCCAGGTTACATTCTAGGTTAAATCTTTTTTTTCTTTTTTTTTTCCATATAACGTTGATGTTAGTGATAATGTTAATTATTACATCAAGAGTTAAAAGGTAAAACTAGTTCCTCCATCTTAAAACAATCTCCGTGTTTATAAGCGTTCTGGGAAAATCCCCTGGCGTCACTCCGACTAACGTTTAATCTAAATTCTAGTGCTTTTTATTATGATTTTCATTATCAAAGCAGGTGAAATTTATTATACCAACTAATTCCAAGTAATCTTAAAAGTTACATAGAAAACGTTTTTATTAAAGACGAGCTTAGAGGAAAAGGGAGGGGTAAAAGTAACAGTCTAGGAAAAACAAAAAAAACTACAAACAATACATAGCGTTCCTATTTATACCCAACTTTAATTAACTCGTAATTCGATTTAACACCAAAACAGGGTTTTTTGGGAATGAGGAAAAAACGCAACCAGAAAAAAAAACTCCCAACAGCACAAACTAGTGTATAGTAACTCAGCCTTAACATTTCCCTCTGTTTAAACACCCGTGTATCATCACACAAGTTAAAACACTCCGATATAAACACTTACCTTAAGCGTTGGGGAAACGAGCTGAGACGCAAAGCGGTTCGAATGAAGATTCCGGTTCCTTCTGCTTCTTTAAAATGGCAATGGTCTCTCTCTCTCTCTCCACCCTCACCCTACACCCCACCCTCAGCCTCAATCCTTTATGTCGTCATTGTTTGCTTACTCACTAGACAGAATACTCAGAAAATGAAGAAACTGTTTCCCCCAAGGAGTGTAACTTTATTCACATACAGGAAGACTTATTTATAATTCACAGAGAAAGGAGAAAAGTTCAGCCTGTCTTCTAAAAAGTATTAATCTGTGAACTATCTGCTATATTATTACAGTTTCTCTTTGGGATCAATCAATCAATCAATCAATCAATGAGTGAATCTATCTCTCTATACTTTTATCTATCTATATTCACATACAGGAACACTTATTTATAATTACATGAGAAAGGAGAAAAGTTCAACCTGTCTTCTAAAGAAAATAAACTGGCTGCTCTCTCTATCTATCTATCTATCTATTAATACTTTTATGTATGTATGTATCTATCTATAAAGTATATCATGGTACCTGACCCTACAATATAAAGCAAGAAACAAATAAATGTAATAAAATGCTTGACAAAATGACACACTGTGACTATTCTGTCGCTTCTTCTGTCATCATTACCCTGAACGGAAATAGAAAAAGTAGTTTCATGAATGCAAATACTGTAACATCATTTGTTGTCCCTGTTGAGTCCGGTTCCTCTCAAAGCTTTTAGATGTTGTTTTGCTGAAGCTCAAAAGACTACACAGTTACAAAGAATTCCCCAAGTTTCAAGTTTCAACTAGTCCACTGTGATTTGTGCTCTAGAAGCTGCTGTGTGCAACCATTAACTGATGACTGAAAATACAGCTATAACCGAAACCGAAATCACTCTGGCTGTTAAAAACTCATTGCTGCCATCTCATGTTACATAACTGATTCACACAGTATAAAGACGAGGCACTGTTATGTTTAGTAAGTGCAAGGTGCTGCATACTAACACCAGACCAGTTGTAAAGCATGTTAGAGGTAGTATAATAGTGATTGTCTATATATGGGGCTGACCTATAACTTTTCTATGACCTCCAAGAAACTTGATATCTTACCAAAACAAATTTACATTCGAACAATATCACCATAGGGGCATGCTGGCTCAGCAGCGATATGGGTTCAAATCTCTCCTCAGGTCTGCATGCCGGAGTTTCCATGTTTTCCAGACAGCTTAGTGGGTTTCCTCTGAGTTTTCTGGTTTCCCCCTATGGTCCAAAGACGTTCATTGGTTGACTCGTTTCCAAATTTCTTGTAGTGTGTGTGTGTGTGTGTGTGTGTGTGTGTGCCTGGGGCCTGTAGTGGGTTGGCATCCCATGCAGGGTGTTCCGTGCATTGTGCCCTGAGTTTCCTTTGAAAGTTTACAGACACTCAGCAACCTGATAAATGGAAAATAAACAAATGTCACCAAAACATGAAAATCACTTCAAAACACATGCTGTCTGCTTGAAAACACCAAGCTAATACTATGATACTATTAATATAAATTTTTAATAACATGATAAATAATAATTTTTAAAAAATCATACAACTAACAATTTTTATATTGATAGTCAATATATCTATCTAGTCTAATCTGCAGTCCAAAGACATGCAGATTAGGCTAATTGATGTTCCCAAATTGCCCGTTGTTTGTGAATGAGTGTGTGAGGGTGTGTATGTGTGTGTGCCCTGCGAAAGATTGCCACCCTGTCCAGGGCCTCCCCCGCCTCGGGTATAGACTCACTGTGTGTGTGTCACTCGTATAGTCAACATACGTGCACGAGTGTTTAGTATGACATTGTGATCTCGTGTGTGTACGCACATGTAAAGCAAAAGTAAGTGTCACTAGAGAGGTTCCTTGTTAAAGAAGGTTTCCCCACAGAGCAGTGTTTCCGCTAGTGTGTGTGTGTGTGTGCGCGCACAAACACATACACGCGGGCACAAACACACACACGCTAACAGAAACAGTGCTCTGTGGGGATTCTTTTCAAAGGTACAGTGCAGGTTAATTTTTTTATTTTTACTTTATATTTTGTATAAATTATTTTATATGAATATCTTTGGGTTGTGGAACAAATCATCAGAGTTTCTATTATTTTTTACGGGGAAATTCACTTTGATATACGAGTGCTTTGATATACGAATTATGCTTGCAATCCAGGATTTAACTGTACATATTACAATGTCATCATGATAAAATTAAGCTAAATTATTTTAAATCCATTGTAATTTCATCTGCATTAATAAAGCAGTGTTTGGTTACAAATATTTTTATTTATTCTTGTGCTTAAGGAAATGAACACACATAAGGGAATAATTCTTTAAAACAGATTCAGTGTTAATTTAGTGCATGGTATGATGATTTGGAGTAAAGGTTAACTGTTACTAATGTAAGTGAAGTAAATCACACACACACACACACACAGGATTTTTTCCTAAGTGCCAACAGCACTTTGCTCTTATTACATCACTTCCCTCTCTTGTATTTCTTCATTCATGAACCCCCTCTTTCTTAGGAAGCTGTCTCTTCCTGCTACATGGCTGTTGCGTTGTCCAACAACTGACCAAAAGAGGTAGGCGTTCAACTCTAACCGGGACTTTTCTACTGTATATAATCCCCTGCTACACTAAATCACTTATCCCAAAGATTCACTAGCGCTTGGGTATCATCAAGGTAGAAAGTTTTCTCAGTACGCCAGAGCTATGATCGTACTTTCTGCTTTATGTCTGAAATACTGGCCTTCCGGGAACTCCTTTAATGGCCCAAGCATATGCAAATGGCTTGAAGCGAAGTCAGAACTGGATGGGGGATGTGGCAATCATTTCCTGTAATGTGCAAGTGTTGCATGTGCAATATGAGGTTGTGCAGTGTCCTGCAAAAATAGAACGCCTTTGGTGACCAAATCAGGCCTTTTTTTTTTTTTAGAGCATTTTAATCACTGAATATTGACAGGAACAACTCCAGTGGAATGACGTACGGTCTTCTTTAAAACGTTTGCACAATTGAAATGTTTTTTTCTGAGGCTCATCAATGTACTGTGCTTGTCTTCTGTAGTCTTCTGTCAATGTCAATCGGTCGTACACCTTCATTTAAGACAAAAGTCCTGATGTGACTTGAGCGTCCTTCGTAATTAAAAGCAGTTGAGAGACATTGGAGGAAATCACAACTTGATGCTGATCTTCCCTTATACATCTCTCTTCTGTCCAAGTTCTACAAAGGAAAACTAGAAGTCTCTGCACATGATCCTCACAAGCTCCATGACATATTCTTCTTCACTTCCTTACCCACCACCTCCTCTTTCAACATCCTCTCTACTTGCTGATGATATCACCACTTTCTTTGATGGGTGGATTAGAGAAAAAACTCTCTTATTCTCCCTTGAAAGCATTGTCTGACTTTCTATCTCTCAGAAAAAAAACCAAGATCCCAATCAGCTTCTAAGTGGCTCACTTAAACTGTTCTTATGAACTGTTCTTCTAGGCATTATATTATGAAATCACTTAAAGGTCATCAGTCCTTATCCATCTTAATAGCCTTTGACACAGTCACAAGACTCATCAATCCTCATGAGTCATGGAACATGTGATACATCTTGGAAATACTGTTTCCTACTTGGAGGGATGGTCATATCAGGTGACATGTAGGGAACTCACAGACTCTCCACTGGTGGTCCACAAGGCTTAATGCTGGGTCCTGTTTGGTTTTTACCTCACATACCTTCTTGGTGAGGCCATACCTTCATGTGGGTTTTCATACCACTTCTAAGCTGACTAAAATCAACTGACCCTCCCTCAAATTTTTGCATAAAACCCAATATACAGTATGTGATAGTCATCATGTGATGACAGCTCATCACCTAAAATGGAATCCTACCAAATCTGCACTGCTGTACATTCCTGGGGACTCCCTACTAATGTGCAGTATCCGCTGTCTGCAATTAATACAGAATCAGGCGGTGCAATTTGTTTTCAATCTCTTCAAGTTGTTTCAAAACCAGACCAGCGTCCATCAGTAGTAAAGGATTTATCGCACCTTGTACTGGTACTGCACCATACCCCCTCTGACCCTCTAGTACAAATAGCACATAGTACAAAGAAGATATCCACCATGTCTCTTCTCTGTAATGTCCCTTACAGAACATGTCATCAAATAAAGACTCACCTCTTTACCAAGTCCTTTGAGTCACTTTGAGTTTTGTGTGCCAAAAACCGGCACACAACAGCTTTCACAATTCAGCCTGCGTTTAGATGGGTGTACTGTTACTACCAGCTCGACAGTAAAAGACCTGGAAGTAATATTAGACAGTAACTTGTCCTTTGAAAATCACATTTCAAATATCACAAAAACAGCCTTTTTCCATCTTAGAAATATTGCTAAATCTTATCCGTATCTGATGCAGAAAAGCTAGTTCATGCATTCATGACCTCCAGACTGGACTATTGTAATGCATTACT
>JAQMYJ010000015.1:4848286-4858490 GCA_030014305.1 Clarias laeviceps
GCCCTTCCTGACACAACCCTCTGCATTTATCCAGACTTGGGACTGGCACAAGAAGACACTGGATTGCGCCCCCCCGTAATAAGAATATGCCAGGAAAAAAAAAATCCATCCTCGTTGCTAAGTTTTCTGAGAAAAATCAAAATTAAGCTTCCCTGTGATACCCAGGCCTATGCAAAAGCACTTATGCCTTTAATGAATGATTGTGAGCTATTATGTATTCGCTGTGTTCCAGTTTCAAATATATATCTCTTCTTTCATAAAGAATCAGCCAATGTGCTGTACTCCAAATTACCGTAATGACCATGCAGCAGTTCTTGCTTCTCAGAGATTTTCTCCATTAATTTGGTTACTTCTAATATACAACAGTTAGTTCTCACCAAGTAATCTGATTGGACGATAGGCATTTCATGAGTGCCGAATCACCTTTGACCTGTCTGTGTTCTTTTATGTATGGCTACAAAGCAAACTAGCTCCTAACACAAAGCTAAATCAAATCACTCTCCAACCCCTAATCAAGGGCACTATTTGGAGTGTGTGACAACGGATTGTATTCCCTAGAGCATGAAGTTACTGGAAGCTGATGTTCTACTGGGGAATAAGTGTAAATAGAATTAAAAACGTACGAGATTTCCAGGACTGTCCGCCAGCTTTATGGTTTATTCTCCTCATGTATAATACTGGTAAGAATTTAAAACTACTTTCACCATTGTTAATTACACTAGTGGCGGGTCGCGGTTAGATAGTTCCACCAGTCACGGAATATAAGTGTTGATAAAAGGTTAATAAGTGGTGTTTGTGGAACTGTTGTATAAAAGCAATATCACACTCGAGGTTGTGCTATACAGTAGTGATGGTCGTTCATGAATGTTTCGTTCTTTTTGAACCAGTATTTAACATGACTCAGCAGAACGAGTAGTCTCAGAGAGTCATTCATTCATTTTCTACTGGACGCGCATGCACAAAGCATCGCAAAACCTCTATAGGTCCAAATCGTTTGTTCTTTTGTCACGTGACTCCCATAGATGCAATGCAGTGCATTATACAGGAAACAGAATTGAGCGGTCCTTCTCATGAGTCTTCTGGTCAGAATCGTTCGGGGTTTTTTTATCACGTGACTCCCATAGACGTTATTAGCGTAAAAGAACGAACGATTTGTACCAGAAGATATGATGATGAGCTGCTCATTCTGTTTATCATAATATGTCCTTAGCTGTATTGTTATATTTTCATTACTGAGACTATAGTCAAAATTTGTGTACGTAGACGTGTTGAGGGTCTGCTTATTGAAAATGTAACATTTTATTTTCTGATTAAAAGAACAAAATTAACTAAATGACACAAAAAAAGATTTGTTCATCTTGATGAACAAGATTCAAAGAATAGAGTCACTAAAATGATCCAAACTTCCCAACACTACAATACAGCACAAGCTCTAATGTGATATAACTTACTTAATGCACTTCACCACATGTCACTGAGGACTTGCCGCAAGAGATTCAAACAAACGACTTTGTTTTAAAAAAAATTTTTTAAAAGCATTGAACAATCCATTCTAAGTGATAATTCACCAGCCAGAATTACGTCATATCAGACCCCGTGCTATAGGCAGCTCACAACAGGCTATCGTGTCTCTTTAAGAGTTAAGCGAATAAGTGACAGCAGGCTGGAAATAGAGGGAGAGGTGCAGGAATCAAGCCTCGTCCATTTTCACAGCTTTCTGAACAACTACAGACCTTTTTCTTTTTTTTTTCCAGGCTGTCTGCCAGATACAGCATCGCTAATTACTGCATGTGGAAAAATATTGATCCTCACAGTAACCTGATGCTATCAGATGATCTTCGAAAATCTAGTCATAAGCTTAGATCACTCTCAGACTTACTCACAGTCAGGAGTGCTGTTTGTGAAATCAGCAAAAATCATGGAAACAGAAATTATCATGGAAACAGAAATGAGCACAATGAAATCATGCTGCGTATGGATGCGCTTCAACAACACCCATAATCATGATTCAAAATAAACCGTCTTCTAAAACTTGATTTCACATCTGATAATGTAAGAGGTCCCTTAAAAATAGGAAAGGTTTCACAGTGAAGTAACCAGACAGAAGATTAAACTATATCAGACGTAGTCGTTATAAATAACTTGAAGGCTGGAGATTAACTGCAAATTAATGCTTAGAACTCATGCAGGTATCATATGTTGGGTGGCACAATCTACCCCGTAAAGGTTACACCTTATACTCATTTTTAACAAGCTTTCTGTTTTATTTCTTTTCTAAACGTGCTGTTTCAACATCTGTAGCTTTAATGCATTTTTCTAGCCCAACAATACTCAGGGACTGGAAACATCCACGTTCAGGGCATTATGAATCTGACTACAGTTTTAAGAGAAGTATAAAGAAATACACTAAGAATACACTACACAAATTACTAACAAGCATTAGGTTTTAAAAGGCAAACTGTTCCCCTTGTGTTCCAATTAGCAAATTAAATAAGACCTACCTCCAAGCCGGCATGCACTGAAATCATGCACCAATAAAAAAAAGGACGTGAAATATTCAAACTTATTCAAATCAATTAAACTATAACAAGATTATCAAAAATATCTGTGCTATTACAAGAATGAACGATTACTAAACTAAGCACTATTGCAGCTATCTAGAAGTTCATCGATCCTTCAACTTCAACATTTTCTCAGCAATTGCAACCACTAAAAGGTTATTAATGGTTATGCAACCATTAAACTGGTTATCGAAGTACACAAAGTCCTTAATATAAAGTCACACAAACTGCGCAGAACAGGAAATGGCTAATAATGTTGTTTTGACCGGTGTTGGTTTGCATCTAATGGTTATTTCCCAGTGATGCTATAAGGATGTTCCAATGCTGAAGACTTACCAAGAAGACCAAGTTGATGGAAAAAAATCAGAAACTTCACACACTTCATTTTTCCCGTCACAGGCGTCATGCTTTAAATTTGGATCCTAAATGAAAGTTACATTCGAAATTTAAATGACAATCTTCTCTTTAATATACTGTAGCTGCACAGTGATGTTCAATGATGTCTGGATTTAGTTGCATTTCCAAGGTGAAACTTAGAAGAAATCAGTCCCTTTACTACATTTTTAAGGATGGCATGGGTTAGTGGTTTAGATTCTAAATCACTAAGGAAAGGAAATGTTTAAACAGAAGGAAATATTTTAAGAGTTCGTTTAGGAGTATACTGTACGTAGGTCACATTACCGCTCATAGCAAAGCCTTGAGAAGTTTTAAAAATTGTAACACTAGTGGTTATTGTTCGTTCTCAATACATACGTACTGTATTTGATTTAAAACAATGCTAGCTTGTTTAGCAGAGGCAGATGCATTGTACCTATGAATAACAAAAATTCTCCACTAATCTAACATTTCAAGATATTGAAAAATTCTTGTGTAAATGTGACTAAATATGTACACCCTACATCTGTCCTCGATATTTATCAGTGTTAATCTGTTAAATACAGAAAAATGTATCCATTAATCTTACTGGACTCACATTCACTTAACACTACACACTACAACAGTATATGAAACATAATCCATGCAATATTAATGCATACATTTTATTCATTAAACTGTGATTTTAATAAAGAGTTAAAACTGAGGTGTTCCTCTGTCTCATCTGAATCCCATGCATATGGTATAAACCTGAGATAAGGTTTCATCTTAAATTCATTTCATTGTCAATTTATGATAGGAAGTGAACATCTTGCAAAAAAAAGATCTTAGAAACGTAATGAAAAGTAATGACAGCACAAAGTCCTTAATATAAAGCCATATAAATGAGCAAATTTGTATACAGCACAAATCTGGATACAACACAAACAACATGACATTCATATGCACAATCAAATCACTGCAAATTCAATGATCTCATAACTTGATTAACTTCAAAACAAACTGCCTCCAGCAATGCAGAAACAACTTCCCAGCAGTATCAGTGATTATAAAAATACAAGTGTATCATCACAGACACACTGAAACACACAGAGCTGAGGTGCCGTTTTAATGAAGTTTTCGTTTTCTTGTAGTGCTTTAAACCGGCAATGGTCTCCCTCTCTTCACCCCACCCTCACCCTAACTCCAACTCATGACGTCATTTACTGTCTGCTCAGGAGCACTCAAAAACATTCATTCAAAGTTATGACAGCACACTCATGATGTTACTATGCCAACGAGGCTGCGAACTCTTGTATTGTGTAGAAGTGGGCGTGTCCAAATGAAGCCTCGGTTCGAGGCGCGTGTCGGGGCCCTGTGAGTCACGTGACCAATAATGAACGAGGCCTCGCGTTGTCCGGAACCACGTGACTGGCTCGTTCACCGTTTCATCTGGTTTAAGTAAAGCCGCGTGAGTAAACTGGAATTTACTCATAAATCAAGATTCAGGAAAACTTTGCATTTCATAATTTTTTACACATTTACTTCTTATGTAATAGACAGGTGAATCTCAATAAATTGACAATATCATTGAAAAGTTTATTTATTTCAGTAATTCAATTCAAAACGTGAAACTAAAATATTATACTGTACAGTATAGACTGATTACACATATAATGATATATTTCAAGTGTTTATTTCTTTTAATTTTGATTATTAGAGAAAGCGTGTGACAGGGTGCCGAGAGAGGAGCTGTGGTGCTGTATGAGGAAGTCTCATACAGCAACATGCATTGTATTGTTTTTTTAATCACTGGTATACACTACCCATGATTTTTTTATGCTATTTTACAAATGGAAACTTTTAATAAAAAAATGGACCACTACCAGTGCTGATTCCTTTCATATGCAGTTTGGGTTTGTTCAGATAGATGTGACCTACTGAGTTTGACATCACGCGTTTTCACAGGGGTGGGGCTAAGAAAACGCATCCCGATGGGGGAACCAACGTTAGAGTGGTGCAGGACATGTATGAGAGCTGTAAGTGTGACAGAAGAGGTCTAGGTAGAGGTGGGTCTGCATCAAGGATCGGCTCTTCTCGTTTACTATGGTGATGGACAGGATGATAGATGCGAGAGGAGCGAGAGCAGGAAACAGATGGATGAAAATCTAGAGAGGTGGAGGTACGCTCTGGAAAGCAGAGGAATGAAGGTTAGCCGTAGCAAGACAGAATATGTGTGTAAATGAGAGGAACCTAAGTTGAACGATAAGGCTACAAGAAGCAGAGATTTTCTTCCAATTTTATTGCTACACGTTTTTGTTCAGTTCATATATTTCAACATGCCAATTTGCTTTGGGGAATTTTTAGCACTGTTATACTGTAAAAAAAATGATGCCATTTTCAAAACACATGTGGGCGTGGTGGTCATGTGTCCACAAACGTTTGACCATAGTTTGCAGAACAACCTAGAAAATCCCATAAGTGCACATTAAAAAATGCTGGTTTATTTTTTTTCTACCCAAACGCTGTGTTGCCTCTGTTGGGTCATTTTTCTGGGTTATTTACAGAGAATTGGGTAGCTGCTGGGTTGAAGTTTGTCCCCAGTACTGTTCTGTAAGCGCGAGGTCTTGCTTTCCCGGTGTTGTGTCGAAGTTGGTTCCCCCATCGGGATGCGTTTTTTAGCCCTACCCCCGTGAAAACGGCGCAGGGAACGCGCATTTAGGAGAAGGCTCACTCGCGAAGGGTTATGCGCGTACCACTGGAAAAAAAAGACGGCGAATTTCACTTATAATAACATGCATTGTATTGTTTTTTTAATCACTGGTATACACTACCCATGATTTTTTTATGCTATTTTACAAATGGAAACTTTTAATAAAAAAATGGACCACTACCAGTGCTGATTCCTTTCATATGCAGTTTGGGTTTGTTCAGATAGATGTGACCTACTGAGTTTGACATCACGCGTTTTCACAGGGGTGGGGCTAAGAAAACGCATCCCGATGGGGGAACCAACTTCGACACAACACCGGTACAGTTACTCATCTCCCTGTGTTTCTGCTCTGATCAGTGAGCGCTAGCTCCGGCTGAAAGGAGCAGCATATTCCCGTGACCGCACCGCAGCTGACATAGATGTGAATGAGCTGCGCATGTGCAAACGGTGTTGCCACGGATCAATCACTTACCTGCTTCTGTTAACAGTTTTATATTGGACACTTGAGGAAGGATAAGGGAAAACACGCTGAATGCAAATACGACGTAATTACGTCATCAATATGCAAATATACGCATGACGTCATCTAGTGACATTTGGCAACTTTTCGAGCAGACTTTAGCTGGTCTGAGGTATGATAATTTAGCTGACAATTTCTGCTATCTAGCCAAAGAGTCCCACCTGTGTATGAAAGAAACGGCTAAGATGTCTGAGCCTTTTTTTTTTTTTTTTTACTTTTTTTTGTAGAATGCTTGCAGGGTGGACGAAGATGGTGAAGTAATGAATTAACTGTAGTGCTAGCATGACTCAGGCATTTAGTTAGGTTGCTAGCGTTAGCAACCACGTTAACATTAGAACTTTATTAATCTTACTGCTTGAGACAATAACATGCTGGGGTGTTACAAAACACTGATCTTCTCACAAATATTAATACCTATGGAGGCAGATCGATCTCCTAAATAATTCACACAAGACACGATGTTCACGTGCGTAACCCAATTCACGTGCACGAAAAAAATATATATTCACAACACACAAATCCAGCGATATGCACACACGTAAATCGATTTTCACATGCACAGCCCATAATGCACTCGTAAATTTTAAACATTCACATTTTTTTACACAGTTGTACACATGTGTGAATTGTATATTATGAATATGTATATGTTTTTATGCACGTGAATGTGTTTTTTTGTGAATATATATATTTTTTCGTGCACGTGAATTGGGTTTTACGCACGTGAACAATCGTGTCTTTTGTGTGAATTATTTATGATACCGATCTGCCTCCATAACGGAGAGATCCTGCTCTGTAGAACCTGCCTCAGCCTATTTGTGCAATTACTCCATTCTGCCCTTGTGAGTAATAGTATTGTAATGATGTCACTGTTGATTATCTGCTCTTGTGCTTTTAAAAAAATATAGGATGTTGTTTATTGCATATAAATGGTTTGCAAAACATGGACGTTTTTTTTAATAGACCAGTATATCAAAGTCATTTAACTGTTTAATAGACATGGGTATATATATATATATATTTTTTTACAGATTCACTGTAAAACATGAAAATAATAATAACCTATTTGTGAGGTAGAATTAACCCAACATTCCAGTTAATATGAACCAACATCTGGGTAAAACATTTGACCACTGTATGTGGTAGAATTAACCCAGCATTATATTAAATATGACCTAGCATTTGGGTTGAATATTTAACCCATGTTTCTGGGTTAAACAAATAACCCATTTTGCTGTGTTAAATTAACCCAGCATGTAATTGATCCAATATTTACCCAGCAGCTGGGTTAAAAACAACCCAAATTGGGTTGTTTTTAATCCAGTATTTTTTTAGGGTGTGCGACACCACTAGTTAAGATTCTTCCTCACTAATTGCTGTCATTTTGCAAATGCAAGACAAGGATATCTGATATCTTTGTAATCTATCTTCAAGGTCCAAAGCAGAGAAATGCAATAGATGACATAATTTAATGACTAATTAAATAATTTATTCCAGGAGTGTTTCAATGCCTATATGAGTAGGTTATTTTAGGATAGTCTTCCTCCTGCTATAAAACATAGATGTTAGGAAATGTAACTGATGCATTTCTGTAATGTTTTACTGGATGAATGTTCTAATAAGAGCCAGTACTCAAGAGTGCATCCACAAAGATTAACCATGTTAACCATATTTCACAATCTTACAGTATATTGGTTTCCAGTAAAATCAATTTAAACACCTTGCAATCCACAGCACCCAAAGGATCGGCACAAACATCGTCAACCCAAAACATTATTGGTTTTAATGTTAATGGTTTTCATGTTATGTTATGGCTGATTGGTGTATAGTTCATGTATTCATGATGTAGGTAATTGAGTTTGCACTGGAGCTACAAGTCTAATGTTGTGAACACACTAACTGCTCTCATCAGGATCATGGTGCCCGTGGAGCCTTTACTGGGAACACTGGGCATGAGGCAGAAATACCATTTATTTAAATGCTGTAATATTACTTGTTTTATTGTTAGATATTAACATGATTCATTTAACCAGTAACAGCACAGACATGATAACATAACACTACATTTATTACAAGTCAGTGATTAACATTTCAAACTCCCAGTGATGTGAGAGATCCTGAGCTGCCAATCTTCTTAAACCTGTTGGCTGCTGCGATAGCAATATAGTTTTTCTGTATAAAAAAAGAGAGAGAGAGAAATAAAGCACATATAATATTTATTATGTATAGCATATTATTTTATGTGTACGAATGTATACTTAAAAAGTATATTAAATAATAATTACCTTCCATAGCCGCCTGGCCATGTATTTCTTGAGGATCACCTGTGACTTTAGGATAATATTGCTCCGCTTTGCTTTCTCTGATATATTATTCAGCCAGGGGTGCTTAAGACACTGAGCAGCACTAAGACGTCCACTGTGAAAACAGAAAGATTGATAATAAGGCAGATTTAGCAGACATACTAGTCATATATATAATGTCAAGATGTGAAGATGCAAAAGTATTAAGGATCCCCCCCACCACCACCCCACCCATTTCTTCATATTTTGCTTCCAAACAGCCTGACTTTCTTGTACTTTTAATGTAGTCTTGAGGAAATATTCTCCAGGCTTCCTAAATGATTTTTTTTCTCCTGTACCTGAGCAGTTTCATAGGAACGTTTTTTATTTATTTATTTATTTTTGCTAAGCCACACAATGAGCTATAAATTATTCAAGTATAAAAAAGGATCTAACATAAGGCATGAGCCAGGTGCAGATAATAACAGACAATCAGGCCAGTGAGTGGTTGGAACAGATGAGAGGGGAAATTAAGTTACTACTGGGGTTGTTGCATAAAAAACTATTTTTAAATAACTACTTTAGGCACTTTGCAGCCTGTTGCAGTAAAACATTTGTTCCTACTTTAATTTAATCTACATCATGTAATTTAATTTAATTTGACGAAATGAGGGGTGGCTCAAGACTTTTGCACAGTACTGTAGTGTATTAAACGTGTGCTCATCAGAATGACCCTTTCATTACTGCTAATGGTGTGAGCAGCCATGTTTACATGATGACAAATTCTGGACTCAGTGATGATGAAACCTTAATGACATTCCAAAAAATGTTAAGTTTTAATGCACACATAATGTACCACTCTCTGTAAATGATGATATAATATATATTTCAATCTCATTATACTCTTTTTCTATAGGGATGGTATTGCATTGAAGTATTATCCAAGAATGAATCAAGAGAGAATCAAGTCATTCTTAAAATCTATGGCACTGATCAGACAATTCTGTGTTTTGAGATCATATATCATAAAAGTTAAAGTTTCACTAATGTTAGTGGCTTTATGAGCTTTTGTTGCTCAGACAAAGCAATTAAAGACATTTATGTTTTTTTCCCCCAACATCAAAAGTCCCTGTTTGACTTGAACATGAAATTCAGACTAAGGCATTAAAACTTCTAAAGGTCACCTCCTTTCTTTGATGAGCAGGTTTGAGATGAAGTCTTTGGCCTCAGCAGAGATGTGCTCAAATGTCTCCTCATCAAAATACCTGTGTAGTAAATATAACATAAAAATAATAATAATAATAATAAATGCTGGTGTTCGTACACTAAGCACAAACATACACAATTTTGTCACAATTCCCTATAATGAAAATGAAGAATAACAACAACAAAAAAACTCCAATGAAACTAATTGAAGTCTAAGGGATGTTGTCAATAAAAGTTTGTAATATACATACTAGTGTATACCATGAAAACTACACTTTAATGTTGAAGATGTAAGATCTTAGAGGAAGAGGAACAGGATAATGAAAGGATAAATTCTACATATTTAAAGTAGGGCTGCACGATATTAGGAAAATATGCGATATGCAATATTGTTGTTAAATATTGCAATAACGATATTTGAGTCTTGCGATATAACATTTCCCTAGAGAAATGCATTTTTTATTATTATTCTTGGCTATTTTTTAAAAAAAATTTATATATGTAATGATCATACTAAAATAAACAGGTAATAGATATTCGTCTGATGTAATTAAATCTAATTCAGGCT
>JAQMYJ010000015.1:4866097-4880198 GCA_030014305.1 Clarias laeviceps
GAGTACCCGGAGGAAACCCACCAAGCACGGGGAGAACATGCAAACCCCATGCACACAGAGACGGGAATCGAGCCTGGCCGGGAATCGAGGTGCAAGGTGACAGTGTTAACCACTACACCACTGTGCCCGCCTCAACCATAACATTAACACATTAATATTGATTATTAATTATGTACCAGTAAACTGGTGACAGGACAGAATAGGGGGTGGTCGCGTTGATGGCTAAGGCTCTAGGTTGTTGAGTATCGAGGTTCAAGCCCTGCTGTTGGTGGGTTGCCACACCCCATACTATCAAGCAACTGCATGTAGTGCTCTGTCCCAGCCCAGTTAGAAAAATGGAAGAGTTGTGTCAGGAAAGGCATCTGATGTTTCAATTTGTACCCAGTTGTGTACGGATCGGATGTTCTTCTGTGGCGATCACTTGACAGGATCAGCCGAAAGGAAGTTTTAAACTGGTGACAGAATCATAGGCACCCAAGGCTCATCCATAGCTATGAGAACCAAAGGCTAGCCTATGTGGTCCGATTCCACAAATAAGCCAATGCAGCAGAAATCATTGAAAAAAGCCCATACTGGTCATGAAAGAAAGGAATTAGAACACCCAGATCAGACCAGCAGACAAAGAGAACAATGCCACTGTCCCAGCCTCCAAATTCCCCAGATCCCAATCCAATCAAGCACCCATGGGATGTATCGGACAAACAATTCCAATTCAAAGAGGTCCCACACCGCAACCCACTGTACGACAAAAATCCACTGTCAAAATCCTGGTGCCAGACAACAGCACCTCCAGAGGCCCTGTAGAGCAAAGCCTCGAGGAGCCAGATTCCTTAGATTCTTTACCTATAACTTTGAAGCATGTTTTGGGTGGCATTTTGGTCTGACTTGTGGTTGTCTCAGGTGCTGGACTAAGCTTGATCTGTATTCCTCCAGTTTTTAGTGGTCCAGCATAAGTGACTCCTCCTGATGTATTACCAGGCTTTCCAGATAGCGGTGTTACCATGAGCGCAGACTCAGTCTTTCTTCCAGGAACCTGAAGACTAGGTAGCAACAAAAGAGACATTGCTTTGGCTAGTTAAATGCAAACTATAGTAAAGACAAAAGCCTGGTTCATGCTTACTTGCTCACATTACCTTTGTAAGGAGTCAGGGCAGCTGTAGACCTGTTTGAGAAAGGAGGATGCTGCTGATGGGGTTGGGGAAATAATGTGGGCAATTTTGTTGCTAGTGTTTTTGTTGCTTGTCCAATTGTTGAAGGCTTGTCTATCAATTGCTACAGGAGTACCAACATTCAAAATCTTTGGTTGATGGCTTGGTGCCCAGGTCCCAGTAGCTGTGGGTTTTGGTGGAGAATTGGGCACAGAGTTGACTGAAGGAAATGCAGTAGTTTTTGGTGGTAGCAATTCATCTCTTTTCGATATGGGTTTTGTGATTGTGCTATTTGGCTGAGATAATTTCAAGTCTACTTTTTCCAACACAGCCGATTGTGGAGATTTCGCTTTGGTTTCTGACACTCCAATAGGAACTCCTAAACTTGCCTTTTGAACACAATGGCCAGATAATGGTGGTGCAGCATTCTCAGTTACATTGAACCTCTGTAAACTACTAGACATAGACGTATCAACAGTTGTGATTGGAGCAGCCCATAAAGCTGGGATCTTTTGGTTTGTTGATAGTGTTGTAGTTTGTACGGTTGTTGTTGTTGTAGACGAAGACGCAGTTGCTTTAAAGGGAACGGAAGCTTGTGTGACCCTTGGTGTTGCTGTTGTTGTGGTTTTTGGACCTGGAATTATCGGTACAACCTTTGGTGGAGGAGGGATCAACTTTGGTAAAGGTGTATCCATCTTTGTGGTTGCTGTAGGTGTTGGACAAACCCCGACTGTTGTCTTGGAACTATTCTGGCTTAATGGTGATGTCAGTTCGCTCACCTTGGCAGGATTTGGCGTTTTATTCCCATGCTGTGATTTTACCCAGCATGGAGCCACTATTGACAAGTCTTTGTTAACTTCTTTGTTTGATTGAGGATGAAGCAGAGCTTTGCTTTCTGAACAAGCGCTTGTGAGTGGTGACCCATTACCTCTTTGCCCCTCATCTTCTGTATCTTCAATCAGAATGTCTGAACAGGGAAAACAAATAGCAATGAGTCTAATGTCCACACCAATTGGAGTCTATCTATGCTGAGGCATGCTATCTCGCTGTATGCTAGATACTGATGATTTAATTTGCTTTTTATACTGCTGACAGGTGTGTTCTATGCTTAAGCACACCACTCAATCACTTTTATAGTATTGGATCAGAACAGATAATTCTTTAAAGGGATCTATGCCAACTTTCCAAGTTAACAGGGACTAACAGACATAGTGTTAGAAGACAAAAGAGGTACCTTCATGACCTTTCCCACAGGGTGCATTAATAGTATGCGGGATTAATTTTTGATCTCTGAGTTTATCCAACTGCACATAGACTTCATCCTGTGGTTGAACAGAGACATGAACAGCCAGCAAAGTGGTAATTTGAAAGCATCTTGTGCGCGCAATAATCACATAAAACATCTAATAAAAACATCTGTGATATGATTGCTGGAAATCGTCCAGTTTATTACAGATTCTCAATTAAATGATGAAAGCATGCAGTGAATTATGACTTAGAAATTCTTGGAAATCCTAGAAGTAAGCAGCCAGAAATAATGGAGCAATACTTACCACTGATGTCCGCACGGGCAGTGATTTCCTTCTTTGGAAAGCCACTAAAGGTACAGACATTTTGTCCCAAGGCCTCTCTTCTAGACCTTTAATATTTAAGAGACACAACCAAATATGCAGCTTCTTATAATATAAAAAATGACATGATTTAAGTGGATATTTCCACTTATTATTAAAATCTATCCATCCATCTAATAGTCCAACTAGGGACTATGGAAGCCACTGGTGATTACCATTGTATTTATTCCTATTTTACAACCGTGGTGGATCTCTAGTCAACATTCACACACTCATTTACACACTACAGGAAATTTGGGAACACCAGTTAGCCTGATCTGCATGTCTTTGAACTGTGGGAGGAAACTGGAGTACCTGGAGGAAACCCACCAAGCACGGGGAGAACATACATAAAGTGCAAGGCAACAATGGTAACCACTATTCCACTGTGCCACACTATTCTTCAAAAAATTCCTAGCTACAGAATAATGTATGTATACCAACAAAACAATCAATCGAACCCACCTTGCGCCAGTTCCTCCAGTGCAGTCCTCAGGTCCATGACTTTCCTCTCCAGGTTCTCAAGGAGTTTGGCCTGAGCTGAAAGCTGGCTGACTGTAGCCTCTTGTTGTCTGCTATGTTGTGTACACATCCCACACATTGGACAGCTTCCCACAGAGCTGCGTGCTAAAAGCTGGTCTAGTTTACGGTGCAGGTCATCCATCTTGACCTCCACAGTGGCCGAGTCACAGGCAGGAGAAGGTGGCCACTTTACAGACCGCATGCTCACTAAACATCAGACCAAGTTGGCAGCAGAAGCAGGCGACCAGCTGCACGATTCAGCTCTAAGCAGTTGAGAAGTAAACGGGTGTTTGCGACAGGACGTTTTATTCCGTTTAACATATAGAGGAAGCTAATTGGTACGGGTCACTGAGAAGTGATAAACCGTAACCCTTTGACCTTCAACTTGATGAATGAATGCATTTTCTGAATATAGTCATAGAGGTCACAGTTTTTAACACATGCAGATAAGAATCTTAGACACAAAGTGATCAGGTATAAATATATTATAAGGGAACTCAAACTCAATGTAACTTCGTTCAAATCTAGATAGACTTGTTTACTAATTAAATTATTAGTATTACAATCACGGGCCAAACACACACACACACACTGACTTACCTACAGAGATGTCAGTCTAATATCACGTCTTCAGGAAGGGAGCATGAACTCCGAGACAATGGTTAACGAACAATGACCGTTTCCCCCTGAAGCTGCCAATGCACAACCTTTCAGATTCTTTCTTTATCTCAGCCCCGTGTCCACCACACCAGAAATAGCCAGAGCAAGCAGGGGACACAATTGGAGGGGAGTTTCGAATAGGAGCTGATAATAAAAGGTATGAGACTGGCCTCATTCAAGCAGGGGGCACACAATTTTTGAAACCAGATCTATATTCACACAAATTGACTACAGTAATCAGAAAGTATAGGGATCCTATGTACAGTATACCGTGTCTGTGTTAAGTGGGTCAAAAAAATATCACCGGACAAATGGATAAAAACATTACCTTGACATCAGGACTTGTATTGTACGAGATATCAAACCAGTACTTTTGATTGTGCAGAATAACAGAACAGTAAAAACCCCCTTTATTTCTCTATATGATCACCTGCCTCACTGATGCACTTATCCCAGCGTTTCACTAGTGCTTGGATACCATCAAGGTAAAACGCCTGCTTCATGTCGGAAATGTCCCACGCATGTGGAAGGGGCACGGAGCGAAGTCAGGACTGTACGAGGCATGTGGCAATAACTCCCAGACAAACGTCCTGTAACTTGCAAGTGGTGTTCAGTTCAATTACATTTTATTTATGTAGATTTTTAACAACGGTCATTGTGAATGGGTGTTGAGTTCAGACAACAGATGATCTCTCCTGTAAGTTGGCAAAAAGTTCTGTTGATATTTAAGGTCCAAGCATTCCACTTGCTGAATGTTCACATGATTCACAGTTGTACAGGTGCAAATTTCAAAGTGTGTTAAAAAAAAAATAATAATAATAAATAAAAAAACGGCCAAGTCTCATCACTGAACCGTGCTTGACGTCTTCTGTAAAATAATCAGTTTTACGTCTTCATTCAAAAAGAAATTTATCAAGTCTTGGTTTGAATTGAATGCCCCTTGAAAATATTCAGGAAAGATTGTACACTTACACAATTATTATTTTTTTTTTTTTTAAAACACCACACATTATTGCTCAGCTATTCTTCCATGATGAAGCCTTCCTTGTGGAGGAAAATCTAATACAAAGTGTTTTCACTAGAGACTCCATTGAAACAATTTATACAAAGATGATTGTTTTTCTGTTAAATAACATCTGTTTATTAGGCTTAGGAGGATGAAGCGTCCACTATATACAAGTTCCAATGAATGAGTTACTAAAGAAAACAGACTTAGCAAGTAAATAAAAGTCTAAATGGATATAAGAAAACACTAGTCAAAGTTCGCTTCAAAAAAAAAAGAGAAACATTTCCCATCTAATAGCAAAGACATTTTTTAATCTTCATATAAACATTCCCAGACAAACTGGTGAGAGTCAGCCAGGACAGGAGAATATAGTTCAGTACATTCAACTGGAATGGGCATTTCTCCTTATAATACAAAAGTAACTAATAATGGGGGGGGAGACAGGGAAAGAATCCACCATCATTTAATACATATAAAAAAAATAAAAAAAAGGGGAAAAATGCTAGAGAGATAAAATGGCAGAGGCTAAAAATTTACAGAAGAATGAGAAAACATTGTACAATAGTTCACATAATGCAATGAAATCACACTCGCAAAAACAAGCGAGTATGTAAGGAACACCCTATAGCCCCGAAGAGGGCATAAACTGGTGAGAAACAAGCAAGAGAGTTTAAAAAAAAAAAAAAAAAAAAAGACATTTAAATTATGTACAGTTTGTCATGATGAGAGACTTTACAGACGAAAGCGGTCAGAGAAGTTTGGAGACTGGGGCACGGTAAGGGACATCTCGCTGTGCTTCAGCTCAACTGGCTTGTAGCGTCTGATTGGCTGGGCTTTATGCACCTGGAAAAGCAAGATAAAGCCATTTAGACAGCGTTAATTCCTAGCAACTCAGTCAGCCACGTGGCTTTTCTAAATAATCATGTCATTTACAGCTCCTTAGAGTGATCCTGTTCTGCAAGACAATTTCAAAATCAGATTATTAAAAGGACAACAGACCTGTTCCTGCCGTAACCTGGTGATTTCTTCCTTCTCACGCTCCTCTTGCTCTCTGGCTCGCTGCTCCTCCATCTGCGCCCTCAGAGATTCCTTCTCCTTCAGAGCCTGCTCAAACTCCAAACGTTCCTTAGCGCGGCGCTCTGTTGACAGCTGGAAACCTTCGGCAACTACAGAATGGGTAGTATCGGCTTGAGAAAGTGCCAAAACGTAAAAAGGTTGATCAAATAGATCAGCAGAGCAAAGAGGGAAGTTGATAACAGTGGAGAAAATGGGAAGGAAAATACAAGAGGTGGACAGTTAACAGAGCAGCAAGCCAGATGTAAAGCACAACAGACAACAACCACAGAGAGGCAGAATGAGAAGTGAGGTGTCTAAAGTTCAAAACACTCAGCTGCAAACCCTTGTGCCAGAGATGTGAGGTGCATCATACCCAAAACTGATCGGTTCTCTTTTTTGGGCACGAAAGGCTCCTTGTGCACGACTGCATTGGGTCTCGCCTTGAAGCACGCCGCTTCAGCTTGCTGCTTCAACTCCTCTTTGACCTGATAATCGGAGTAAAGAAAAATCATTTTTAACAACTGAGAATAAATCAGGCATTTTCTTCATACACTACACAATTTGCTGTTAAGTTTAGAAAAAAAACAAAAATTGTACCATTTGTTCCCAGCGCTCACTCTTCAAAGATCCACGCTCATCCACCATCAGTTTGAAAGGAGCAGGTTTAGTAGGTTCGTTTACTTTCTTTTCTGGAAGATTCACATCATGGAAGTCGGGCAATGGCCTAGCCTTGAACTTGGGCAGCTAAAAGTTAGAAAGTCAACACGTGTTGCATATAAGCTGATTCGCAGTAGTAAGATCGCATGAATTCAATGAAATAAATTTCTCCCCACAGTCATTAGGAAGAGAGTCACATCACAGGGAAATCATACCTCTTCATTTCTCAGTTCTTCCAATTTTTTCTCTTTATGTGCTCTGCGCTCCTGCTCACGCTGCTCGAATGAGAAAGGACACATTTCGACATGGTTCTTTGCTGCAGGTTTGGGCTGGAAGGGCACATAGTGGGGCACAGGAAGGGCCTTCAGCGGAGCTGGTGCCTTCACCTGAATTTGTACGTACACCAAACAAAACCGGATTTAAGGAACTGTTCCCCCACTAATGATCACGTTCATTCGAATTAAGGAGCCGGCTTTTACCTCTTCGGTTCTGCGTTCCACTCGCACACGGTTTTTGAGCGCAAATGCAGGAGATTCAGGCACAGTGGGGTTCAGTACTTTCTTCTCTGGGACACCCTAAGGACAAAAAGGAAGAAGTTACAAACCACAAGAGACATAAGGATCCTCAAATGGATGTTCTCAAATCCATTTGGAAAGTGCATTTCGAGTCAAGTCATTTATGCTCGTCTTGACTCTCGTCACGTAAAGCGCTTCTTACCACGACCTCCTCCAGGATACGGGTCGGTAAGGGTCTTGAGTGGAAGGTGTGGTCTTCATGCTCAGTTGTCTTTTTGGTTGTATGTCGCTCTTGTAGACGTTTCTCCACCTCTAGCTGGAAGCCCTCTGGACGAGTAGCGTCTTTAGGAGGGGGCTTCTTCGGAACCAGGGCGCCTTCAAGGATCTTGCGATTGAGCTCTAGAGCTTTGAACTTAAACCTGAGGTAAAACAAAGAGAAATTATGTTTGTGCAAGTATGATACAGCATGAATATAGTTCAGCAGAACAGTGTCTACTTTGAGGATTTTTTTTAAATATATATTTATATGAGCTACATACTGCTGCAGTTTTTCCACTTCTTCAGCCTCAATCTCAGCGGCACTCTTCACCATAACTGGGCGGCTCCTCTGGCGGGTCATGAGCTGAGGTGTGTGAGGGTGAGTAACCTTGGGCTTCTCAGTCTTCACTGGTGATGGGCCTGAAGGCAATGAAAATAAAATCCTGCTTTCTTTAAAATGTTCTTTAATTGTAAAACTGTCCAGACTATACATTTCCTAATTCCTAAAGATAAACAAATATCAGCTAATGTACTAGGTGTGTGTTGGTTTCCCCACATTCAACATACAGTATGCTTAATACATAAGCATAAATGCTCAACACTGAAACAAACATCTTAATGGTTTAAAAAGAACACAGTGGCAAGTGGCAGTACAGATTCGACGCACCCTTCTCTTGGCTCTGGCGGCTGCGAAGATGATAACGAGTGGGTGTGCGCTTCTGAAATTGTTCAATCTGCTGAGCCATGGACACATAGGTACTGCTTTCATCCAACTTCCTCTTGCTCCCAGTGGAGAGGTTGAAAGGCTTGGGGACTGTAGTGCCCTTATGAGCCTTTAACTGTAAAAAGTGGCACAATTGGAAAGAAATAAGTCTTTTTCTGGGTTAAAATCTACTTCTGGTTTAATACAAGGGTGAGTCAAGAACTATCCATATTTTGGCTGTAGAATTTATTTGAACTAACTGAAGACCTTTTGTTCATCTGTCAAGTTTGTTTGCATTCCCCTCATTAAAACAAATTTTTAGGCTATGCCATGAGCCACAAAAGTGAATCATTGCCCCTGAAGAGGTCAAATTCTGTAAAAGAAATAGGACTATAGGGAGGATGATTTAACACCTCAACACAAAGTTACAAAAAAAAAAAAAAGACAGAATTGCCCTTCTTGATGGCGAACACTTGTACGACCATCCATCCATTTATACACCCTTCCTCCATACTGCACAAAGTCTTTAATAAATAACAGAACCAGGCACAACTTTAGACCACCAAAAAAATAAAAATAAAAAGCCCAACCCCACATTAAATCACTGCATGTTGCTCTTCTTTCACGCAAGTCACATGCATAGCCTCAATTTTTGCTCGCACCGCAGTTACAAATGAACTGATGTAACACATTCACACTTGCATAGCAGTGACAGTCACCTTGAAAAGGAAAGCGATGAGACAGCCAACAGAAGTTTTATTAAAACCAGTGTCCGGATAATTTTTGACTAACCCTTGTATCTCAGTTTGCACAAGGAGACAACAGGTGCCATTAATTTTCAAATATTATACAAGATATTCTCCTGCACCTCATATGTATTGCTAAACTGAGTTAGCTAATGGGATCAGCGACTAACTAGAGGGTTGAAGATGTTAGATCAAATAGGAGGGAGTCCATCCATTTTATTTTTCCATCTTATTCATCATTTTGATTACATGAATAGATAAACTTTACATTTTTAAAAATCATAAGACCACTAAGGAGAGAAGTTTGCATATCCACTCTCAGCATCATATCTAAAGCATATATTAAAATGTTGCGGTAAAACATTTTTATAATTAAACATTAAAATATTAATATTCTGTAGTGTTGGCTGTTTATCTGAACTTTTATATGCAAGAAACTTGCAAGTCAACCTAGAAATGTTAGCTCAACACTCCTGATCTGACCTGCTCAGAGTTGTTACTCACAGGTGAACACGGGTGCTTGCGCAGTTGTGCAGTGAAGTCACACTCCTTGTATGACGCTTCAGAATGTTCTGTATGGCTTTTCACTCTATTATCTGAGCGGAAGTTGAATTCTTTGGGAATGGTAGAGGACAGAACGTGCTTCTTTGGAGGCTGAGCTGTAAAGAAAGACGAGATAATTAGGCTTTTCTCCTAATAAATCAGGTATAAATGTGGGGAGTTCTCAATAAAGTTGCAGACTCACTTCCTGCCAGCGCGGCCCTGTAGCTGGCTTCGTTCCTCTTGCGCTGCTCGGCCACCTCCTTCTGCAGAGCCTCGATGCGCTCCATCTCCTGCTGCTCTGTGCTCTTCTGCCTGCAGGCACGAAAAATAACTCGCGTAAATAATACAATGAACTTAAGCAAAAGCCAGATCTAAACTTAGGAGCCCACTAGCTTAACATTATTGCCACTTACTGGTTACCAGAGGCAGTAGATGCAGAAGCAGCAGCTGAAAGCCTGGCCGGTTTGCTCTTTTGCCTGATGCTGCGCCTGGTGGCGGCAGCACCACTACGGCGAGCTTGCTTTGCCCCGGTTGAGCTCCTGTACAAAAACGTGTGTTCATTGCGATTTATCATTATTTAACACAAGCCTATTTATTTATTTTATTAATTTTTTATTATTATTTGGGAACAAACGTGTGGTGCATTTTTAACAGACGTCTCCAGTAATTACACCCCAGTTACGTGAAATCACCATTATAACCCCGTGCACCAAATCTATAGTACACTCTCCTGGTTAATTTTTACCTGCGTGGTGGACGTAAAATCGTTCTGCTTGCAGTTGGAATAACTCTGCAAATATGAACAGTAACCTCTAACTGAACACTATTACACAAACCAACGAGAGCAAGTTTGTATCACGGTTCTGGTCTTACCTTCTCTTCTTCATCACGGGAGGTGTGGTAGGAGCTTGAGGTTTATCTTTGACCATAGAACGCTTTAGGATTCTGTGGAGAAAAATTACTTTATATATATATATATATATATATATATGGGACTGAGGCAAAACTGCTTCAGGACTACTAGAACATGCATACAAAAATAAATTCGTTCACAATTATTTTGCTTGTAATAAGCTTTCATAGCAACAATTAATTATACACATACAGTAATACAACTATACACTTTATATAATCGATATAGTCCATTATCCTGCATATTGGAATATACAGGAATATGCATCAAGACTTTGACCAGTCAACATAATATTCATTAGTTATTAATATTATAATATAAGATTCTTCATGGTACACCCTCATTACATTTTGACAATAGACAAAAAAAAAGCTGTGTGTATACATAATTGGGCAATCTGACACCAGACCATATTAATTGCCACAAGGTCTGACATTTTATTACATCCCAAATGTTATATTTATCTTGCCAGATGACAAATTAGATATTTTATTAGTGAAACAATTATCAGCTTTGAAACACCATTAAGGTCATATGGATTAAATAATTGAAGTATATTAATTGAATCAGCATGAGCCATGACTGAAACAGTAAGAAGTCTCTGTACCTGCGTGGCTGAGCTGGTACGTTCTTCTGAGCCTGACTGGGAGCTCCAGTCGGTCTGTTGTCTCCCCACGAAGTCACAATGTTAGATACAGGCTCTGGAGCAGTACCTTCAGGAACGACATCTGAGATGAGAACAAAAATAATAATGAACAGAGATGAGAGAAAGAAAGAACCTACTGTGCAATTCTACACATTATTTCAACATTCAAAGCCTCGGGTAACACTTTTGATAGCATTCGAACAGATTTGAGCTGAAACAACAGGAGGTCTTACTTGTTGATGTCATCGCTGTCTCAGCCACGTGGACCATGGGCGAGACTATGGCTTTAGGCAGGTCTTCATTGTACATCCCGTCAAAAGGTTTTGGCACCCTTAAGGGGGTTATGAGTTGCTCCATTTCGCCATTTTTTGGTGCAGCCATTAGGTCTAAAAAAAGAAAATATATTCTTCATGATTGAATATAGATAATACAAAAAAAAAAAAAAAAATTAAAATAAAATGAGCACCTCTTACAGACTGACTGTTTTCTTCATACACTTTAGCATGCTTCAATGTAAAGAAAGCATGCATAGAAGCAAAATGCAATTGTGTCCAAAATCTATACACTTTTATACTAAAATAATAAATACAAGTAGAAGAAGGGGGAGAAAAAAAAAAAGTAGAGGTTTAACTGTTAGAGAAAAATCTATATTGTGTAGATTATACTAGCTTCAGTATATACACCTTTGTCTCAGTCATAAAAAGCTATATACACTTGATTTTTTCTTTTACCCCCCCCCTTCAATTTTTAGGACATGTCTCCTTCCAAGTCTCATCTTCCTGTTGAGTGCAAGAGCTTTTTTCCCCCCACCACAGATTCTCAAGTGCCTGAGGATTAATGCCTTCCACTTAACATAGAAACCATGAAACGCTATGCAACACTGATCTAAACTTCATGACGTGTCTTAACGCAGAATTCTTTAATTAAACAGTTTTTTTTTTTTTACTCTATACACATGAAAGAAAACAATGATCTTTAATCAGAAAGAATATGATGACTCCATGTACGTGGAGGTTTAGATAAAGTTAAGCAAAAACAAGATTTTAAATAAAGAGGATAAATGTTTAGCTTACCAAACCACTGATCAGCATTATCCTCAGAGTCTGAACAGAAATCATGCATCACATGTGAAGGGGCATCAAATGTGTACGGATCAGCAGAGACTCCAGGCTGCTGCGCGTCCATCTTCTCAAACCCACTGCGTCTGAAAAGACACAAAATTCAACTAAAAACGTGGCCAAGAACATGCAAAACGCATACTTGTAACTTATTAAATTAGTAAATTTATTGGGGAAACCTCGAACAAACTGCTCGTTCGTGTAGAGCTCCATTAATTTCATTGAGCTAGCAAAACGGAAGATGGCGGACTAGCAGGTTTATGCTAACAGTATACAAGTTATACGTTACCCACAACAACACTAACGTTATCACAACCTTCTACAACATTCTGGAACATAACAGAATTATATAAACTCTTCTTACCCTCAAAAGTTCTCCTCTGGTACTTCTGACACGCCGAATTGTGTGAACAAAACACCGAAAAAACACCACCACAGTTTATCTCCTCGCAACGAACGCGTCCAACATCTAACAGTCCAAACGACTGGATTTGAATGTCAGCGCCGTTGGACTGCGTTCGAAAATCAGCCAATGGGAACGCCGAGAAAGAGGAACTCGGCTTCCTATTGGTCAAGTCAAGGAGAGCGTTGACCACGTGACTTGTTTGAACAAACGTATTTCCGGGGTATTTAAAAAAGAAAAGGAGCTAGCCATAGTGTTATGGTTTTTTTTGTTGTGCCGGTTGTAATAATATTACAGTAAATAATAATAAAAATATTATTTTAGCAATGTTGTGTAAGTTTTTCTTCGTCTCTGCTCTTTTAAAGATAGAAAGTGATGTGGTGAGGAAAGTCTGGGCGCACCAGAGAGATATCATATAAACATTGGAACAATTTATTAACAACAGGAATGAGAACTACTTAACCATTTCCTTAGAATATAACAATAATAATAATAATCATCATCATCAGACAGCACGGTGGCTTAGCACTGTCGCCTTGCACCTCCCGGGTCCGTGTTCGATTCCCACCTCTGCTTGCATGTTGTCCCCATGCTTGGTGGGTTTCCTCCGGGTTCTCTGGTTTCCTCGCAAATTCCAAAGACATGCAGATTAGGCTAACTGGTGTTCCAAAATTGCCAAAATTACAAAATATGTGTGCCCGGCAATAGATTGGCACCCTGTCCAAAGTGTATCCCGCCTCGTGCTCTACTGTAAGTCTCCTGGGATAGGCTCCAGGACTCTGGTGACCTTGAATACAGGATAAAGCAGTACAGATGATGAGCGAGTGAGTGAGTCATAATAATAAATAACATTTGTGTCACTTAATTGCAATCCAGCATTTAAACTGGAAAATTCATGTTTACAGTTTTTTGGGATTCACAAGGCCTGGTATTGGAGCATTATCAGAGAAAAGGTTAAACACGGAGGACTGCTATGTGTCGTGATCTTGCATAACGATGCACGTCTGCCAAAACTTTGTTTTGAGGCGTTAATGCATCCTCCGTATACTCCTGATCTTCCTCTATCAGACTTTCTTCTATTTGGTCTCCTGAAAGCAGCCCTACAAGGATGAAGATTCACTTCTGATGATGAAGTGAAGACAGCAGTGTATTCGTGGCTCGCAGCTCAGGCTAACACATTTTTAATGAGGGAATACGAAAGTCGTTGACAGACGGACAAAGTGTATTGAAAAGCAAAGAGTCAGAAAAATGAATGAAATGGGGGGTTGAACCAGCACCTTTCGGTGAGATGATCAAGTGTCTATAAACGTTTGGCCTTATAGTGCGTTTCACTCTTGCGATCATTTATTTTTAGTAACTCTCTTAATAAAAGTCATAATTGTTTTTCAAAAACAATTATTCCACTAACCAGATTTTTCAACTAAAAGTAAGGCTTGGACTATGTCTCTGAGTCTGTAGACAATACATTCCAGACTTAGGGAAGACCTACTGTTTTTCATTTAAACAATATGCTGTCAATCTATGACAACGGGAAAGGTGTAATTGCATTTCTATAATGCATTTGACAGACATATACAATCTCTCTCTCTCTCTCTCT
>JAQMYJ010000015.1:4893629-4904317 GCA_030014305.1 Clarias laeviceps
AATGTAGAAAATAAATCACTAAACAAAAACAAAGAAATTTGCAAGTGACCCCAAACTTTTGAACGGTAGTGTAAATAAAATTTTATTGAATGTAATTGATCTCTCTCATCAATGAGGAGTTCCAACACAGACCTTCCGCTCAAACCGGACCACGGTTAAAGTCGCAGAGATCAAATCTTTGATATAAGCATTAAATCAAGCTCTTTACCTGTATCTGTAGGATTTGATGCACTGTTCATGATTGGCTGATTAGATACCTGCATAATTGAGCAGGTGTACATGTGCTACTATTATTAAAGTGCCTGACAGAGTGTATATGAAACATCTAATTACTACCAAACTCTATGGTGCTGTACTGATTTTATGTATGACAGTGTAATTACAGTCTATTACTATACTAAACTCTGTACTCTACCTTGAACATCTGTTATATTATTCCCTTTAAACTGCTCAAGAAGCACTTTAATCCATTTCCTTTTCGTCTTCACGCTCAAGCTATGGAAACGAATCAAAGGCCAGGAAATGGAACAGACGCACAGGTACAAAGCTGTATACACTCACAGCAGCCTGTCTATAAAATACCATTTCCCGTCTTGCACCGCTCAGACTTCTGTGTACTGTTTTTTCTTTTTCTTTTCTTCTACTCATTCAATCCAGTGTTCAGATACTAACATATGTAAACAATTACACACATCAGAAACATACAATTTGGAGATTAGAAAGGATTTTACAAACTCGAAAAGCTTAGAATACACTGGCTTATCTTATGTAAAGGTGACTTATTGAAGGCTGTTACTGTTATTATTACTATATTATTAGTAAAATAAAACAGAACAGACCACTCTCAATGAAATAACTAGGAGTATATTCAATTAATATTTTCTTTTTAAATTATCTGACGCAGGATTAATGTTTTAAAAGGAAAAATTGTACTCAACTGAAAAAATGCTGTGTTTTTTTGCAATAAACTTTGCAATGAAGAATTTCTGAATTAGACTAATTTTAATCTTTAAAAAAATATAGTAATAACTACGAGAATATGACATAAATTTGCATTTAAAAAGAGCAATATTAATTAAAATGCAACAAAAAAAAAACAAATTTTAAGTCTGTCTTACATACATAACATTTTTTAAAACTTATTTTATTAGATTTTTTTTTTTTTAATCTATCAATTCATTCACTAATTAAATTACTGACCATGTACAAAACTACAAACAGACTATGGCTGTAATATAAATTTGCATTTAGCAGTATTAGTGCAAATGCAACCAAAAAAAAAGCTAATTTTTAAAGGTCTGTCATATATAAATGACATTTTTCCCCATACTAATTTATTAGATTTTTAGAAAGAAAAAAACAACAACATTATATCAATTTATTCACTCATTAAAATACAAACCATATCAAATTTGCAAGCAGACTATGACTGTGATATAAATTTGTATTTAAGAAAACATATTTTTAAAGGTCTGCTATGCATACAGTAATTGACATTTTTTAAAACTCATTTACTAGTTTTTTGTTTATTATTTCTATCAAAACCATGGAAAAGCTGCTGAAAGATAAATTAGTTCTCATTTAACTTGATTACACAAGCTGAGGCTGGATAAAAGGAAATGCACCAGAGAAATGTTGGATGTTTTTTCATGCACGAAGACTGAAATTTTAAATAAATAACGAGATATAAATCCTAATTTCTAGTTGTGAAAAATCAAAAAGAAATTATATCAGGGCACTTTTTTAAAATATATTTTTTTAGTAAAACCACTTTGCTATTAGTCAGCAGAAGTGTGTACTGGTGCATGCATTAGACCCCCATCATCATCATCATCCCACCACCATGCAGCTACAGCTACTGCTAACACACACACACACACAAACACAATACTACAACAAAACCTCTAGATTACACAGGGAGATTTCAGTTTCGATCAGAAAACTAGTTTTTTCGATCGGAAAATCAAAGAAAAAGATCAAAGGCAACTTCAAAAGTTTATAAATAACAAAGTAACTTTTCTAAGCGAAGGGAACTTGTTTGTTCAGCCAACATTAGAGCTCGAAATGGTTTTACCGGGCAAGTTTGTAATAATTTAAAAAAAAACACATTTTCTTTTGCATTTAAAATTTAAATTGCATACACATTTGTACATGTACTATTTTTAAAACCCTGATTCGACCTGCCCGCGGATTCGTTTGAAATAAATTGCCGTAAAAGCAGAAGTGCAGCGCTTACCGCAAAACTTTAAAGCCCCGCAGAAATGCACTTTGTGCGCCGGATCCGCTCACTAAACCCCCCGCTCGCTCGCTTCGCCGTCCCTGCTTCCATTAAGCACCCGAACATTTATTTGCGATCGATTTTTGCCTTTTCTTTTTCTTTCCTTTTTCCCCTTTAGTTTCTGGAGTTGGTCCAGGCCTCCCCTCTAAACACAGCGGCGCTCGAGCTGCCGAAGAGCGCGTGCATTGTGGGAACGTTACGTCACGCCGGGGTGTGTGTTTTTTTTCTTCACTCCTCTCTTTTAAAGTTTGTCCGTAGATTTGTAATCTTTACTGCTCTTGTACGTCGATAAATCATTAAGTCGAGTCAATCAGATGAATTCGAAATGTATTTTTGGATTTTTAAAAAATTTTTTGGCAAATCAAGTTTTATTCCATTTTCTATTTTATGTCTTAAATCTGTCCAAAGTTTAACACAAATCTTTGTTCTGTTTCCATGGCAATATGCACAGGAATATATACGGGGGCGTTCAGGTCAAACCGGGACTTTTGATTGTGCAGAACATGGTTCACTTATTCACTCACTCATTGTCCACACCGTTTTATCCTGTATATCGGAGCATATCCCAGGAGACTTAGGGCACGAGGTGGAGTACACCCTGGACCAGGTGCCAATCTATCGCAGAATTCACACACATACTACTGGCAATTTGAAAACACCAGTTTGCCTAATCTGCATGTCTTTGAACTATAGGAGGAAACTGGAGTACCCTGGGGGAACCCAACTTCATGGAACACAGACCCGATGCGGGAATCGAATATTATATACTGTATATATATATACTGTATATATATATATATATATATATATGAGTCCAGCATTCCAGTTTTCATCATTTCTGTCTCAACAGTTTAGCTTTTTTCCGGCACTAACATTTTTCTAATGGCTGAAAATAATCAACTTAAATCTTCAGCTAAAAGCATTTTTTTTATTTCCCTGGACACCTCACACTTTCACTTAACAATTAATTCATTGATGCTGGCTATAATATGATAAAGATCGTCTTTGCAGCGAAAACGTGCGAAGAATTTTCTGCGTCTTCTAACAATTTTACATGATACAGCACACATTGTCCAATTATGTGTATTTAATCAAAGAACTTTGTATTCATTTTTGGTTTTGCTATAATGTATATAAAGTTTTCAAAAAGTCTTTAAACATAAGGAAAATATAATAAGAATAATAAAACACATTGTAAAATTAGTTTTCGGAAGAAATACATTAAAATGAGTTCCACCATTTTAAAAGAAAGAAATAATTCAGTTTCAAATGCTCCTGTTAATAAATTCATTACTTAAAAAAGAAAAATCTTGCATCAATCTCCTGAGGTCCATACGATGTACAGTACCAGTCAAAAGTTTGGACACCCCTTCTAAACCCTTTTTTCTTTCTACATTGTAGAACTATGTTGACTTTGAACAGTTGATATTGAGTTGTGTCTGCAACTCATAATCTATAAAGCTTCATAATGCCTCTAATCTGATGCTATAGGAGGAAATTTCCCCTTCAAAAAAAAAAAAAAAAAAAAAGTGTGAGGATGTTTCCATAATATAGAGACAATGTAGTTGGGAGGAAACATGACAGCTGAGTCTCATGAGGCATTTTGTCTTTACGGAAAAAAGTGAGGAAGAGTGTAGGATATGATTAATATTGCTAGTATCTCCAGGCTCCACGGTTTGACCCTGAGATCAAGTTACCGTCTGTAAAATATGACATACTGGGAATCAAACAAGAGCTTTGTGTTTAAACAACAGAAATACAGAATGTATACCTCAATAAGAGCAAATCCACTCCACACTAAACAATAAGCAAAAAGATGAGCGAGAGAGGAAGTTCCATTTCCATGCATAGATCTAATCTGATTAGCTCCTTATTTCCTGTCTTTCAGTCAAGTGTTAAAACCCACAATGCCTCAAGGGGCATCATGCAATTTCAGTTCTCACTCACAAGATCAAACACTGGTCACTAAGTGCAAAGTCATGCCTAGTAGTTCTTTCAAATCTAAAACCACATCTAAACTCAGACTGAACGCCTCTTTTGCTATTCTGCACCAACCAGATCACCAGAACTTACGGCTGTTCCAGTTTAGTCTCATGGCTGAATGTTATGCTTCATGTCCATACTGCTTTGGAAGAGGCTAAAATCAATCAATCATATATTCTTTTACTAAATATGATAAAGCACATTAGACATTGAAGATCATAAGAGGGTAAATCGTACTAACAAATATACTGTACAGTACTGCATGTGATGAAATAAATGCCTTGCTCTCATTTTGAATGAAAAATATGTTTATTCAGCTGCCTTATTATCAAAGTATACATCATGGATACAAAATACAAAAACACAACAGTTTCTTTGCTTCCTGTAATAACACAAAAAAAAAATCACTAAGTGCAATGTTAGACTCTACAGAAAGGTCAAAGCAGGAAATCTGCCCCAGTATTAGGTGTAGTCAGTGTACAGCAACCAGGATTAAAACACATATCACATGACGTGTTGGTGCTGCTACACTGAACTATTCCGCTTATCCTGTACAGGGTCACAGGAGGCCTGGAGCCTATACCAGGGGACTCGGGCACAAGGTGGAGACACAGACACACACGCACACACACACACACACTCATTCTCTCTCAATGGGGCAATTTGAGAACCACAATTAGCCTCATCAGCATATCTTGGAGGAAACCCACCAAGCACGGGGAGAACATGCAAACTCCATTCACACAAAACCCGAAGTCAGCTCGAACCCTGGAGGTGTGAAAACACTAAAATGTCCTCCAGGACTGGAGTGACCAACACCACCGGTGCATTGCTAAGTAAATGAATGCAGATATACTGTAAATATATGCAGTTTTGGCACATAGGTGTAGCAAATGTCATCATCCTCGGCATAATTCCAGTCTTCCTCTTATATGTTTACTCATTTGGCAGTAAGTTTTATTCAATTTGGCCTAAAGATGTGCTAAGGAGGTGAGAGTTAAGGGTCATGCTAAAAAGGTCCATCCAAGATTGTGAGCTAAGCAGTGCTGAGATTTGAACTAGCACCATTCTGAATGAAGTTTCCCCAAAAGCTGTGCAGCTTGAAATTCATAATAAGATATATAAAGCAAGAATCACATTAAACACACTGTAAAATATGATATCTTAGCAAGTGAAATATTCCTGGATTTACAATTTCTTAAAACTAGATTACAACGAACCGAATATAAGATTATCAAACTTATTTTTGGTCAAACGTTGCTAAAATTGTGAAAGAAAAATGTCTTGTGCTGTTGGCAGATAGTTTTGCTTCTTTCAAGGAATAAATTCCTAAAAACTAGCAAATAGGACAAGACATTTTTTTCCTTGCAATTTTACTTACATTTGACTAGAGATAAGCTTAATAGTCTTATATTTGATTTGTTGTAATTGTATTTTAAGAAATTATAAACATGTTGAGCAAGATTGAGAAATATTTCACTTGCTTTTAATATTTTTTGCAGTGTAGTTTTTGTCAGTTAAAAATCATTTTAAATTTGCAACACTTTTGGAAACTCAAATCAGGAGTGCAATGTGCCATAGAATGTAGTCAGTTAACCAAAACCTACAGTATGGAACAATACTCACCCGTCTATCAAAATTTAATTAATTAGATGAAATTAAATATTTTCTGAGTTTAAGCATGATGTTATTGGTATAGAAATAAAACTTGATAGATTTTACAATGCATTTTTAAATGTCAAACAAGAAGCTCTTGACAACGGACTGGCGCGAGTGTGTGAAGATGCCAATCTGAGCATGACATGCCTTCTTGTTTGTTAGCTAAAGCGGATATAAAATTCTACACATCCCTGTTAGAACTGCAGGTTTTTGTGATGGAAGAAAATGTTACCAAGAGTAATCAGATCAGATCTTTTCCTACCTTTAATGCGAGACAGGAACTAACAAAATTTGAATGGAAAAAACTCTTCCATAACTGGTTATGTGACAGTGTGCGCTCTGGATTAAACAATCACTTTCAAATGCATGAGTTCAAATGTAATCATATACCCATCATGAACAATTTCATGGTAATTAACTATGGTAAAGGAAGCTTTAAGCTTAACCACTTAAAGAAGCATGTAGAGTACAAAAAAGTACAGGAGAGTACAAAAATGTGATGCGATTTCCTGCATTCTTCACGAGAGCTATGACCACTAGACAGACCCGTTCTCTCTCTCAAAAAAAAAAAAAAAAAAGGCAAAAACTTGCTTACATCACTGAAAATCATGTGGCATCAACCAAAACCATTAAGTGTTACAATCTGATAAGAACAATTTAGAATTTTTACCATCTACAAAAATCATAACTTTGTCACCCAAACACCACCACACTCATGGTGAAGCACGGTGGTGGTAGCATCATGCTATGGTGCTATAAGTTGGCCTCTCTTCACTGAGGACTGGAGCGCTACACAAAATGATAGTAGATCATACAAATCTACACTCAAGGGTCACTTTTTAGGTACACCTAATGAATAATACAGTGTTGGACCTATTTTTGCCTTCAGAACTGCCTTAATTCCTCAATGTGCTGGAATCATTTCTTAGAGATTTCATATTGGTCTATATTGACATGACAAGTTGCTGCATATTTGTCGGCTGCACATCCACAATGCGAATCTCATATTCCATCTCATTCAAAGGTGCTCTCCTGGATTGGGATCCGCTGACTGTATAGGCCATTTGAGTACAATGAAATCACTATCACTGTCATGTTCAAGAAACCAGAGCATTTTAGCTCTGTGACATGGCGAGTTATCCTGTGGTCTTAAAGGGGTAGACATGGTCAGCAACAATATTCAGGTAGGCTGTGACATTCAATCGATGATCAATTGGTACACAGGGGCCCAAAGAGTGCTATTACATTACCACCGTTGATGCAAGGCAGGATGGATTCATGCTTTTATGCTGTTTATGCCAAATTTTGACCCTGAAGGTCATAGCAGAAAACGAGACTCATCAGGCCAGGCAACATTTTTCTAATCTTTTACTGTCCAATTTTGGTGAGCCAGTGCAAACTCTAGCCTCGGTTTCCTGTTCTTAGCTGAAAGGAGTGGCACCCGTGTGATCTGCAGTTGAAGCCCATCTGTCTTATGGTTTGACATGTGATTCATTCACAGATGCTCTTCAGCATAACTCTGTTTTAACGAGATTTTATTTGAGTTACTGCTGCCTTTCTATCAGTTTGAACCTGTTTGGCCATTCTCCTCTGACCTTTGGCATCAATATGGCATTTTCACACGGAGAACTGCTGTTCATTGGATATATTCTCTTTTTCAGACCATTTGGTGTAAACGCTAGAGATGGTTGGATGTGAAAATCCGATCGTCTTAAACACGCCTAAATGTCTAAATGCATCGAGTTGTTGTCATGTGATTGGCTGATTAGATATTTGCGTTAACAAGCAGTTGAACAGGTGCACCCAATGAAGTAGGTAAGTGTATTTTGGAATAAAACCTGCAGGCCTCTCTTAGGTAGCTTAAGGAACATGCAAGGACACAGGAGGTCCACTCGTGATCAGTTCAGATCAGAAGCTGAAGCATTTTTGCAAGAAAAGTGGACTAAAATTGTCAACTGAAGATGTACCGAGTTGGTAGACGCTGAGCCAAAAAAGTCTAATTGATCTAATTACAACTTAAGGGGTGTGTGGCACTTACATATGCAACCAGGTTAACCTTTAAAATTTTTGTTTGCTAGATCAGATTAAAAGGTGGAAAAAGATCTGAGATGACTTATTTTAGCTTCATTTTTTTTTTTCCATCATAAAAACCTGCAGCTGTAACAGGGATGCGTGGACATCTACATGTACTTTTATTTTTGGTTAAAAATAGTGCTTTAAGACAGTTTAAGGGAACGGCTTCCCAATACATCAAGGCATGTCATTTTTTTTCCATCTGCATGATCACATTTTTTTTTTCTTTTTCCCAAAAATATTGGTAGAAATCAGTTTTTGTTTTACAGTGTAAACAGTAACAGCATGATGATGCACATAAGCGATAAGTGGTGGACTTCATCAGCGATGTAAAAAAAAAAAAATAGGGAGAAAAGTCCAGTCGGGGGAGGGGGAATGTTACATCTCCAAAAGGAGTTTCACTCAGATCATAAGCCGAGCACAGACGGGAACACAGCAGTACCTGACAGAGGCATGAAACATAAAAAGAAAGAAAGAAAAATTACAATCAAAGCAGAATGATGCTCAATAAAGGAAAATAAAACAAATTATTTACATACAGTATAAGAGAACATGATAAAGTGGTTTTTTTTGTTTACATTTGTTTAAGAATCACACATCACACCGTTATCAGTTTATAGTTGCATTGTTGTAGTTCCTGTTATCACTTGGTAGCCGCTATAAAAAGTTGTTTTTAACTTTTTCATTCACAGTTTGTCTTATTGCAGAGAAACTAGAAATTTATGATCATTTATTTAAAAAAAATTATCAACACCTTCTAAAAAACCTTCGACACGAATATATACACACCTGGCCAAAAATAGTCAGACAAAAATTACATTCTATGTTTCAACGGCATTCTCAATTTTTTACGATAATGAGAATAATTAATTATTTTATTCCATTCAATGAATTGCTAAAGAACAATCAGCATTTAGTATGAAGTCCTTTATTCTTCTAAACTTGCTAGATCAAAAAGACGCTACTGATATCATAAGCATATTCAGACCATTCATGTGTTGGGTTTCTTCTCTGCCAAGGGAGTGAGCTCACTCACAATATTGCCTAAGATGCCTTTTCCAGTATGATGGAGCACCTTGCATTAAGGCAAAAGTGAGTGACATCATTGTGTGATGTTTTTTTTAGCATCTGGGGCTTTTTGGAGGTCTAAACATAAAATTCCCCCTTTTCTAAAATTATGTCATAATGGTCCTGGTATGTCCCCTTTAAATGCATGTGGCCAGTGTGTCTTTCTGGTGCCCCCGGTGGCGATGGTGTAGGGTGCTTGGGCACACTCATTGTTGATGTGTATATATATATATATATATATATATATATATATATATATACACATACATATACACATATATACATATATACACATACATATATATACATATATACACATATATACATATACACACATATATACATATACACACATATATACATATACACACATATATACATATACACACATATATACATATACACACACACAGTGGGGGGAAAAAGTAGTCAGCCACAAATATACACACACACAGTGGGGGGAAAAAAGTAGTCAGCCACAAATATACACACACACAGTGGGGGGAAAAAAGTAGTCAGCCACAAATTGTGCTAGTTCTTCCACTTAAAAAGATAACGAGTTCAAACAGTTGCCATTAATACAAGTAACGAGTGAAGGACAGAGGAACCTCTTAAAGAAGTTGTTACAGGTCTGCGAGAACCAGAAATCTTGCTTGTTTGTAGGTGACCAAATACTTATTTTACCGAGGAATTTACCTATTAATTAATTAAAAATCCTACAATGTGATTTTCTGGATTTTTTTTCTTATTTTATCTCTCATAGTTGAGGTATAGCTATGATGAAAATTACAGGCCTTTCTCATCTTTATAAGTGGGAGAACTTAAGAATAAATACTTTTTTGCCCCACTGTATACAGTATTTTAAATCAACTCGTGCGAGCCTAGTGAGCAGAGGGTACAATTCTGAACCCAGGACTGGTTTTATTCTATGAAACTGCTCATATGATTCCAACAGTCACAGTCCGGTCAGGGTACGTACCTTTGGGGCTTCCCTGGCTGTCTGCAGAGTCAGACTCCGGCACTTTCCAGTCTAGCTTACGTCCTTTTTCATAGAGGCCCTTCAGTACTTTCCGGAACTCTTCCTGCCCCCCACGGCTCAGCTCTAAGTACTTCCTGTACAGCTGCAGAGCAGTGCACGCGTCCTCTATACTGTCATGGGTCTCACTCTGAATGTTCAAATCTGAAGCAGAATAGCAAACAGAAATAACTGGACTGAGGACATGATGTGCGTCTCTAACCAAGGCACTGAACGGGTCTGTTATAGATACACGCTGCGTTTCAGTATTTTGTAACAGATAATTCAAGACACTGTGGGAAAACACTTACCCAGGAAATACCAGGCAAGGAAACGCAGGGAGATCATTCGTTTCCTGGGCATGTGGAAGAGGTAGACTGTGTCGATCACCTGGTCTTTCAGGACCTATTCACAGCAAACATGTTAATATGTAATACAGTGGAACCTCGGATTACGAGCATAATTCGTTCCGGAACCGGCTCGTATTCCAAAACACTCGTAAACCAAATTAAATTTTCCCATAGGAAATAATGGGAACTCAAATTATTCGTTCTACAGCCCAAAAAAATAAATACATAAAAATAATTAACACAAAATATAAAGTAAAAATAA
>JAQMYJ010000015.1:4904417-4918115 GCA_030014305.1 Clarias laeviceps
ACACACACACACACACACACACACTTGCCTTTACAGCCCCCCTCCTCTCAGGTTCCCAAACAAACACACACACTCTCAGCCTTACACAGAAACTCTGCAAGCACTAAGACCCAGCAGGGGCGACGATCTCCCCTGCTGGGTCTTAGTGCTTGCAGAGTTTCTGTGTAAGGCAGAGAGTGTGCATGTGTATGTGTGTGTGTGCATTAAAACTCACCAACAGGTTTATGACTCGGAAATCTTTCTGCAATCCGTGGCCAACGAAACGTACGCCAGTGTCGATAAGGAAGCGGAGTTTGAGGTAAGTGGACTTAAGAGTGGTTAAGTGCTTAGAAGAAATCTTGGCGTCCAGGTCACCAGGTTTGATTCCAGAATACTGAGTCAAGTAATCAACCACCTAGGGCAAAAAAAACGAGCGGAAGTTTGTTTTACAGTGAGATTAAACTTCATTTCTGTTTATACAGGGTGATAATCAATAGGAAAGACAAATAGAAAAACAACAACATACAGTGTTTGCGGAATATACAAGGGGCGTTCAAGTCAAACCAGGACTTTTGATTGTGCAGAATAACAGAATACAGTTCTCGGAGTAAAAACTCTCTTTATTTCTCTATATAATCCCCTGCTACACTAAAGCACTTCTTCTCAGCATTTCACTAGTGCTCGGATATCATCAAGGTAGAAAGTTTGATCAGTACGCTGCAGTCATGATCAGAAACGTTGGCCTCCCAGGAACTCCTTTATTTTCCCCAAATATTAGGAACTGGCTAGAAGCGAGGTCAGGACTGTATGTAGGACGTGGCAATGTGTTGGTAAATGATGGTATGCACAGTTACCACAGATAGATGTGTCTCTTCTGCAAGTTGGGAACAAGTTATCTGTTGATATTTAATGGACGACTAAATGACTGCAGTGAGCTCCGAGACACCTCGCCTGGTATTATCATTCATGGACGTGCTTGTAGTCTTATCAGTTATAGCCTTGAAAGTCCCAAATTCCCGGTTTGACTTGAACACCTCTTACCTTTAAACAAAATGGGATTTAAACTAGAACATTTGAATTTTGTATTCATTACACATCATATTCTCAAAATATCCAGCTATAAATGAATGTTTATGATTAATCGTGTAATTTTTGTTCTCTTTTTTGCTTTAATACATCTACACGCTAAGAAGCTATTTATCATTCAACACTTAAGTATATTAAATTTGTCTAGTTTTATAAAACTGTAAAAACAAAGCTATAATTAAAATACAGCAAAAACATACATATAAAACAGGCCATATACTCTTATATAAAACTATAACAAATCATTTTCATTTTTTACGCCTTCTTATATTTTCTTGATCTACACCAGAGTAAACTGAAATAAAAATACAAATTCAGCTTAAATAATCGAGCTGGCTCACGGTCAGCTCACATTTAATACACGCCTCACCTGCTCCTGTGTTGAAATGTAATCATCAATAAAAGGAACCCCCTCGCTGGGCCCCTGTCCCCTCACACAAGTAATACGAGCCACAGACATCTGGCTGGGTTTGATGGTGGACTTGGTGCCATCGCTTCGTAGCTCCGCCTCTTCCTGTTCAACCGCAAAGATACATCAGTGAACATGCCGTGAACATGCACAGGTGCAGAGAGTTTGGGTGTGACGGTCTCAGGACATAGATGTAGAACAAATTCATATTTACATGCAACATCACAATTAAGCAAATGGGTGATTAATAATGAAATACCAGGCATGAACTGAGAACCTGACAGAATCACAAATTAATCATATGACCAAGGTTGACCCTAATGGCTTCCCATAAACGCAGCGTGGTTACCCGGCTGTGTGTGATAACGGCACATTTAATGCGGATAACAAGATGACTGAAGAAACATCACCAGTTGTGCTGAACGGCAAGTTTCATTAAAAAAAGCTTCTAGATGGAAGTTTGGATAAAACCAAAGTTTTGTGCTCGAGCTGCTTTTAAGGGGAACTATTTTTTTTAAATCTAAGACGTGGGAGTGGTGGCTCAGGTGGCTAAGGCTCTAGGTTGTTGATTTTCAGATCTGAAGATCCAGGTTCAAGCCCAGTTCAGGTTCAGTGGGTTGCCAAATACTACCCAGCCACTGCATTCATCCATTCGAGAGATTTTTAAATGAAACATTTGTTAAATGTTTTCGCACTCACTAACTCACTCACTGTCTATACTGCTTCATCTTGCATACATGGTCGCTGGGGGCCTTGAGCTTATCCCAGGAGACATAGGACACGAGGCAGGGTACACCCTGGACAGGGTGTCAATCCACACAGAGGCGGGAACCGAACCTGGACCCTGGAGGTGCAAGGTGACGGTGCTAACCACTAATTTGTTAAATGTTCAAGTTTGAGATATTATAAAACTGTGTAACCAGTTTCCTATAACTAGTTTGTCATGCATTTCTTTATTCTTTCTTTCTTTCTTTTTTAACACCATGCCAGCTTCTACGGCTATATTCATGGCGAGAAGCATTTTTGTTATTCAAAAACTAGATAAGATGTTTAAAATGAATTTTTTCTAAGAATTTTAAAACCATATTTGGATTTACTTGTTTAAAAACTTTTTTTAAAGTGTCAACAGACTAAAACAAGTTCCTTAAAGGATTAAAAGAGTTACAATCAAATAAAATATGTTTAATGGACAGCTGGGTTCTGCATGATGAACATTGTGGTGTATTTTCTCTTGACAACAAAAATGTGTAGTGTTGCTTTTGAGTGTCCTATCCTGCATCTTGTATAGGTCACTTGATCCCAGTGATTTTTAAAAGGAAAAAAGTGTGTCTTGATCCAACATCAGAGTTTATTTGATATACTGTAGTTTATTATTTGAGCATTGGTCCCATTCTGATTGCCATTTCTTTATTCCAACATTGCACATGTATAATACAAGTAAATCAGAGCATTTTAAAATTGTGTGATTAATCAGACTATGACTGTAATTAGCCCAGATTTAATTTTGAATCGATTGACAGCACTTATTTAAACAAAACCTAGGGTGCTTTTCACTGACCTGATTGAGCGTGACAAACTCTGCATCCAGTCCCACAAGGTCTCCAGCCTGAGGCATCTCACTAACCATCAGCGGGATGAAGGTGGCATGACTCTTCCTCTGTTTGCGGGCCAGCGATGCTTCTGTCAGCAGCACATTGGCTTCGATTGGGTTTTTAACTGTGGATCATTCCATACCAGAGTAATTTTAAAACCACAGATGTGATAAAGGGCGAATAAAACATATTAACATTTCTTGATGAGATATTAAGAACTATAAAGCTGAAAAAACTTACTCCGCAGGTCGTATTTAGTATGGTAGTTCCTCCTGGCGTAGTAAATAATAGCCGGCACCTTCCAATTCAAATCAAACTGAGCTGTTTCGATCTGACGGAAAATAAACTCTTTTTAGGACTTACAGAAAAAAAATAATGCACACATTTACATTAAACATGGGTTTACCTTATCGATGGGCTCAATCAGGAAGTCGTTAAAAAGGTACCATTGCTGATGTGTGACTCCCTGCACAGAAACAAACGTTCACTGAGGGCCTTTATTTACTGCTGTCAGTTTAGGAAAGTCGAAATTTTAACTAATATGCTACATTATCAAAAGAACATATGTGGACACCTAACCAACATGCACAGATTTAGTTCCCCTTTTGCTCTGATACGTCTTTGCTCGTGCCATTTAGGGGTTACAACATGTCATGAGGTCTTTTATTTCAAACAACGGATGCGATTTTAGCCTTTAACTCCTTGGGGTTTTGCTCTGGATCATGGCAAGCAGTTAGTCGTCTATTTATTGAAGTCCAGATAAAGGAAGAAAGCCAGACGGCTCGCTTTAGCTGTTTTATCAGCTGTTGTTGGTGCTGCTATGAAATCATCACACTGCTGGTGCTGACTGATGATGTCTATACAAGCGCAGAGGCAAAAAGTTGCATGGATTCCGAACTTCCTGTTCTTATTCACGTGCATCGGATTTGTACTGTATCTGATCTAGGACTACAAACGATGGTGATTCAGATCTGATCTAAAAACCTTTAGATTTGTGCGTTCAGACAGCTCTTAAAAAAAAAAAAAAAAAAACCCAGATGTGTGTCACATTAGGGTACAAAATCATAACAACTAGTAATCCATTTTTCAAGAATCCAATGAACATTTTTGCTCAAACCTGGCAAACATGATCTATCTATCTATCTATCTATCTATCTACAGTATATATATTAATCGTCACTTCATGTCAAATTCACAAGCACATGGCGTCTGACCTCCTTCCTCTGGTGGTACGTCTCTCCCACTTTGATATGCGCCACCAGGTTTCCGCCTGTACGGGGGTCGAGAATGTGAGGCACGGTGACCACCAGGTCGTATATAGCGGCTCCCTCAGCCTCTTCCTCTGAACTTAACTACGACAAAGAACACAAAAAAAAGATCACCATGCACATCGGTGAAGACTTTTACTCTGAACAGCTACGTCTGCCTAAACGCCTTACCTCGTCAGTTTCGGCCCAGCTGGACACCTCCAGACCGCGTGTCTTATTGATGCACATCTTTAGACTCTGAGGAATCCACACATGCATTAGATCCTCTGCTCGCGTGTCAAAGGTTAAACCTTCCACGCTGTAGACCTCATCCCTGTTCAGATCAGAGTTAGAAGGTTAAAAGAAATAATAGATAATAGAAATAAATCTGTATAATGGCATGACTATATGAGCAGGAACTTTGGTGTCTTTTATTAAACATTTTTTTTGGGGGGATTTTTTCCCCTAATTTAGTCGTGTCCAATTCCTTCCCGTCACTAGGGGGCTCCCACATTAAACTACTACTACCACTCAGTCAGGAGGGCCGAAGACTATCACGTGTGACGCCAGCCGACCGCATCTTTTTGAACTGCTCGCTCACGCACCGTTGGGGGCGGAGTAACACACTCGGAGGAAAGCGCTATCCGCTCCTTCCGCTTGCGTGAACTCACAGACGCCCCTGATTGGCTGTAGAGCCGTGATTAATGTGGGAGCACTAAGTACCTCTCATCCCTCCCCTCTGAGAAACCTCGGCCAATCAGCTCTCTCTAGACCTCCGGCTGCGAGAGGTTACAGCATCACCCGGGAATCGAACTCGCGATCTCCGGACGATAGGGCGAGGACTTTAATATTTTATTCTCATCTAGATTTGAGGATTTTAATAAGAATGCTACTAAAAGTGATTTAGCAGTGATTCATTTTTCGATCTTACTCCAAGCACCACTCTGTAGGAAGAGGCTCTTTGGGCTTCGGCGGCTCCGTGGCTTCTTTCTTCAACGCCTTGTTGAATGCGTACTGCACATCAAAAAGAAATTCACAAAAGGTTAGCTCTTTATTTTACAAATGAAAAGCAACATGCATTTAGGAACCTGAATTTGTAATTGCTTTCTAATCAGAGCTTCAGCTTCTGTATCAGTTTTATATATGTTTTTTTCCCACCTTTTTAACGATACTGCTATCTTAAAAAGATAAGACAACCCAATGGAAATTTTACAGTAGACTATATTGGTTAGCCATTAAAATTCTGAGGAGACAAATTTGATTTGATGGAGAGCTCACCTCAGCTTGGGCTTTCCAGAAATCTGCTTCTTTCACACTGTTCACCTCACAGTTTACCACCAACACATCAGGCAGACAGCGGATGTTGCGCGTTTGCACCTACACACACACAAACCCCAAATTCAAAATTATTATTTTTTTTATTTGTACAGAATATTTAGATTTTTATTTTATCCTCGCCAAATTTTATTTTCTATTGTATTTCATTTTTATTCATATTTATTTCTTATTAATAAGATTTTATTGTTAAGGTCATGGGCGGTTGTATAAGCGTTTCACTGCATATCATACTGTGTATGACACAAATAAAATTTGAATTTGAAATTAAAATTTTTATTTGTACACAACCACCCACTGTATGATATGCAGTGAAAAACGTATACCTTAAAAAAGGAAAGACAATAGAATATGAAGATTTCACTACATGATACATTTACCATAAAGATAAATTTGCCAATAAAAAAATATAATAAAAAAATCTAAATGCAAAATGTAAATATTCATTGTACCAATCTACAAATTTACAGATTACAATAAATTACAGTATAATTTTATTTTAGAATATGCAATGTGTAATTGCATACTGAGAAGCATATGAAAAAATATAAAAGCATAAAAAAAATAACGATATGGCGTGCAGGTATGACAGAGTATGAGTGAAACATGTGAAACAAAGTATGGAATGAAATGATGTGTGTGACAGCAGCACTGTTACTGTCCATGTTCTAAAGTGCAATTTAGTCCTTGATGTTAAAACAAAAACAAGAAATGTGCAACATACAGTACGTGTGTGCAATATGTGCAAATGGTGAATATCACCAAGAGTTAAACACTTGGAGCTGTACAAAAAATGGTTAAGAATGTTTTATTCCTCATCGCTCAGTGATTAAACCTTTTAATTAATTACAAAACTAAAGTAATTTTAAAGTATTTTGTGGAAGTTCCTGTTATTGGTTTATTAAATTGTAGCAGCAATAAACAGTTGTTTCCACCTTTCTTTGTTTCTCTCTCAGAAATTTCTCTCTCTATAACGGAAAAAAAAAATATATATATATATATATATATATATAAATAAAAATAATAAATATACAGGTAGGTTCGTATATTACTAAGATACTGTTATACATAAACTTGTCTGTCCCGAAAACATTGTCCTTTGACTGCTACAGGAGTCTGCTATCGTATTATCTGTCCAGAAACATCACCATAACAACGATTAAATATAGCGGTACCTCGGCATACAATTTAATCTATTTAAAAAGCGCGTTTTCTCATAGGAAATAATGTACATGCAGATAATCCGTTCCAGCCACACAAAAATATTACCAATATTACCAATTTCCAACACTATAATCATATTTACTGCCTATATAACCAATCCAAACATTTACAAAATACATGCAAATAAAGTAAAATATGAAATAAATAGAAATTAAACCTCACTTAACCTTAATTTATTAAACTGATAGTGGCTCATCTTGCTACCGTCCTGGACAACATTCTTGGGACCCATGGTGCTATGTCTTCACTGAATCTGATGCAAAAGTCTCCCTCAACCCCCCACCCCAAAAAAAACAAAAAAACAAAACTTAACTTCGCTTGGCTTTCCACTGACGCAAACAATGCTCCCGGTACGCCTGAGACGACATTCGGATCGGCTCGGTTCGATCGCTCATATGACCAAAATGCTAAGTGTGCCGGGGAAAATTTCTTGCAAAATTTCACATTTATTTATTTATTTTTTGGATTTTTCTCCTATCCTCTCCCTAATTTAGTCGTGTCCAATTCCTCCCCGTCACTAGGGGGCTCCCACATTAAGCCTACCATTACCACTCAGTCGGGAGGGCCGAAGACGATCACGCGTTTCCTCTGAACCACGTGACGCCAGCCGACGAGGGCTGGCTCATGTACCGTTGGGGGCGGAGTAACACACTCGGAAGACAGCGCTATCCGCTCCTTCTGCTTGCGTGAGCTCACAGACGCCCCTGATTGGCTGTAGAGTCGTGATTAATGTGGGAGCACCAAGTACCTCTTATCCCTCCACTCTGAGAAACCTCGGCCAATCAGCTCTCTCTAGACCTCCGGGTTACAGCATCACCCGGGAATTGAACTCGCGATCTCCGGATGATAGGGCGAGGACGTTAATATTTTATTCTCATCTAGATTTGAGGATTTTAATAACAATGCTACTAAAAGTGATTTAGCAGTGATTCATTTTTCGATCTTACTCCAAGCACCACTCTGTAGGAAGAATTTTTAATTTCACATTTTAAAACCAGGCATTTCTATGCAGAGGCACCACTGCACTGTATAATCTTTACAGAAAAATTCACCATAACAACGATTACATTTTTCTTTTTTTTTTTTACATATACGTGGAGTGTCTGCCAAACACACACATAGGACAAAGAAATACACATAGGAATAATGGACTTATGGTACGAGAGCACTAACATTAAGCTCAAAGCCAGAACTACTGTCTGTACTCCCGTCCAATCAGTATGGAGAATGTAACAGGACTGTAGTGTAAGAGTTATGAAAGTTTACAGTTTGATCCGACTACAAACTGATGATTGGGAAAAAAACAAACAGAGTGAAAGAGACTTACTGTAGGCTGATATTTTTCACAGTTTTCGCACCAGGCCTGTGTGCTCTGCTCGAGACAGATGCTTTTCTTCAGGATTTCAGCAAAGTCATATTCTGGTACTTTTTCTATTAAAAACACACACACAAACAATAAACGGCATGATATCACCTGATTCTATCTCTCACTCACTCACTCATACACAGCTTATTCTGTACATGGTTGCGGAAGACCTGAAGCTCAACCCAGCGGACTTAAGGCACTAGGTGGGTATCCTGGTCAGGGTGCCAATTAGTCTTCATTTCGTCAACGAAAATAATGTAGAAAAATATTAATTGACGACCTTTGATGATATCAATGAACAGCGACAGTGATGAAATCAGCATGAATTATTGTTGACGGAAAAAGACGAGACTAAAATGTGGTTTAAAAAGAATTTTTAACTAATAAAACATGCATCCTGATTTTCCGTCAACATATCATTTTCGTCACAATCCGCTGCGATACGGTGTTCATTCATTATGGCATGAGCAGCAGTGTTTCCCGGGTCACGGCGCACGCAGTGACGGGATGTTACAAGCTCAGACATCTTTAACTCTTCGTCATCACAGCAGTTTTACTCGGGCCAAAGAGAAGAGACGATATTTGGACCCATTTTCTTTATATTGAACCAAAGAAAAAAATCTGATGTGCATTAATATCGGAGGGGAAACAGTGGGGGAACACAATCGCTGGGGATAATACCACAAACCTGAAGAGACGCAGCAATAAAAATCTCAATGTTTTACAGCCTCTTTGTGGTAATCATGTTCTGTCATAGACAATGTATTTTATATTATTTTAAAGCTAAACCGTGGCCGTGTGACTAATAGCTATTCCTACAACAGTCCAAGTGTGTAAATTCATACTGAATTATTTAAATAATAAATAATGACAACACTGTTTTGTCCATACTGCTCATATTGTTTTGTAGTTAAAAAAAATTGTATTAGACATGCATCAGTTGTTGTGATGGGTAAAAATAAAAATATAATTAGCTGAAAACATCAGATAAAAAGATGCATTTTAAATGTTAAGATGAAACTAAAAAGAAAAGAATTTTGGCTTGACTAGATTGACTGAGGGGTTAATTAATAATAATCTTATTGCTAAAATGTTAAAAAAAATTTCATTGATTAAAACTAAACTAAAATAATTAAGGGTTACTCTGATTAAAACCAGACAAAATGTCCAGACTTTTAGCTGACTAAAACTTGATTAAAACAAAAACAGGATAAGATCGACTAAATATGAAAAAAAACAAAACGAACATGGACATTTATTCCAGGACTAAGACTAAAATTGAAAATAGCTGACTAAATTAACACTAGTGCCAATCCATTGCAGGGCACACAAGCACGCGCAAACACACACACACACACACACAAACTTTTTGGTACTTGATAACACCAATTAACAGACTCTACGGACTTAACCAAGGAGGTGCGAGATCACAGTTCTAACCACAACACCACTGTGTCGCTCATCTTATTCTGTCAGTTTTTATCAAGATATCCAGCTTGAGTTTATTAAACACATCAACTACTTTATAAAGTCCTGGTGTAATGAATGCCACAGTGTGTGTGTGTGTGTGTGTGTGTGTGTGTGTGTGTGTGTGTGGTGTTACCGAAGGAGCTCTGCTCAGGGTAGTGCATGGTGAAGAGCAGGGTGAGTGAGGAGCGGACCGTCTCCTTCCCGCAGCGACACAGACTGCTGTTCTCAACCTCACAGCCAAACAGCCTGCCGATCACAGACTCACACGAGGAACCCAACGTGCTGCGAACACACACCCACATACATATATATTTATATATACACATATATACAAACCTTCATTTTTAAAATTCTCAGACGTTTTTTTTTTTTTTTCTCCCAATGGCCTAAAAGCTGAAGAACGCACATCACCTTTATGATAAATTGTGATATTCAGTAATACAAGTAAATATAAAGTGGTGTGTGAGTGTCTCTCATACCTGCTGGTCCCTCTGTAAGCCTGAGGTCCTTCCTGCTCCTGAGTTTCTTGGTGCAGCTGTGTAAGGATGAAGCAGTTCCAGCTCTGGATTAGGCGACCCAGTCTGGCTTTTCCCGTCTGCTCGTCAGAATCAGCCAGGATCAAGCCGAGAGCTGACGCTTCAGGGATTGTCCGGAAAGCCCGCAGGAAATTACTGGCCTGGAGGGAAAGTGAGAGAGTGTGTGTCTTTTATAAGGATTTTTGCTCATCTAATATCATCATCATCATCATCAAACTAGGAGTAGTAAATGCAAGTGTTATCTATTATCTATTTGAGATCAAATCATGCTTTAAATCATAAACCGGTATGTAGGGTGTACCTGGCAGGGGTCTCCTCTGCTCAGATCCAGCATATGAAACAGGAAGCCGAGCTCACAGGCCAAACAGAACTCCTTCTGACACAGGTGATTCTGCACCATACAGCGAATTGGCTCCAGGAAATACAACACCTTGCCACCAAGGAGAGAGAGAGAGAGAGAGAGAGAACGGAGATTATGAACAAAAGGTTGATTTGTGATTCCCAGAAAAACCTGTAGATTAACAGCAGTCTTTAATCAACAGAAAATGAATGAATGAGGTTGTTTATTTTTTTTGTGCAATAACATCTTTTTTAAACTTTGCAATTAGGGCTGAAACGATTCCTCTAGTAACTCGAATGATTCGATTACAAAAAATGATCGAGGCAAAATCTTCTGCCTCGAAGCTTCTTTTAATTCATTTTAAAAGCTTGCGTTATGTTTTTGCGCAATTATTTGTTTGGCGTGACACAGCGCGCTTCCAGATCCAAGCCGCCACTAAACACCGACAATGAAGAAGCGCTTACGTCGCCCACAAAGCGGAAGGAGATGCAAACAGTTAGCTGTGTATTTATTTAATGGAGCGTTCTGTTGCGGGCTGCAAAATGGAAGGGAGCGATAAAATTATCAGCGAGTCAAGAGAATAAGAAACAAGCAAGAGAAAACGACAGAAATTGTCAGTAAAGGCTTATGTTATGCCTGAACTGTAGATTTAGAAACTTTTAGTCCTGAAAGTTAAGTTGTACAACTTAGTGTTTTTGTATCATTATTTAATTTAATGTGAGCCTTAGTTTTTTTTTTATACTTTTTTTTGATACTTTTTTTTTTTGCATGTAAGAAAAGGCTTTAAAATAAGAATGTATGACACACTAATGCACTTAATTCATCTCAGTCAACTTTAAGCTGTTCCTTCTATTGTGAATAATGACTGTTTATTTTTTATAAAATGCTGTATGTATTTAAAAAATAAAAGTAGATTTTGTCTAAAAAGAAAACCAATTAATCTTTGTTTCTCTTATACATTTTACATTGCTGTTTAATAAAGCAAAAGTACATTTTATCCGATTACTCGATAAAATTTTTAATATTATTTGCAATATTATATTACCTAGTGCAATTTGATTAGATTGAAAGCGTAACTACTGTATTGTTTTTCTCTTTCTTTAGTATTTATACACTGTACTGTCACTACTTTATGTTTGCACATTGTTACGTTGAAATTTCCCCACTGTGGGATGAATAAAGGTACATGTTATCTTATCTTAATGATTTGTTGAAAGGCCACTCAAGACAAGGTCAAGCAAGAAAAAAAAAAAAACACAGCTAAAAATTCCTACACAGTAAAACCTTGGACTGCGAGTAACTTGGTCTGCGAGTGTTCTGCAAGACGAGCTAAAAATTTTAATCAGTTTTAACTTGATAAACAAGTGAGGTCTTGAAATACGAGCAGTACATGTATACTCTGTGTCTGCCGAGCATCACGTGATCACAACTGAGCCGATAGTTCTACTCTCTCTCACACTGCGGGACTCACTCGTATAGGCGACATCTGCACACGTGTACTGTTTACTAAAGCATTGTGACGGAGTGTGTGCACACGTGTAAAGCATTTTTTTATTTTGTGTCCATGACGATGTGATGTCAAAATGGAAGCAAAAGAAAGTGTCATTAGAGAGGTTTCTTGTTAAAGTCACACCAAAAGAAAAAGTTTCCAGTTTAGCCAACGGCAGTGATTCCGTGTGTGTGTGTGTGTTTGTGTGTGTGTGTATGCCCTCTCCTCTCCCTCAGACCAGCAAAGATTCTTTTAAAAGTTAAAGTGCCATTTAATTTGTTTTATATTTAACTTTATACTTTGTCTTAATCATTTTTATATGAATATTTTTGCATTGTGCAATAAATCATCTGAGTTTCCGTTATTTCTAATGAGGAAATTCACTTTGATATACAAGCGCTTTGGATTACAAGTGAATTTCCAGAACAAATTATGCTCGCAATCAAAGGTTTAACTGTATATACATCAACCTTCTAGGTTTCCTCTGGGTTCTCTGGTTGTCTCCCACCGTCCAAAGAAAAGCGGATTAGGCCACTTGGTGTTTCCTAATAGTGTGTCAGCAAGTGTGTGTGCCCTGCAGTGGATTCCTCGCCTCGTACCCTGAGTCTCTAGGAAAGTCTCCAGTGACCCTGTGCAGGATAAGCGGAATAGGTGTGCGTGTGCGTGTGCGTGCGTGCGTGTGTGCGTGAGCGAGTTTGTACCTGTATCATGCAGTTACAATAAGCGTTGGGTATATGAGGCTCCAAACCAGCAAACAGTGTCCGGTTGTAGTGCTTGAAGTCAAAATCTTCCAGCCCTAATTTGGAGTATTTAATGGTGACCTGGAGAGAGATAGACGTGTTAAGCTCGGATTTCTTCATCATACTAATAACTCAGATATCACAAAGAACTCATCGCTGTGCTCGTACTAAAGCCACGAAATTAAATTCAACTACTTTCAACCCCCCTTAAATCAATAAAAAAATAAAAGTTGTCTATTATGCAAGTACCTTAAACATTTTAACTGTTCACACACCTGGCATCAACTCATTTATAGTCACTCAAACAGCTGAATTATGCAAAAACAAACAAAAAATAAATAAATAAATAAAATAATGCAGTAGAGATGAGCACATAAGACATCAGCACCTTTCTGTACTTCTTGGGCACCATGTAAAGGTGAGGTTCTACATCGCGTCCGATTGGAGACTCTGGAACCTGGTTATAGCTGTCATACTCCAACTCCACCTCTTTTATCTTATAAGGAACCTGACAAAACAGACACAACGTGTACACAACGTAAAGACACCAAAAAAAAACAACTTGCATGTATGTACAAATCATTATGAGGCGCCGTATAGGGCTTAAATCAAACTTCACTCATGCACACACATACAGGCCTGGACACATACATGCCCATAGGGCATACCGGGCAATGCCCGGTGGGCCGACGCATATTTTTGGGCCGGGGCTGTCAGTCATAATTTAATATTTTTTAAAAAGTTTATTAGGCCAGTTTATTTATTACCGCAACGGTAGAGTATCTGAGACACGAATCGCGACCCATTAGTTGACTGTCTTAAAGGACATTGAGCTAGTCCAATGAAATCTCAGGCCACGCCCTGCCTCCCTCCTGGCCAGCCCTC
>JAQMYJ010000015.1:4932269-4962105 GCA_030014305.1 Clarias laeviceps
TACTTTTGATTTTGAGCCTCCCTTCATTCAGGGACACATTGTGAAACATTTTTACTTTGTGTCTTATGGTGTTGACTCTTTTAGTGTTCATACAAATATTTACACATTAAGTTTTTTTATCTAAGTTTTTTGCTGAGTATATATATATATATATATATATATATATATATATATACACAGTATGTGTGGGACAATCAGCAGGTGGAACGCCTGATCCTTAAAAAAACGCCAACTTACAAGAAAGAATGCATCTGTTTGAGGAAACTATACACACAATCATTCACCAACACCACTTGCACAATTCAGGAACTCGGCTGGGAGTTATTGCCACATATCTTGTACAGTCCTGACCTTGCCGAGACAGTTCCATGTAATTGGGCCATTAAAGGAGTTCCTGGGAGGCCAGCACTTCAAACAGGCAGTGTGATCATGGCTCCGGACTGGAGCTATAATTTCAGTACTTTTTCAAATTCACTGGAAAGTTCTGAAACAGAACTTAAATGTGGCCAAGACCTTCTCATGCATGCATTGTGTGGTCTCACTTCCTGCCTCCACAAAGCTCAGCACACTGTATCAAAAACCACAATTAAAGAGCACAATATTTGAGCAACTTTCAGATGAGGAAATCAATGTATTATGCTTTGTTGTTGGAACTGTAGGGATAGCAATGGCTCGACACACAACAGTTTAAATGTTTCATTTAAGTTCAAAATAAAGACCAAATCAGGCGAGTATATAAAAAATGAGGCAGACACTCTTATAAAAAAAAGAAGAAGATAATAATAATAATAATAATAATAATAATAATAATAATAATCAATTAAACCAGTTTATTTATAAAATTTAAGGAATGAAACCTGTGAATGAATGAAGAATGACAAAAATATAAAGAAATACATCATTATTTAAAAAACGTTAATTAAAAATTTTTTTATTATTTTTTTTATATATAAAGGTATACAAAAACACACTCAATTATCTCTGAGACACAGAAGTCAGACACTCAGTAGTTTTGGAAGGCTTTTTCTGGTGTATATTTGGGATTTTAAGGTAAGCACCAGGTACTTGGAGTGGAAAAAAGCTGCAGCTCATAAAAATACAGTGTTTTTCCCAGAACCTATTAGTATTATTACGAATTATAAGGTTCCATCTGCACTCTGAGCAATTTTCAGATATTGAGCTTCAAAGTTTTCGCACTCCAGATAGGCTTTTTATTTTCCCAAGAAAGAGTCTAAAAATACATATCATTTAAAAAAGAAATCTTATATTCATATGTTATCACAGAATCAGAAAAGTTCAGAAAAAGAAAACTTAATTGTTTAAGTTATTAATTGATGTTGCTTATAATTCCAAGCAGATGACATGCATGTAATATTCTATTCTATGCCAAAATATGCATATGTAAAAGGTGTACAGTACATGATTTTGCAAACTGTGTGTATCTATGCTAAAACAAACCTGTAAAAATCAGTTTTAGTTTACATTACAACAATAATTTAGGTATTATTGCAAGAATACCATCAGTCTATAAAAACTCCTGTTCAGAGTTTAAACAACGTGTCCTGAAAGAGTCCCTATATAAGGTAAATAAACACCAGAGACCGCTTGCCAATTAAAAAAAAAAAAACTCTTAAAGACAATCTAAAAATATTTCTAAATATGAAACATTTTATGAGACATTTTGTTAGTTTAAAAGTGTTAATTTGCCACATTTGTACAAGGAATTTTGGATCACTGTAGTGGGAAAAAAAAAGCATACCCACAAAGCAAGATTTATTTTTAGTCAAGTCAAACCTTTCAACAGTTTACACACAGCAAACTTTTTTTTATCATAGCAAGTGAAGTATTCTTGAATCTAGTCAAACCTATCTATTAATTAATTAAAATAAGTTTACAACAAATGTTAGTAAAATTGTGACCTACAATTTCTTGTACTATTGGCAGAGAATTTTGCTTCTTTCAAGGATTAAATTCCTAAAACTTGCTACATTTTTGCCTATAATTTTAGTAAATTTTGATTAGAACTAAGCTTCACAATCTTATATTTTGCGTCTTGTAATCTTATTATTATTTCTTTAACTGAATAAAAATTTAACTATATTCAAGATATGTTTACTTGGTAAGGTAAAATTTTTCTGTAGTCCATATGCACTTTTATATTAGTTACAGTTTGGTCAATTCACCTTTTTTTATATATTAAAAGCCTATAACATACAAAATTATGAACATCTTAGTTCTATCATTTGCAGGCAATTCATTAATATTAAGATTTATATTTTGTTGTTCTTTAACTGAATTCAATTTATGAATCAGTAAAGCAAACACAAAAAAAACTCTAAAATACAGTATTGCAACATTTTCTATTTTTGGGATGCTGAAACAAACAGATCTCTTTTCAATCAAAATTACCAAAATAATATTTTTAACACTGTAAAATTACACACGAACAATTGAGCAATATATAAAAGACTGAAATAATAAAATATGAAAGATCAAAAAGTACAGTCGTATCATAGCGAAAATATTGATCCTGGTCATGGCCCAGGAAATAATGTCATCATTGAAAATGTGGTAGAGACTAATCAAAAGTCCGGATGACAGATGACATCATAATTCATACTTAAAACTTACAAGGCTATTCATAAATATATAGTCATTCACTTCTCATTTCCTGTTTTGAAATTCAACAATGGAACCGTGCCAGAAAGCGACCACAACACTTCAAGAATTTAAATTGAACAGGAAGTTATGATTTTACGTTTTAATTAAAAAGGGATTTTTTTGGAACATACGGTATCATTCATACTATTATTTCAGAACTTCCAAACCAGACCGGTTGTACCCATGTGGGTGTGCAGGTTTGAGTTTGTGTCCTCAGGTGACAGGTGTATTGCATTAGTCATTCAAATTCATTCAGTCCTTTCACAGCCATGTCGATACCAAGGAAAAAAAAAAGTCTAGGTTATTTCATTCAGCCATTGATGCCGTAGAGACATGAGGTCATTTTATCCTGCTAAGACTAAACTACTGTATTAGCCTATATGTCTCTTTACTCATCAAATACTGTATAATGCACATGAATAAGTCAGCTGATAATGTCTCACCATTTGAAAATTTAAGGATACTCGAAACACTGATGATTAAGCCTCTTACTTAAAAAAAAACTTTCTTTACAAATGTAACACCAAATGATAAAACATTGTATAATCTTGTCAACATGGTGATTTGTGAAAATAACAAAATCAAACAAACAGTATGAAGATTCAACATAAATATTTGATTTTAGACCTTAGATACTAGATATAAAAAAATGGATATAAGACATTAGATACTAGATAATTCATAATGGATATAACATAGTAGATATGAGATGTTAGATATTATTAAGTTATATAATAATATATACTAGATATTATAAATATATATTAGCATTTATATTAATATTATTAATATTATATCCATATGAATAGATATTAGATATTAGATACTATATACTGGAAATAAGATAATAGATATTAAATATTTAATAACAGACATTAGATAGTACTTATTAGATATCAGATACTAGATATTGGACATAAGAGATTATATAATACATATTAGATATTTCATATTAGACATTAAATATTAGATATTACATATTAGTTATTAGATACTAGATTTCCACTCTTGAAGTATAAAATGATAATTGATGGGATGATCAAACAAATACAAATACAACATTTTTGTTTATCACTACAGTATCCATAGAGTCTCCCTACACAGGGGAAAGGCACATGCAAAACAGCAGGTGTGAACAGCATCATAACTGGGAGACACAAAAACAAGAAATGACACTCATGTTGTAAATATTTTGTAAATAAAGTTGCTAAAAAGTCTTAATTTGCCCCACATATGGAGACTTTTGGGACACTTTTGGGGTAGTATACTGTAGTATACTTTTGGGATACTCTAGTTATATATACAGTATCCCAAATATACAGTAAAAAAGCATACCCACAAAGCAAGATTTATTATTTATTTATTACACTGAGAAAACATTGCAAAAACTTAACCTCATTATTGTTCTTTAACTCATCACTTGTTTAATCTTTTTGAAATCATGAATTTGAATAAAAAGAATCATTCAGTTTGTATGAGCATCCCAAGTCCAAAATCACAACCCCATACACTTAAAAAAGTTAATGAATGTTTTTTTATTGCTGGCTGTGTATATTGTATGTATATACGTGTATGTAAAATAACATAAATTGACTTTTAGAGTAAAATCACCAACAACAAACCCAATAATAACAAGAGCAACATAAATTTATTTCCTTTATAACTAATAAAGGAATTAATAAAGTTTTACCTTATTATTATTACACTTCTACTTATTCTTCTGCTTCTTCTTCAACTACTACTACTAATATTACTACTACTACTACTACTACTACAAAAATAAATAAATAAATAAATAAATAAATAATAAGTTTCCTCACGGAAGAAGCGTTCTTATCTTACATTATTTGACCTTATTTTATCTTATCACAATACTACTACTTATTTGTCTGCTTCTTCTTCAACTACTAAACTACTATTACTACTACTAATAATAATACTGTATTAATAATAGTGATTTCCTCCAAGATTAATTATAAGTGTTATCTTATCTTATCTTATATTACACTACTACTATTTATTGTCCTGCTTCTTCTTCAACTACTAATACAATTACTACTAGTGATAATAATGATCTCAGGATTAATACAGTTTATCTTATCTTAAAATTATTACACAACTACTACTTTTTTGTCTGCTCCTTCTATTAATACTACAACTACTAATAATAATAATAATAATTTCCTCAGGGATTAATTATAAGTTTTATCATTTCTTATTATAATTACACTACTACTACTTATTCTTTCTTATGCTGCTTCTTTAACTACTAATAATAACACTAATAATAATGATAATAATAATTTCCTGCAGGATTAATAAAGTTTTATCTTATCTTATCTTATCTCATATTATTATTACACTACTACTACTACTTCTTCTTCTACTTCTTCTTCAACTACTACTTTTATTATTAATACTACTACAACTAATAATAATAATAATAATAATAATAATTATTATTATTATTTATTAAAATTTCCTCCGGAATTAATAAAGTTTTATCTTCTCTTATCTCATTATAATTACACTGCTACTTTATTATCCTGCTTCTTCTTCAACTACTACTTTTATTATTAATACTACTACAACTAATAATAATAATAATAATAATAATTATTATTATTATTATTATTATTATTTATTATAATTTCCTCCGGAATTAATAAAGTTTTATCTTATCTTATCTCATTATAATTACACTGCTACTTTATTATCCTGCTTCTTCTTCAACTACTGATACTATTACTAATAACAACAACAACATATTGATCCCGTTACTATGACATGACGACAACTCCTCCCAACTACAATGAAAGATTATTAACACCATAACCATATCTAGAGTGGAAAGCAGTGGCACGATCGATTCAGCGCGCGGTGGAATCCCACACTGTACCTTTGGCTGCGGAGGCGGGAATCTCCTCACGTGACTCATCGCCGTCCTTATAAATAAGGTAAGCATTAAGGTCTCCTCATGCAGAGGTACCTCGGTGCTCTATAACTCAGAGATCAAGAAGACTAAGCTCGAAGTGACAGAAGATTTTTTTGACCATGGACTCATTTCAGCAGTTTGTTCTCGTTTTTGCAGCGATGCTCATGTGCGCTTTCGGCGCTCCAGTGCGTGTCACTGAGACGGACTACACGGAGGGCAAGACACTGGCACTGAGACTCAACGATAAGGCGAGACTGTTATATGCAGAGGTGAGTGCCAGCATGAACTTCCACACAAGTTTGTCAACCTGCATTATGTGTGTGTGTGTGTGTGTGTGTGTGTTTCTTCATTTGGATAAACATAATAAAACATCATATTTAGGATTACACTCTCATAGAAATAAAGTAAAAAAAGAAATATACCAAAATGTTTTCCTTCTGTCATACCATTCATTATTTGACCTAGAAAGGTGCCTGTAACTTGTATCTTTTAATTAGATTACAATTAATTGTTAATTAAAGCAGTTCTTAGTCGTTAATTGTAGAGGATACATTTAAATTTGCTTTGAAATTGTAGTTAAAAGATACATTCAAAAAAAATCAGTGATGTTGTTCCATTTACTCTTTTGCATATTTTAGTTCAGCTTTAATCATGGTTATGGAATACATATGAGGTACCTTTATATTTAAGGTATATAATGGTGCCATACTTAGCTTTGTGTAAGGTACATTGTCACTATATACTGTAGACCTTTATAGGTAAACGATACTGAAAAACGTGCAATGGTATATGATTATGATTAAGATATAAGTGAAAAGGATTTTCACTGTATGAACTGCATGACTATGTACATTTAAAAAAAAAAAAAAAGCATTTTTTGTTACAAAAATAATATCATCACACACATACTTATTTTGTTATTTTAAAAAAATCTGTTTGCAATATAATAAGTGTTTATTCTGCCTTCTTCAGGTCGAGACCCCGAACGAGGTTGCTGCAGTCAGCGACCCTCCAATGATGATCAGGCCTGAGGACAATTGTGATCCTGATAGTCTTAAGACCAAACCAGAGGTAAATCCTCTTCCTTGTCCACTTGCTCTTATTAATGTCTTATGGTTGAGATAAGACACAGCTGAGAATTTTAAGGGGTAAACGGTCTGATCAGAAGCCCAGTGCATTAAACACTAAAGCAAATGGTATTCAGCGTTCTTTACGTAATTAAGTTGCATTAGAGCTTAGCAGGTTTAAATGTTAGAATAAAACTTAGTGTATTTAACCAATCATTATCTGTTTAATACAATGATATATTGGCTTATTGATTCATTCTATCTGCTTCTTTAATTTCAGATTTGCCTGTCCAGGGTTGTTCTTGCTCTAAAGAACTACAGCAGGATCTTTGGGGACAGTGGAATATTTCAAGGCCAAAACACTAACTGTGAAAAGTGGAGAGCAAATGCTACAGATATAGCTGACGTGGCAGAACAAATCCTGGAGACACTTAAGGTAACGTTTCTTTAAAAAAAAAAAATTAAGTGTCTTTAAATTGAGAATACAAGGAATTTTATGATACAAGAAAAGTTAGTCTTGAGGTAGAAGTGATGGGTGGGTGTTGGATTTGATTAATGTTCTATGACAAATTAAATATAAGCTTAAATTTAAACATTAAATATAAAGATTCGGAATCAAAATTTACAGTTTGACACATTCTCCATCTGTTGGTTTTAAAAGAAGTAAATCATCTGTTATCTTTCTTTCAATTTGTAATCGATGCATTATTCCTGCTAACTTTACACTCTAAACACAGGAGCCGTCTGAGACTCCGACACCTATGATGATGGATAACTGGATGGCCGAGGGTTACCTGTGCCGTGACAGCGTCGAGCGTCTGTTCTCCTTCTCCGTCGTGACAGCTCGTGTTTTTAGCCATTTGTCTTCTCTTCAGCAGTCAGCTTGAAGGGATGGAAACACTGAATGGTTAACGATTATTTATCGTGATCATGTTGGTCAAAATTTGCTAAATCTGCTGCATTTTGAAGAAATGTTCTCATAAGTTATGAGGTAAAGAATAATTGAATAGTATATCTATAAGGATAACTTATTTTGAAAAAATTTATTTGCGTTTGCATAATATATTGTTTATTTATTAGGATATTTATTTTAACAATATTTATTGTTATTTATTGATCCATCAGTTTGATATGTGCTGAGGCCATTACAGTATGTTACAATGTAACTTTTTAAAATGTATTTAATAAACTGAGTAACAAAATGCTCACTTCCGTGTACTTTTCCCTCTCTTTTAACTGCACTTCCTATGAAATCATTACCTATAGAGGAACTCGGTCCTGAGTCTAGCAGTGCACCAATAAGGAAATGACAAGGTCAATAGGACTGAATTTCCCAATCTGCAGTCAAAGTCGGTAAGAAGAGGAGGAAGGTGTGCTTTCCAAAAACTTTCCCAATATATCTGAAGGGCTTCCTGATATATTATAAAGAAACAATTTATTATGTCACATAAGGAGTTCTGGATCAATTACACAACGTTTAATGTTGATTTTTAAAATGTGCTTAAAGACAGTAAAAAAATAAAAAAAAAAGATCTAAAGGACCATGGTTGAAAATGAGCTTGCTGTTTCCTGTTTGGCCTAATACACAATGTGGAAGTGGAAATGCAAACAACAAACCTCGCAACGTATAAAACATATAAAAGTAAAATATGTTAAAAAAAATATTCTAACAGGAAATGAATATATATATATCCCAAATCATTGTATTAAACAGGACAAAGAAAAAAAAAATAAAAAGTAAACTTTACTTCCTAGTTTTCGCTCACGAACCTTGGATACCGGACCAATCAAAACACAGGAAAGAAAATAGACAGGTCAAACCGACCAATCAGAAATTGCATAAGGCGGAACCAAGCGGGGATCTTAATAATTTCTTAGTTTAGTGTTAGTTTATGCTCCATGATATAAACCATATAGATACAAATTTTATACTAAAAACTTTTTATACTAAAATAAAAATAAAAAAATGATAAAAAAATTATATATATCTTATTTGTAATTGCTAGTTTTGCAAGCGAAGATATTAGACAAATCAGAAGCGCACAAGGGAGGCGTCAGCAAGGAAACCGCGACCAATCAGAAACAACAGGGGGCGTGGCTAAGGGGGGATTTCGTGACTTCCTGGTTACAGCCGAGGTGGGTGTCTTGTCTTCTGGTAACGTTTTTCTTATTTAGTTATTTACTCAATGAAGTTGTCTGGTTTTAAATTTAAAGTGTATGTATCGCTTTAACTGAATGTTAAGCCACAGATTATGGTGTCAAATGTGAAATTCATTGCTGAGTGTCAATTCAGGGAGTCGCTTTACGAGTTTGTTAGCAAGGCTTGTTAGCTAACTAGCCTCTTTAAGTGATTTAAAAGGTAGTTAATATAATTGTTAATATGGCGCGTGCACACACACACACAAGATTTGTTTCTACATACTACGTATAGGTATAACTCTGGTATAGCCCTCAATGTGTTATTAAACCATCGCACGTGCACAAATTAGTTTGTAAAATGTTGCCAAAGGTCCAAGTCGAAGAAGCAGTGACGTAAAAATAAATTCCAGAACATTCCATCCCGTAATATTTAAAAAATTCTAGTTATTTTCAAAATCAAAGCGTTCATCAGATCCTGTAGTACTCTCCCTAATCTAACAGACTTTGCTGACGTCATAAAAAGAAAGAAAAAAAATCCATATGTGTGTGTATCAGATTTCTTCATTATTGTGTAAACAACATGAGCATTGGTGGCTCAGTGGTAGGTTTCTCACCTGTCATGCAGAAGTCCCGGGTTCGGTTTCCAACCACCAGCCACTGGATGCAGTACCGGTCCCAAGCCCGGATAAAATGGGAGGGTTGCATCAGGAGTGGCATTCGGCGTAAAACCTAAAAAGTTGTTGTGCGGATCGGATGATTTGTTGTGGCGACCCCTCAAAGGGAGCAACTGAAAGACTAACAACGACGATGTGTAAAAATAAATTTCCATTTTTGGCTCATTGACGTGGCACGGACTGTGTTTAACAATTTCTTACATTACCCACAATGCCACTGTGGCTACCTGGTGATGCAGCAGCGCTTTAGTCTGTTCAGCTGTCACCTTGGACATCTGTGCACTTTGCTCAAGTGGTTTCCAGCGATTTGGCTTTTTTGCTAAAACCGGGATCGACGCCATCACACTCATCACTTGGAGCCGAGTGTGTGGTGTAACTCTGAACACTTCAGTCCAGCATCTGAACCAATGCCTTTTATAACTTTTGTGCTCAATTTGTTATTGATGACATTGAAGTAGAAATAAATCATTAATCACATTAGAAATATTTCAGTATAAGCATGTTTGACGTGTGTGCAGTTGGAATGTTTATGGAAGTTTATTTCATAATAACTAATTATAAAGGCCATTAGAGAGCAGAAATATAAATATACACTTCCTTGGGTCTCTGAAACGTAAAACAAGAAGTACTGTTTTTTTTTTTTGGTGTCATTGTTTTGTGTCTCGCCTTTTCTACAGCGTTTGCAGAATGAATGTGGGCGTCGCTCACAGCGAGGTGAACCCCAACACGCGGGTGATGAACAGCAGGGGGATTTGGCTCACCTACCTGCTGCTGACCATCGTTTTACACATCGTGTTACTGAGCATCCCGTTCGTCAGCGTGCCAATCGTCTGGACCTTAACTAACGTCATTCACAATCTGGTCAGTCCACGCAAGATGCCTTTGGTTTACTTATGGCCAGATTTTTCCTCATATACACTGCCTGGCCAAATAAATTATTATTTTTTTAAAAAGCGCCGTTTCAGAAAGGTCGAAATATTGTTCTGGATCAAGCAAAGAAAACAGCTGAGGAGATTTGAATTGACTGGAACTGGAATTATCACTTAAGTGCTTGGTGCAGTGGCATCATAAAAAAAAATGGACAGTACTTCTACTACTACTACTTTGATGTTTAATGGTGGTTGACATCCAGTAGGTTACATTACCGCCAACTATAGGTCTCATTCTGCCTTATCTTCCCGGCCTCTTAAAGCCGAGTTTCCAGTCCAGCCTTCCTTAAAACATTTAATGCTCCTTTCCCTGATCTTGTTTTATTCTGTGTCTAGAACACTTATCTGGCACTTCCACACACCCACACACCATCTTCTCAACATGTTTCCTCTCGGTACTACTCTGCACCTTTAGTTGGAGGTTTGTAGTTGCATCACCGTCACCTATGGATCTCTCTCTCTCTCTCTCCTCAGCTTCCTTGCCCTTTAAAGCTGGCTTTGGAGTCTAGTCTTCCTCAAAAAGAAAAAAAAATTTTTTTTTATTGCACTCAAGTAAAAAAAATAAATAATGTCTACACCGGACTTTCTAATCTCTTTTTTTTTTTTTTAACACTTTTTTTTTTTCTTCCTATTTTAGATCCCTCAAAGTGAATAAGCTGTTGAATATAGTGTTAATGATGAAAAATAAAAAGAACTAATAAATATGATCTGTGCCTTTAAGGCACTCGGACAACTACAGTACTTTATCACCACTTGCATTATTTTATCATTATTATTATTATTATTAGCATAAGGTAAATGTCAGAGTTTGTTAGGAAGTTTGGAATTAAATATATATTTTACAGTGTAGAATTTATTGTTAAATGTTTTTTTTTTTTGCTTGAGCTTAACACACTTCTAGTATACTTCTTTGTAGCAATCACACTGTTCTCACAGTCTTCGCTCTAACAGCTTTAATCAATGCATTAGGTTTAATTAGCTAATACAGTAAGTTACATCCGAATTAAAAATGTGTCTGACTGTCTCTGATCAGACATTAGTGTATGTTTTAGTTTTTAGTGTGTGCATGTGAGACATTTACTGTACCATATACAAGAAGGGAGAGCGAATAGGATTCAGCTCAGTGTAAATACCGTGCTGTTCAGGAAGTTTAAAACTAAACCGTCAGCGAATGTCTTGGAGTCGAGCACTGACCGTGTTGTTTTAACTTCCAGGCCATGTACGTGTTCCTCCACACGGTGAAGGGGACTCCATTTGAGACGCCAGACCAGGGCAAAGCGCGGCTGCTGACCCACTGGGAACAGATGGATAACGGCATCCAGTTCACATCCTCAAGAAAATTCCTCACCATTTCCCCCATAGTGCTGTGAGTTAGCCGTTAGCCTCCTTGTGAGCTTTGTGAGAAACTCAGCATCTGGGTGTAACAGGTTGCATTAGGATGTTACTATAAAATTAAAAACAAATGCAGGTACAGTGCGGGGAAAAATGGCTGAAGCTAAAATTTATTTTATCAAAAGTGTGAATGCTTCAGATTTTATTGCCAATATTTTAGATGTTAATAATGAAAAAATTGAGGAATTAAGCTTGATGGTGCATGTTTATTTAGGAGGTCTTTATCAATTAAGGAGTTACATTTGAAATTGTGGTACTCGCCTGAAACAAATTAGTTCATGGTATTTCTTACAGTATAGCAGAGACAAGCTCCTGTTTCCTCTCCCCCCATTTTTTTTAGCATGAGAAAAAAGCAGCTTGTCATGTTTTTGAGAAACAAAGTGCTGACTCGACAAGTCTGTGAAGTAAAGTAGCTGCTTCTGTAAAAACAAAACAATAACGTATTAGAATGATTAGGGGATTTGTTTTCTGTTGAGGCAATACCTGATCAGACATGACTAATTTACAGTGGACGTAACCGATTCTGCCTTTCTCCCCAAACTGTGCAAGTGAATTAGTCTCAAACCCACTCATTAAACACTCTTACACCAGTCTAAAAATCCCATGAGCGCTATTTAGTCTCGAAACACGCACATTAGAAATCAAGCACGCTCACAAGTAAGCCGTCTGTAGTAAAATGTATCTCTTTATTTTTTATTTAATTTGAAGTTAAATTTTAAACTTTAATATTTAAGTTTAGTTTGTATCGTTTAAACACTGTGTTTGGTTTTTAAGTAAGAGCTAATGCTTTAAGGAACAAGCTAGATTTAATTACTTTAATGTTCAATTCACTGTTGAAGCCAAGGTATAAACTTTTTTGCGTTATTTCAACGTTTTTGAAGGTTCAAGGACATAAAATTATAACAAAATCAGAAGAAAAAACAAATTAATCTTGTTGAATTAATAATCTTCATAAAATCGTGATATTTACAGAATCGCAATATTAATAAAGTAGGTATCGTGATGATCTTTAGTGTTAATGTGTCAGCTTAGACTCCCCTCAGATAATTTATTATTTCAAACCTCAAAGCCTCTTCATTTCACTTAACAAATGCACCGTCAGTGTCTGTGTAAATGAGCTACTGCTGAGTCATGACCTCCAGAGAACAGCAGAGCCACAAACCAGGGGAGGGGCTTGTTCTTATGAGGTCACACAGGGGTTTGTTGGTACAACACACATACACACACAGGAGATCCATCTACTGTACATACCCCAAAAAAGCTAAAAAGTAAATTTTGCTAAAATGTCAATTGTGCTTTGGTAGATTTTTTTTAACACAGTATTATGTGTTTTAAAAAATTTGGAGGATAGTACGAGATAAACATGTACAACCATAAAGTTTCCTCCTTGTACGCACAGGTTATACGTTTCCACTTAGTTTTAATAATAATGTAATAATATAATTACCAGTTTTTTTTTTTGTCCTCTTATAGATACATGCTGGCCAGCTTTTACACCAAATATGACGCCACCCACTTCCTGATCAACACAATCTCCCTTCTTAGTGTCCTCCTCCCCAAGCTGCCGCAGTTCCATGGGGTGCGTCTGTTCGGAATCAATAAATACTGAAGTGCCGACGTCAGAAGGTTAAAGGGAACAGGAGTGAAGAAAACCCGTTTCTGCCTCTTGGTTTTAATGCCTTTTTTTTTTTTTTATAAATACAAGCTGATGGTAAAGAAGCAGCACAGAACTGAACGTCGAAGACTTTAAGGAAAAGGACTTGCGACAATTAATGTTTTTTGTTGTTGTTTCCTTTAAATTTTTTTTTTTTTTTAGTTCTCTGGAAATCCATTCCAGACCATGAATTTACTTTGCATACAGGTGAACTTTATATTTATTTATTCATTTAGTATAGAAACCTTTATGCAAAAGATACAGTGAGGCAGAATCCAGTAACTGAGCTGATAAATAGCCACAACCCCCTGGGACCTCCCGAGTCACAAATTCAGTGAGTCGAATGATTAATGATAATCGTCTGATATCACTACAGTGACATCAAGACTGGGATCCAGACCTGCAAAATCCAATGGAAAGGGGGGGGGGGGGGGATTTTTATTTTTTTAAGTTCATTACCTTGGGAGTGTATACTGCTGCTGCTGCTTCATGAGGCAGGTGTTGTGAGTGACACTGCAACATTCATTCGCTCATTTTTAGTAAATGCCTTATTCTGGTCAGGATCTCAGTTTAAAGTTAGACATTCATTAATTTTGCCACATAGAGCCTGTTGGGTTTATCGGATGACATTTTACATATATGTGGAAGGAATTTGTGAGGTTGGTCAGGCCTTCTGTAGGAAAGAGTGAAATTGGTTAGAACTTTTGTAGGTAGCGTGGGATCGGTCAAATTTTTGTCAAAAAGGGAACAGGCAGATTTGGTCAAACTTGGTGCGGAAGGTCGAGGAATGGTCAAAAGTTCTGTTGGAGGGCAGTGGGTTTGGTTCAGCTTTCTGTAGACCTATGCGACTACTATTGCTTAGAAGTCTTCGAGGAGCAAGTCGGATTGGTTGAAAAATTTTTTCCGCCAGAATGAAAAAGATTGGGCATGACGCACCCCAGTAGCAGGTGGGATTGATTGAACTTTCTGTGGAAGTGATCAGGTGGGGTCGGGTCAGAAGTCTTTCAGGAGCGAGTGAGGTCGGGTCAGAATTCCGTGTTCTGCAAGTGGGATACATACACGTACAGTACTGTGCAAAAGACTTAAGCCACCATCATTAAAAACGCGCTGAATTCTGACTCTTTGCACGCAAAATGACGAGAGACGGTTCAAGACATTTGCAAAGTACTATACATGTATGAAAGCAGTCCAGTGTACACGTCTAGATTAGTGTTCACGCGTTTCCCCGAAGTTAAGAGGAGACTCTAGCTCTCTCTCTCTCTGGTCAGAGTGATCAGAATACTGCACACTCCCAGTTTGAGTGTTTGTTTGAGTGATGAAAGGCCCACTGCAGGCGGTGTGTGCTTTATTATTAGAATATAAAAGTATGTTGTCTTGACATTGCTGTCCAGTTCCACATTCCTGAACCTGAATTCTCTCCCTCTCAAAAAAGGCCTGTTAAATCACAATAGGCACTTCACAATAAATGTTAGACAATAAGAAGTGATTCATTAATTTCAATGTGTGGTGTTTTTTTTTTTAAACTGTCAGTGCTATATATTTAAGCCAGCTCGCATCTTTTGAAAACCTTCACCTCTCTTAATTTGTTTCACCTTTGAAGTGCCTTGTTTTTTTTTTTATTTCATGTTTTTCATTTACCTTTATGTGTATATAAATGTTATACGACAGGACTAGTTTTGAGTATCGGTTGTAATTCTGGAGGATGTTGTTGCAGGAACAATCGAAAGGTGTTGAAACTCTTGTTTGCAGCAAACTCTAGAACTCGTATCATTCTACAGCGACGGTTCTTAACGGTAATGAAAACCAAAAATAAAACATGGTGGTGTACTTTTCCGGATACTACAGAATGTAATTTATTTGTAGCCATGAATGTAAATGGTCATGACAAATGATCACATGCCTATTCACGTTTCTTGTTCACATGTTTTTTCATTTAAAGATTAATAATCGTATTTCTTTTCTTTTGATTAGTTACGTACTAAGCTCACGTATGGCGATTGAATGATGTACTGTATGTACCATACTGTTGATTATAAATCCTCATATAACAGCATAACGTGTCTTTTTAAAACTTTTGTTAATACAACTGTCAGTTCTGACCGAGCAAGCCGATTGGACGAGAGGTATTCCACAAGTTGTGATAATAGACCGTAACAGCACTGGAACGTTTAGCTACACCCATCACTCCGCGTCCCAGGTGATCTACAATTACACTAACTGTCAGGCAAGTGTGGGTGGAAGTAGGTCTGTACAGTCCACAGTACTGAGAGAGCGAGAGAAGCTAACTGCTAAAACCAAAACTCAAAACCAGTCACAGAAGCACTTAGAGCAAGAAAAAGACTTCTTATAAAGTTGCGTCAGCTTAAATAACACCTTGTTTCCTTAGTAATTTCCTCTGTGTTGTTTTATTTATGCCTAAAGCGATCTAGCTTCCAAAACAAGTGTCTTTCAAACCCCTAATCAAGGGCACTTCCTGGTATGTTTAACATCATTCTATATCAGAATTTGTGGATATGTAAAAAGAAACTTACAAGATTTACAGAACTGTACAATTAGCTCTGCCAGTCACGATTAATTAGATGGTTCCGCCAGTTGGAGGAAGGATGTGTGTTGGTGGAGCAAAATAAAGAAACAAATCATAATCTGTCGATGATAAAATTGTGTTTGCAGAATTGTCATTAAAATAAAAACATCACACTTAAGGTCGTCCTTGTTTTACTAATTATCTGAACGGCTGTGAAAGCTTCAGTACCTCGTCCACACATCCAGCAATAAAGCGCTCCCTCTCATGCCATATTACTTAATTAAAAGTATAATCTTAATGAGCTGCAGAAAGAGTTATTTAAAACGCAATGAAACTTGTCTAAGGCGACGCAGTGGTGTAGTGGTTAGCACTGTGGCCTCGCACCGCCACAGTCGAAAGTTCGGTTCCCGTCTCGGGTGTGTGTGTGCTTGGTGGAGTTTGCGTGTTCTCCCTGTGTTTGGCGGGTTTCCTCCAGGTATTCCGCTTTCCTCCAACAATCCAAAGACTTACAGATCAGGTTAACTGGAGTTCCCAAATTGCCCTGTGTGCGATGGATTGGTGCCCTGTCCAGGGTGTACATCCTGCCTAAAGTATCCTGGGATACGTGGAAGGTATAGAAGATGAATTAATTAATGAACGAATGAATAAAAACCAAACAAAATTTAGCAAAAAAAAAAAAACGCTCCTAATTATTTACATTTATCGTCATTGAATAGATGGCTATTTATCAATGTAACAGTCATCACAAGATCCTGTATGTTAACGAGGGAATCCTCCCTACGCTCACTGACAACAAAAGGGAACCTCATGTCCAAACAGCAAGTGGGCGTTATAAAACACCAGGAGGAAGCCCAACACGCCCACCAGCTCCACATTACTCACATCTGTGGTACATCAGATCAGTGGGGGAGTACACATGTGCTGCTGGATTAGGTCCACCTGTCTGTCCCTGGGAAAATCCGAGTGTTTTACATGCTGCCGCTACTCGAGGTTGGCCCGTTTCCAGCTCCATGCGGATGGGAATCCCCATTCCTGTCTCACGGCTCTCCCAGGAAAGAAAAGCAGGCGAGAGGAAAAACGAGTTCCCGCCTGCTTCTTCCATTTGCATCGCATGTCAAACACGCACTTCTTTACCAGGGAACAACATGCAAAACGCACCACACACTACTACAAAACCATGATCAGGTGACGGGGATGCAAGGAAAATTTGCATCGCGCAGAGGCCACCGAAGTTCACAAGGAAGTGCTGAGTGAATCTCAGCTGGAAGGAAAGCAAAAGCAAAAGCTGAGCGGAACAGCACAAAGGCGATAGTGTGAGAGATTTCTGCTTTCTCATGGTTCCTGGACATTAGCAGAAGAGCTTGTTCTTGATGTCTGAAGGTCACCATCACCACACATTTGAATACATGTGGCGAGTTGTTTGTGCTCAGCCGAGCCGGGGTGTTTAAAGGGGAACTGGGGTTGAATCTGCTGCTTGACGCGCGCTGAGGGGGAAAAAGGAGTCGGGTTTTATTGCCACATAGGGGAGTTAAATGTGTGAGAATGGTGATGTTTGTCACAGCCTGAAAGAAGTGAGAACTAAAAGGTTTTGTGGTATGAGATCTAAAACGTGCAGGGGAAACGAGATGAAATGCCCATATTTGCTAAGACTGACCACCAAATTGACACAGCGTCTGGAGAAGACTGTCTATGATCACGTTCACAGAAACGCACTCATGCATATCAAACACAGAAGTCCACAGAAGGTGACATGGAAAAGTGTAGAATCAGTAATTTTCCATCGTCTATACCGCTTTATCCTGTATACAGGGTCACATGGGGCCTGGAGCGTATCCCGGAAGACTTAGGGCACAGGGCAGGGTACAGCTTGGACAGGGGGCCAATCCATCGCAGGGAACACAGGGCAATTTTGGAACGCCAATTAACCTAACCTGCTTAACTTTGGACTGTGGAAGGAAACTGAAGCACTCAAAGGAAACCCACCAAGCACAGGGAGAACATACAAACTCCATGCGCAGAGACCCGAGGTGGGAATCGAACCCTCGACCCTGGAAGTGCGAGGTCACACTGATGTGTAGATCCACTATGAAACAAAACATGACAACTTTAGATGACCTTGTAATACACATAATAAGCATTTAAATGGTAACAGTGTGCGGCAGTTTTATTTATACTGCTTGTTTACCTGGACCTGTCGTTGTTCTTTTGAGTGCTCCTGTTAAGGGGCCTTATTTAAAAGCCTTGGCCTGTCTATTAAAAGCCACACTTTTTAATTTGACCCAGGTTTTACGCTGGCTGCCCTTTTTGATGCAACCCTTCTTATTTTTATCCAAGCCTGGGACGGCACTAATGCCACGCAACGCCAATGACCGAGTCTTCAGTATTGGCTGGGAATTGAACCTGGGATTTCTTCATGGCAGCCCAAGAGCTGAAACACGGTCTCGTGAGAATGCAGACACTTTGAGCTATGCAATGCTACAGTAGCTAGACACGTGTCTAAGTGCGAGCTGCAGTCTCAACATTGCCACTAGGTTATTGCATTGTTATTGCATAAAACAACATGAAAAATTTGACACCTTCGTTCATGGGTTAACTTTAGAAATGGTCTGAGGATTCGATAGCTTTTATCGCCACCTTGTGGAGTGAGCTCACTTCTGCAGGTGTGCAACAGGGCACGTCGAGGCTATTTACTGTACATGCATGTAAATGTTAACGAGTAGCTGGAATGTTAATTGCACTGTCACTTTCAGTCTGCTTTATCCAGTATGCACCTTTGCACTACTGTATATTTCACTCATTTATTCTGTATGTATAGATGTACATCATGTTTATTTGAGCATGTTATCTTCTTGACATGTCTTCTCCACTACATGATGCTTGCACAGTTATACTGTTTATTACTGTATATACCTTAATACTTATTACCTACGGCACCTTCTGTACATTAAATCACACTCACTCCTGTACATATGGACCCATACTTTAATTGATCACATTATTATTTATTGTAAATAGGCCACTTATGCACTTCTGCTTAGATGCTAACTGCATTTCGTTGGCCTTATACATGCACTTTGCACAATGACAAAGTTGAATTTAATCTAATCTTATCTAATTTAATTTCGGTGCTGGCTGGGCTAAGCAAGCTTTTAAAAGTCCATTCCATTTTAAAGATTTTAATGTGTTTTATGGCTCTGTCACCTCACACCTCCAGGGTTTTGCGTTTGAATCTCACCTCTGCTCTGTGTGTAGTTTGCATGTTTTTCCCGTGCTTGGTGGGTTCCCTCCAGGTCCACCCGGTTTCCTCCCACAGTCCCAAAGACATACACTGTAGGCTGATTATTGTTTCCCAATCTCACATAGTGTGCGAGTGTGCACACACCTGTAGGTTGAAGGCTTGGGTCCTTAGCAACATTAGCAGCATTATAACTATTAGTTTTTATTTTGACTCGCGAAGCCAGCAATCTGTAATCAAAAATTACTTTTGATTCTCACTTATCTGCACTATTTCATGTAATCCGTTCATTATTTCATCTTGATCATCTCGCTTGGAATTGGAAGAGGAAGTGGAGTCTATCCTGGGGTCGATGGACGTTAGACGGGAACATAACCTGAATGGGACATCAGTCTATCACAGGGCACCGAGCAAACACACAGTAATCCAGCTACCTGCATGCCTTTGGCCATTTAAATGAAACTGGAGAATTTACACATGCTATTGTGCTTGCAAGATGTTACTGCCACCTAGTGTTCATCCTGCATTGTGTAAAGAAAAATATTTTAATATATATATTTTTTTAAATAGCAAACAGAAGAAAGAACTGCAGTTCACAAAACCAGCTTTAGAAAAAGATGGCCATAACCAATTCATTATTTATTTGAACTTAAAAAAAAATTAATAATAAATTGCACTCAGGGCAGCGAATAAAAAGTTCATATATTTTTCTCTACCCCCAAAATACAAAAACCCTAACAAACATATGCCTGCAACAGAATAAAACAATTCAGAAGAACAAACCATTAAAAAAAACAAAACAAAAAAAAAAAAAAAACACAAAAAACAAAAACACACCAAAAAAAAAAAAAAAAATTTAACTAGCGGTTAAACCATATATGAGCGGCGAACGGATTGAATAAATTATAAACGTTCTATTTACACACACACACTGTACATGTAAATGTATTGAACAGGAGAAACAGCACATGGGTTTAAACACCTGTACAAATATAACGCTCTTCATTTGCTTCTTCTAATTTTATTTAAATTCTTTGTTATTGTTGTTGTTGTTTTTATGATTTTTTTGTTTATGTTTTTTTCCAGGGTGTTTATTCCAGGACAGCGCCATTGGCTGGCTTGTGTTCGAACCTTTCGCTCGCGCACCTCCTCTCAATGGTGCGTGAGAAACACTAACGGTCACGGGTTCGTCAGGAGGGACTCGTCCTTTAATACAACAGCACCGCGTTTAGTTTGAATGAACCAAAAAAAGTTACAAACAGGTCACGTGAACACGTGGTCATGCTAGCATAACGTGCCAGAGACGTGTTAAACTATGCAGCTTTCATACAGAGACGCTCCTGCTTTTAATAACTTTAACACGGAGAGTGGAAAGCATTATAAATAAAATGTAAATGAATTCTAGAGAACATTAACAGATTAGCACACGACTAGATTAAGGTTTAGTAATATTTCATTTTAATTTGTATGTGCATATGCAACACCACTGCTGCTTTATTTTTATTTCCGATGTTTTAAAACATGGAAACCATCAAATCGCTTTAAAAAAATTTTTTTTTTCATTTCGTATTGTTTAATATCTTAAAGTCTTTTTCGTTCAGTTCTTTGTGACTGATTTCAGGCTGCGTCCCAAATTTTTCAGCAGCACCCTACAAGTAAGAGCGTTCCTCGTCTGTAGGGGGCATGTTTGTGGGCGGAGACCAAGATATCACATGATCTCTATAGATGAATATATATATAACTTTTTGTTTTGACTCGAGGCGAAGATGTGTTTAGTTTCCGCTTCACCTTCTTCAAACCCATCATGAACTCCTAAAGCTTTGCCAAAGACCGTCTCTGATTGGCTGACGCATGGACGCATCAGCACATGTTTTTTTTTTTTTACATGATGTCAATCCATACATTGTTCTTTTTGATATTAATGATAGCGGCGCTTCACTTCAAGAAAAACAGAAAGCCCTAAATGTATGTGAATCTCTGCCTTTCATCATCTCCTGTAACTCAAAAGGCTCCGCCCCTATTTCAGCCCCTGTGGAACCCATACTAGCAGTCAGTGGTGTTATGTGCGGACTTTGGGACGGGGAGATAAACGTGGCCACAGAGCCGAATCCCGCTAGATGAGAATATAAATCTGATTTTTACCAGATCCTCCAGTCCACACGGGGGCATGTTAGAGTCCCTCCGTTCGAACCGCGACCCTCGCTCTGCTCTAAGGCGTGTATGATATTAGCATTTGTGAGTCACTGTAATATGGTGTGTGTTGTATCTCACTGCAGCATGGTTTAGTCATGTGTGTGTGTGTGTGTGTGTGTGTGTGTGTGTGTCGAGTGTCAGACGCGTACACGTACGGGGTTCAATATGCGCGTCGTCGTCGTCGCTGTTTATTTTTTACTCTTCGTCAAAAAGGCATGCAACGTCTGATTGGTCGGTTTTTGCATGATGACTTATTGATCAAGTGTGCACTTTACAGTCCGAGAACACACACCATCACACAGTCCAGCTTTTATCTACCAGGTTGTGGTGGGGGAGGGGTCTTTATTACTCACACACACTAAGTCAGGTTCTGTTTTCATCACTTATCTGTACTTATATTGTTTTTTAAGTGCAAAAAGAACAGATAGAGAGCAGGAGATGAGTGTAAGGGCTCCGAGACGGTGCTGTGGGTTCTGGAGGTTCCTTCTTCCACTGTGCGTCTTTTTTATCATACCTGTGTTGTGTAAGCGTGTGTGTGAGTAATAAAACTCAGAGAATTATGCTAACTTGATAATTTGCTAAGCTGCTTATTTATGAACGAACTCGGACGTTTTTTCGCTCGTTAGCCGTTTTACGCTTTTGCAGTTGATCAGAAGGCAGCGGTTTATATTTTCGGTCGGCGGTGACGTCTAATCTCACATCTAATCTCACGTCCTCTCTGCTCAGAAACATCATCAGATATTAAACCCAGAATCATCATACAGATAATAACACTGATAACAATGTGGGCGCTGACCTGGATGAAAGCTTTCTCACTCTTTATAAATATATTTATTTATATATTTATTTATTTATGTATGTATGTATGTATTTAATAATAATTTTTGTAAGTAAAAGATGAGTTAAGTGTAAGTTTTTTTTGAGGTTGTTGAGAAATCTCACAAAATTGTACAAAAGGAAAAAAAAGCATAAATTTTTGTTTTGTGACTTTCAGCGACCTCAAATGTTTTGCTTTAGTTTTTTTGCTTTTTAAAATATAATTGTTTTTTTTTTCCCCTTTGATTTCCGTCCTTGTTTGTCAATGTGTCAGTGGATTTCCCCACTCCGCTTTGGGGACAGTGTTTCTGCGCTCCGGTGTTTATGAAGGAGCGCAGAGGATATTTATAAATCACATATATCTCATAATCAGAAAAAAATATGAAATAAAATCCAGTGACGTTTTGCAAAGGGGGGAGGGGAAGGGGAGGAGGAAGAGGAGGATATGAATAATGGATAATGCTGAGCGACCGATCTGATCTGTAGAAGAGTCACGTTGACGATATTCGCTTGCGATTTAGTCGAACCGATCTGGATCTTTGTGTCTGTAATTATTGTAAATAATTTAAAGAGAGATTAAAAAAGACCTGCATGTCTATGTATAAAACAATCTCAGCGGTTCCTGTCAAAGTTGACACTTCTTGTTTTTTTTCTTGTTTTTTTTTCCCGCCCCGGGTTTCCGTCTCTCCGTCCGCCTGCAGCTTTTATTTTTGAAATTTATCTGGATGAATTTGAGACAGATCCGACCACCAGGCGGTTAGTTTGAAACAAATACGCTCGGAGTTCTCCGGAGGAGACTCTGAGAAAACGTGCTTCCTCCATTTCTCTCTCTATCTCGCAGGTGGAAACGAAAAACCGCAGCCGGGGTCAAAGGTCACGGTTTATCTCTGGCGCTCTGGATGAATAAACGCAGTCGCTCGTCTCGTTAATTAAAAGCACGAGGTCTGCGAGCGGAGACGCAGCTGTAGATTAGCGATTATTAAATCTTTTTTTTCTTGGCTGATAATCGATTCTGCAAAATTTGATTTTACAATATTTTGGGCGGAGGTGTGAAGTCCGTCTCATGTGGACGCTTTTCCGCATGAGACTGCGTCCCCATCGTCGCGCTTTTGCTCGGAGTGAGGGATGAGCTCTCACTCGTCTGTTCATTTGTGTAACGATTCACTACGCAGTGATCTAACATTAGGCGTAAACCTGTGCAATACTCAGCAAAGGGCTGAACGAGTGAACCACCATAGACCCGCCTGCATTTTTTTTTTCCACCAGTAAAGGATGAGACGGACGACAATAACCGGGCGGGGAAAACGGATTGAGATTAAGGAGGACGATTAACAAGCTGCAACTTTGGCGGGAATCACCACGTTGTGTCCTTTTTTTTCCCTGTGTGTGTGTGTGTATGTGTGTGTACTGTATTGTATAAAAAGAAAACACAGAAACACGCTATCTTTCCCTCGCTCTCTCTCTCTCTCTCTCTCTCTCTCTCTGTCTATCTCGCATTCTCTCTCTCTCTCGTACTACTGTTTGCTGTTCTGTTTAGTTAGTGTGACGTGCCAGTATACCCTCTTGACCTTTGACCCCTGTGCCCGCACTCTTTACCCCTCTCCCTCTCTCCATGGATCTTTAAGACGACGACTCTATGCAGATGCTGTCTTTTATAAGTGTGTCAAAAAAAAAATTTAAGTTTGAAAAGAAAAAAAAACATGAAAAAAGAGAAACCCCGTCCAACAGACATTATGAAATGAAACAGAAAATGAATAAAGAAAAGCATTGTTCAGTGTAGTGACTGCTGTGTGTGTGTGTGTTTATTTACAAAACATCTGGAAGCTAGAAATCAGAGACACTGAGAACAAATAATATCAAAAACATGACATCATCTGATGATAATAAAGATATTACTAGTTTCTAATGTTCTGGCTGAGCGAGTCTCTCTGTAGCTTTAGATGTGCTTTTGGATCCTGTTTTCACCACAACTCAATATGAACTTCCCAATCAGCGATGAAACGCTGTCTGTGTGTGTGTGTGCACAGCCATGTGCATTGCTACATAACACACTCTCTGGAACAGCTAATCAGAATTAACTTCCAGTCTCTCTGATTGACCGGTTTTGTGTCACATGTTCCTCTGTGCCAGTAAGAGTGATCTCAGCGCTGCTGTGTTAAAGCCTGTTATTAATAAATAATAAAGTTTTATTGTGCAAAAATTACTTGTACAGCGCCTTGCAAAACTATTCATATCCCTTGAACTTTTTCACATTTTGTCACATTACAACCACAAACGTAAATGCATTTTATTGGGATTTTATGTGATAGACAAAGAGGCACATAATTGTGGCAGGAAAATGATAAATGGTTTTCAAAACCTTTTACAAATAAATATCTCAAAAGTCTGGCATGCGTTTGTGTTCAGCCCCACTGAGTCAATACTTGGTAGAACCACCAAGTATTTTTGCACATTCGTTTTTTGCTAAATATCTTAAGCTCAGTCAGATTACATTGGTGAACAGTAGTTTTTTTAAGTCTTGCCACAGATTTAGACTTTGACTGATCCATTCTAACACATGAATATAGTTTGATCTAAGCTATTCCATTGTAGCTCTGGCTGTATGTTTAGGGTCATTGTCCTTCTGGAAGGTGAACCTCCACCCCAATCTCATGTCTTTTGCAGACTCTAACAGGTTTTCCAAATACGATTGCCCTGTATTTGGCTCCATCCGTCTTCCCATCAACTCTGACTAGCTTTCCCTTCCCTGCTAAAGAAAAGCATTCCCACACCATGATGCTGCCACCACCATGCACGGTGTTAGTTTTCCACCACACATAGTGTTTTGCATTTAGGCCAAAAAGATAAATTGTGGTCTCATCTGACAAGAGCACCTTCTTCCACAAGTTTGCTGTGTTCAATACATGGCTTGGCACAAACTGCAAAGAGACTGCTTCATTCTTTCTTTGAACAGCCGTTTTCTACCTGCCACTCTTCCATAAAGGCCAGATTTGTGGAGTGCATAACTAATAGTTGTCCTGTGTACAGATTCTCCCACCTGAGCTGTGAATCTCTGCAGCTCCTCCAGAGTTACCATGGGCCTCTTGGCTGCTTCTCTGATTAATGCTCTCCTTGCCCTGCCTGTCAGTTTAGGTGGACGACCACGTCTTGGTAGGTTCACTGTTGTGCCATACTCTTTCCATTTTTGGATAATGGATTAATCAGTGTTCAAAGGTTGGGATATTTTTTATAACCTAACCCTGCTTTAAAATTCTCCACAGCTTCATCCCTGACCTGTCTGGTGTATTACTTGGGCTACATGATGATGTTTGTTCACTAATGTTTTCTAACGAACCTCTGAGGGCTTCACGGAAAATCTGTATTTATACTGAAACAAAATTACACACAGGTGGTCTTTATTTACTAATTAGCTGACTTCCGACGGCAATTGGTTCCACTGTATTTTTTTTTTTAGAGTAAACGGGGGTGAATACAAATGCATGCCAGTTTTGATTTGTAAAAAAAAAGTTTGAAAAACATTTATAATTTTCCTTAAAATTCACAATTATGTGCCACTTTGTGTTGGTCTATCATATAAAATCTCAATAAAACACTTTTACATTTGTGGTTGTAACGTGACAAAATGTAACAAATTTTAAGGGATATGAATCAGAGAAATCCGATTCACCCACACCAACCCCAGCCATCCTAAGCACTCAAATAAATTTAGAAACCACATATTTTTCATCTCTAATATATATATATATATATATATATATATATATATATATAAACTGTATTTTTCTTGTACGTGTCACTACTTCTGCTCTAATGTTACAAATAGATCTGTTCCTAACTTGGTGCAAAACAACGATCTCATTATAATTAGATTGTTCAGAATCTAATAACTTAGAATGACTAACAAAATTAGCAAAATAATAAATTTCATCCCATATATTAAAACAAATTCATTTTTCACATTTTCCTTTTACCAATGACTGAATCTGATGTGTGATCAGTGCACCAGAGCTAGTGCTAGGTTGGCTGTCTCCACCTTCATTATAAAAAGGGGGGAAAATATAAACCTCACAAATAGGCAGACTTAATAAAAAATAAAAATAAAAACTTAAAAAAAAAAAAAAACAATAATGATGACATTATGACAAGATATGTTTTGGAAAAATCTGCCTTTATGACTCATTTTTGTTCATGTCAGTACTATATCTCCTGTCTCCCTGCTCCCTTACTACATATATAAAGGAAAGTGATTTATTATTTTTTTATCTGCTAAAATACTCAAGTAACTTTACAATAAATAATATGAATGTCTTTCAGCATATATTATTTTACGTGACAATAGTACGGGTGCTTTATCTAATATTTGCTAGCAGTTCAATACTTGCAAAGACGAAATGACAGTAATTTACAGATGAAACTGACCTACACTGACCGGAAATTATGCAACATTTCGCTGCTTCGTCTTAAAGTGCTTTCCCTTTCTGCTCCACCTTGCATTTGCATTTAGCACTGTGTGTGTGTGCCAGACAGCTCTTCAATTGTGTCTTCAGCAGCAATTACGACACAGTTCAGACTCCTTCCTTTTAGGTTTAGCTCTAAGATCCAGGCTGTTTCAAAAGTGTGTGTCTTCCTGGAGCTTCTACAGCGATGGTCTCACGGTCTCAACTCTCGACCAGGAAACACTCTTACTTGCAGGTGATGGAGCTCATGGAGATCTCATGGCCTGTCCCCAGTCTGCGCTGGTCATAAGCTCAGCTCTCTGACCACACAGGGGTATATAGCGGTCAGTCAGGGCATCTGCATTGGCAAACACCACCAGTAAGACGGGTTTACTGTGGCTGCTGGGAGTACTGGGAGTATTCAGGTCACCAGTGAAACCTCACGTTTGACTATTTTAGAGAAATATTCAGCACATAATTGTGCACAAAATCTGAAGCATTATTACAGACACACACACACACACCACAGAGATTTTGGAGGCGTACACATCAACCTGTGTGCTCTGCTTACACCATACACTCTCAGTGGGACGAGATATAAACATACACTCACACACACACAGACATACAGATGTTTCTGTTGGAGTCTGATTCTTAGTCAGGTTCAGAGTATCATCCTGACTTCTAAAGAACTTTTTGAGGCGGCTCCTTACTCCACCAGCTTTGGTGGTTATTAAAAAATAAGAAGTCTATCAAAGTTTATTCTCAGTAATTAGTGCGTACAGACCGTCAGCGCTGTTTGCAGAAACGTGCAAATCCCTCAAGATTGGAGACAGTAATATTCATCTAATCCTTAGGTCTGTCAAAGTGCTGTGTGTTCTACCCCCAGGTGTGGTCAGTCAGATTACCCCGGGGGTAACTCATTATACAGGACATGCACTTGTTCTCAGGGCACATCACTAAATAAGCATATGCAGTTTGTCACACAACCACATCGAGGATACACTCACCCCAGCTACTGACCGCGTCACTCACATAACTCCATCAGGTGACAACCTCCACTTCCTGCTACATGATGGGTAAGACTCTTTAATTATTACACCAACATCAGCTTGCCAATTAGAATAACATTCATCTTTCAGTCATGGTTCAGGGCACTGAGGCAGCAAACATCTAACTATCTTGCCTCCGTCTAGGCTATGCCCTCAAAATACTTCACAATGTCTACCATCATACCACAGATCATACCATTCTTCTAATAATAAATAAGGACATGCTGGAGTTAAGGGAGCCACGCCTGAGGGTCCAGAGCTGCACCAGTAGGTCTGCAGGGAGTCTAGGGGGTGCGGTGGTTTCTGCCACCAGGACGGTGGCAACAAATCCTTTGCCTTCCTATTGCCGCCAGCACTGTCTGGTACCAGTGAGTTATACTGCATTGGTGTTTCTGTGGGAGCGGACAGGATGGGCTGGCCTTTGGTCCCTGTGGGAATGAGGATGAGCCTCGGGTGCCCAGGATCCTCTAACCAGTTTATAAGTGGGGTATAATTGATAACCTGTGTTAATGTGATGGCTGATTGGTGCATGTATAAATATATACTATATGAGGGTAGCATTATTTGTACAGACGGTATTAGCTTCCGCTGCTCTGACAGATAACAGATTCCAGCTGTACAGAGATGCTGGATGCCGAATAACTCTCTCCTACCGAAACTCTCACAAGTCACATGCAGCCTGGAGTAAGACTCATGAAGAACCTGAACCTATGTCAATATTTCTCTAAGTTTGTTTTTCTGACAGTGCCTAATGCTCAAAGTAAATTCAGATTAAACTTTTAACGCACACAAACACACACTCTCTCTACGTAATATCGGCATGAGCAGCAACCATGTTTATAGTATTAAAGTTGTGAGAACAGTGACAAAAGGTCAGGGGGTGGAGTCAGTGCAGATCTAGCTCCTCCTACATTATCGGGTGTCCAATCTTCTCCAGAGAGGACCTGCGCGTGTGCACTAAACAGAAGTCCCACGTGATAGTTTATTAAAATTCAGGACTAATTAATCAGGTGGAATCAGGTGCAGCTTCTGCTTGGTTGGAATGACATCCTACACGCAAGACACCGGCCCTTCTTGGAGTTGACCGGACACCCTCGTCCAGTGATCAGAGTATAAGTAAAAGTACAGAGGGTGGAGATTTAACGTGTTACTCTTCAAGTTTCTACAGCTCCATGCTGTAACGTCTTGTGGAGGAGTGTGGATCAGGTGCAGACTACAGGTCCTGGACTTCTGATCGAGGGGAGGGCTGTCTCACAGCAGGAGAGGCAAAAGAAAAAAGAAAGTCTAAAAGCGCTACTTGAACCTTCAACTCCGGAGTCCGTATTCACAAAGCTTCTTAGAATTCTCTCGGAGATCATATCTCATCTTCAAAAGTCCTAGCTGGGAGTCCTAGACTAAAACGATTTAGGAAACTTCTCAGAGCAACTCTGAGTAAGGAAAGTTCAAAAACCTTTATCTTAGTGAGGTGGTGTGGTCGACGCCATTGCTAGAGATGATGCAGCAATTTAAGGACTGTAATTGGTTGATAAAAAAAAATAACCTCTGACCTCTGTAAAGGTCTTGAAATGCACTCTTTGTGAAAATAGAATATATAATAAAATCATAATCTTATGAAGAAATTGTATAATCATGAGTACAGGCTACTTTATGCAAAGTTTCTGTTATAGGATAAAATTCTTAAAGATAAACAGCCATATTTTGAAAATGTGCGCTACTTTTGAAGCAACCAATTTCCATGCAGTAGTTAATATTTAGGTTCTTACATTAATTTACCATACTTATTTTATTACTTTATTTTATTTTAAATTTGATAAAAGCAAAATGGCTCAGCTTTTACCAATTTACATGTTTGTAGGAAAGTCTATTTAAGTTGCACTTTTGGATGGTATGTAGCCAACAATCCAAGAGAGATGGAAGAAAGTAAAACAAGAAAACCAAACAGGACAGAAGAGCAGTGTTGGGCCTCCGAGTGGCGCAGTGGTAAAGTGCTCACCCTACCATCCGGGGATCGCTGGTTCGATCCCGGGGTGATGCTGTTACCTCTCGCAGCTGGAGGGAGCTGATTGGCCGAGCTCTCTCAGAGGGGAGGGATGAGAGGTACTTAGTGCTCCCACATTAATCACGGCTCT
>JAQMYJ010000015.1:4973033-4995356 GCA_030014305.1 Clarias laeviceps
TATCATATGGGAAGCCACAATGTATAGTATATGAATAGAAGGATTAGAGTGTATGAGAGACTTAAAGGAAGACAAATAACACTGTACCACTGATAAGAAATATTCTTTCAGCCACTTACTGTAGCCAGATATTAGTTATCTTCGTCACAGTGCCAGTGAGTCCATCCCAGGAATACACCCTGTATGTGATGCCTGTCCAGGCACAAAAACATTGCATTCTTCACATGTTTCTTTTGTTGCATGAACCGCCCCTCCCACCCTCCTTCCTTTTTTGGAAGGTCACAGTTTGCTTCTAAAGAGTGGAAGGAAACCGGAACTCCCAGAGGAAACCCATGCAGACACAGGAAGAAAACAGTACAGAGACTCCACACAGATACAGACCAGGAACCCTGGAGCTGTGAAACGTCAACGCTAAACTATACAGAACAATGCTTTTATTATCAATGCATTTTTTAGAAAAAGCTTCCAAGAATTAAAGATTTAAAATAAAATAAATATATTAAAAAACTTATATCTACTACAGCATACATTGGCTCACATTTCCAACATGGGAAATCATGATCTTTAATAAGAAAATTAGTTTGATAGTATACAATCAAAATTATTTTTACACTTAAAAAACACACTAATACAGACTGTTTTAGTGAACAAGAACAGGACAGTATAAACGAGTTCACTTGCAAAATGTAGCCTACATCCCTGTAAGCACCTTATGAGTGAGCAGATAACACCAGTTTGTACACATGGCACCCAACAGTTTCACATTTTTACTTTGATCACACAAAGCACAACAGGCAAAGAAGGGAAGTCGAGCAGGGTTTGTTTGAGGCAGTAGAGAAAAAGATCTGCGGACTTCATGAGACTTGACCTGGCGCTTCTGGCCTCTGTAAGAACATCCTGTTTTCATCTGCTCTAAACCTTCCTGTTTCAAAAATCCTCTACACCGCTTTATACACACTGACAACATGCTAAACCTCCGTTATAAACTTACTTTTTCATTTAGTAAAATCTTGGATAATTCCACTCAGAACAGTATAAAAACTTATCCATACATATTATTAATACTAATACTAAAAATTAAGCAGAATAAACAAACAAACAAAAAAAAGTTAAATCAGATAAAGAAAAAAATAAATGGTTATTCAGTAACTGCATGTAAAAGCACATATGAAAAGATGTACACTAGTGTATTCTTTCAAATGCTAGTCTAGGTATTTGGAATGAAGTATCCTACGTTAGTGTACTTATTGTGCTAAATATTTAATAGTCGTTTATAGTCCACATTTATTCATATTTATTTAGTTTTTTACGTGATCAGGTTTTCAGAATGCTCAGATTACATTACCTCTGATCAGCTATAACATTAACACCACAAAATATTAACACATTAACATTGATCAGTCATGCCTTCAGGGACCAAAAGCCATTCCATCTGGCCGGATCCAATAAAAAAAGCCAATGCACCACAAATCGCTGAATAAAGGTAACAGAACACCCAGTGCACCACAGCCCGCAATGCACGTGGCCCAGCAGGCAAAGAGCTCAAGGTAGCTGACCTGGCCTTTAAATTCCCCAGATCCCAATCTGACTGAGCTCCGATGGGATACACCAGCCAAACAAACCCAATCCATGGAGACCCAATCTTCAACCTACAGTGCTCAAAGGATCTGCTGCCAACACCCTGGTGCCAGACACCACAGCACACCCCCAAAGGTCTTGTAGCGTCATTGTCCAAGGGGGCAGAGCTGCCCAGGTGGCACAAGGGGAACATAGAGCAATACTGGGCATAATGTTGTGTTGTAATTATATGGCTGTTTGGTGCATTTCAACTCGTTTGTATTGTATTTTGAGAAGATATTTTAATAATCTTTCACTCAGATATTATTATACCATGCAGCTACTGAGCCAAAATGTATTGCGTAATGAACTAACCAGAGAACAATAGACAGAAAAATGTTTTAGTATCTAATAACAAGTCTCTGGATGATGTAGTGATAACGTGCCTAATTATTGAGACTGAATTTTTCAATCCTGCCAATAACAAGCATAGTTTTCTCTTGATTTAACTCTTCATTTATTTATTTTTCTCATTTCTATTTCCATTGCTCCTAAAATATTATATATATATAATTTGTGACTCAATGATAGCGTGAAAAACAAATATGAATTACTAATAAATCTTAAAGGGAAACTTTTAATAAAGTCCATTGGTTTTCTTGGAGTCGTTTCCTTTTCTTTCCAGCCAAATATGCATTTATCAGGAAAGTTGCAGCACCACAAATGTCATTTTCCGATTGTTCCAAATATCTAAATAGATCCCAAAACAAACAAAGTCTCAGGACTGCTCAGGAAAGAGTGTCAAATCATCCGCTTGAGGCAGCTGACTTCTTATAAATGATTTGATTTTGTCCTGTCTGAGCTTGGTCTGAACTCACAGACGAACGCGGCGCCTGCGCCATAACCAACAGTGAAGTTCTGAAGTCCCAGCAACAAACATTTCCAGCTGTAACGCAGGGCCTTCCTCACATTCTGCAACACACAAATAAGACTGTTAATCATAAATAGTGCTAAAGAGGTCGATAAAAAAACATACTGAACATAAAAATAAATGCTAAGGGAAACAGAAGAACACATCCCGAGTATTGAATCTCACTTATGCTAAAACAAGGAAATAAGTTAGTTTTTGATTTAAATCAAATTACATTTTATTTGTCACATACACAACCATACATGGTATGATATTCAGTCAAATGCTAAGACACATAAAAAGAAAGATTTCTCTATGAAAAAAAAGAATTGCACTAGAGTGTATAAATAAATAAAAAATAGACATTTTCAATAAAAGTAATCTAAAAATGAGAATAAAAAATAAAGAATAAAAAATTTTAAAAATTTAAATAAAACAATGTTAAACTAGAAGGGACGAATTTCAGGATTTACAGACTGTACAGAAAGAAACTGACAGCAGCAGTATGATTGAAACATGAAGCATTAAATGGTACTTATACTGTACGTGTGTTAGCAGAGTGTGGTTGTCCTCATTTACGTATGTGAAGCAGTATGTAAACAAGAACGAGAAATGTCCAAGTTACAATACGCGAAATGTGCAAATGTGCAAGTGACATCACTTACATTATTATTGTGATTGTTGCTGTTGTTTATTTATATAATGTGCTTTTTATAACATTCCCTTTTTATATATTCCCTTTAGTTATTTGGAATGTTAAAAGAATGTTAGTTATATAACGTTGCAGGAGAATATTCTAAAAACCAAACAATAACATAATAAATGTTTTGAGGATATTACCAGTTAGCTGCAGTAGATACCAGCTATAACCAAATTACATACATTTTTTACTCAGACAAAAGTCTGGATCCATATGCATCTTTTCTTACATGAAATTTGATTACGTTTTGTTTCAAATCCAAAATGGCTTCAAAACTAGAATAGAATAGAAGAGGGAATGGAAACAGACTTTACACTATGTGGCTCATCTGAAGTCAGTTGTTTAATCATCTCTGCATGCAACAACATCAGCATTGATTTTAAAGAAACATGCTGCTTGTACTCAGTGTATACAGTACACAAGTGCCGCCAAGTCAGACGCCGTCAATTTAGTACTTTTAAATATGCTTTTGCATATGGATTCAGACTTTTGTATCCTCAAAATAATCCAGACCCTGCAAATTCAAAACAACATGAACATAAATCCCATCCGAGAGATAAACAAACTAGATCAAACGAGAACACTCTATCGTCAGACTGTTGTCTAAATGAGACAAGAGTACAGAATGAGGTACACATCTGTAAACCTGTATTTCAAATAAAAATAAAAATACATGCATTCCTGAGAAATAATTAACTCTGACCAGCATCCTTATCAGAAATCTGCAGAAATGAAGAAATGTGCAATACCTTTTTATATTTCTTGTACTTCTCTTTCTTTTTCGCCTTCTTCTCTTCCTTTGCTTTTTCTTTGCTTTCATTCTCCTCTAAAGTCACATATTTCTTTGAGCAAACGTATCTCTGATATCGGCTCTCATTCTGCCCTTCATCCCACGTCTCTAGAACAGATATGGGCTTCATTCTGTCTATTTTTCTTTGGGAAAACTTTTTTCCTCAAATGACTCTTCTGTGGAGTTTCCTGCTACATACTGAGCAAACTTTGGATCAGAGGGCTGGGGGTGTACAGAGTGAAATGGGAGGGTTTACTGGAGCAGCTTTGGATAACTGGATACAAATGAGCCTATGGGAAGTTTATTAAATCTGTTATCAAATGGTTTGAACATATGGGAAGTCATATGGGGAGATAATGTACAGTTTACAGTATGTTATCTGAGTCATGTTTTTAGATCCTCCTGCTCCCAATTTAAGAGATTGTGGATAAATGATGTGTGGCCATAAATGTCTTAATCCTTTGCGTCGTAACAATTAATCCTATTAAAATGGTGAAGAGGACTTTTAACCAGCCTTTTGACTAGACAGAAACTGAAAAAGCTTTTCATGGGACAAAATGTTTCAGCTCCATAATTATGGTTCAATAACAGAAGATGAGTACATTCTTTATGCAACATATTATGATACATGGAAACAGGTATAAGGGGTGTTCAAGTCAAACCGAGTCTTTTGATTGTGCAGAATGACAGAACACATTTATGAGAGTAAACCCCCCCCCCCCTTTTTTTTATTTCTCTATATAATCCCCTGCTACACTAATGCACTTATCCCAACATTTCACTAGCGCTTGGACACCATAAAGGTAGAAAGATCCCTCAGTGAGATGGAGCTTTGATTGGACTGCCTGGTTCAATTCTGAAAAACTGGCTTCCCAGGAACTCCTTACAGGGTCCAGAGATGTGGCGGATGTGGTGCGAGTTCCTGTAATGTGGTGTTATTGAGTGATTGCATGTACAGTTCCCACAGACAGTCAATTTTCAATTATCAGGTGTTAATTATACTCGCTGAATATAACAGTATACATAACATATCACACATGTAGGGGTAAAAATTATTCAGTAATAAACTACAAAACACTGTTAAGATACATTTACTTGTGGTCAATTTAATGGCATTAAACAATCCTCAGTACAGAATGAAATGGGAAAAACCCTCCGCATGAATGCCACCTACAGGCACGTGGGTATGGCATGTTCAGCTAAGGGGAAGTTAAAGGAAGTGAAATGACTAGTTAAACAAGTCTGACGTTATTTCAGCCGCGACACACTGTAGCTTCGCTTGTAAGTATGATTTCAGGTTACCAATGATTTGATTAAGAATTTATCCTGATTTGTGATTTTTTTTTAATGATTTGTAAAACTAGATATGTCTGAGCATGTTTTGTAAGACTGTAAGTAGTTTTATTTAGCTTATTTATTAAGATAAATCTAAATTTAAACCTTGGTTATGGTTAAGCTTAGTTAAATCAGTTTATACTCTATCACTGAAGATTTTTTTTTTGGTGCTCATTAGTCAGAAGATTTGTGTTGATTCATTTTCTACGACAGCAGTTTGAACAAACAGAGTTTTTTTTTTTTGTTGGCAATGTTTTTTCATAGTTTATGATTATCAGACGTGACAAACTTGAACATGGAAAAATGGCAAAGCCTTACTGCATAAAAATACACTGAAATACACTTTGTGTTTCTGGATTCTGTTCTTATGTGTAATGTGTACATAAGACATAAGACATTCACACGTCTTCTTGTTTCTCTACTGTTACTTTCTTATCCGAAAGTAGAACAGAGGAAATAATCCACATAGTTTTGGATTCACTTCACTTATTATCATGTTTCCTATGGGCTTTCTCAATGACTGCTGATGACTTGTTACAGATTCATCAGCAAAACAGAATAGAAAAAATAATAAAATCAGCCCAAAACGACATCAAATCTAAGAGGTTTTCTCTCTCTGCATAATCACCTGACGTGACTGTAACTGTTAAGCTGCATGAATCTACACTCTGGTCGGAGAAGAAATCAGCCCCAGTCTTAATTCATTATAGTATATCTAGGTATCATTAGATATAATTATTTGACCCAAAAGTCCAAAATTATTTATAACAGCGAAACAATCGAATTTTACCGGGAGAACGTAGCACATTTATATCAGCCATCCTGCTGGTGAGAGGACGACTGTTTACAGCTGCTATGACATAATCAATAAGAACAATGAATAATTTACATAGAATGTTAAAGTCACAGGAATAAATGAGTTATTACTTCCTAACACCAACACCAATAGGGTCTGTAGCAATTTTTTATTTCTACTTATTTTTCAGTCCTATTTCATTATTTCCTACCATGTTTCCACTAAGAAAATGTGTAACCCATGTGATGTCTTCCATGATATTAATATTAATCATGTATCCATTATGTTTCCACCTAGTGCATAACAATAGCAACTGAGTGTGTCATTCAAGCACTAAATACGTCATCTATTTGATAGAATAATTGTCTGCACACATCAGGGTGGAATGTATAATGATTTGTTAAATTTTTTTTTTTAACCACAAGTAGTTTATTTCCTTCAACTCCTTAAAAGGCCAAAAGTATTAAGGCATTGCATGCCATGTATTATAGTTCTCTCCGTGCACAAAACAGGTGATGTCACTAATTAGGTCTCATCTGTCAGTGCTTATTAGAATTATTATCCACCTCTGCATAAAACTGCCTAAAATGAGTGAATTCTCTATTAAATTGTGAACTTCTGTGGCGAATATCTGTTTATGTTCTTCAGGAAGCAACCAAGCAGGTATGGATTGAGGAAGAACATGAATTGAGGCAGGTTTAGAAGAACAAATCACTTCATAGTAAGTATTGATTGTTGTGTAGAAATTACATTGCACAAAAAATAAATTTTTCTCTATTATGCTCTATAATTATTATCTTGATGGTATGTCATTCAAGCATCAAATTTCACCTTTGTCCAAATACTTTTGGCCACCTCTGCACACTTCCTTTTGATAGAGTTGCAACACATAGTTTACACATGACTAAATATAAATTTAGTTGGGGAACTTTTTGTGGTTTCATTTATGACGTTAACTCGTCTTTTATTTCACATACACGTGGTACATCGACATTCACATTTTAATGAAGCCCAAAATAGCTTTTTGTCTTGGAAAGGTTGTCTAAAATTAGTTTAAAAATACAGTACTGTGCAAAAATCTTATTTATGTAAATTTGTTTTGTACAAACATTGTTATACATGATTTTCAAATGGAAGTACTATGTAAGTATTGATGGCCAAAACATGGTATTGGTGCTGAAAAAAAATTATTATACAGTACTAAAATGCAAAATTGTAAAGATATTGCAACATGAATTTGACATGGTTACGGACACTACAGATTTTTACTTTTCAAGCTTTTACCAAAAAAGGTCGACCTGGAATTTTAATGGTATATAGGTTAATAAAGATTATTGGGCAGATTACAAAAAGCAATTTTTTAACTGAACAGACTTATGGTGTGTGTCTAATTTGGAGCATTTAAACAAAACCATTGATGTCAGAGGGTTTTTTTGTTTACAGAATAATCATGTTTTTTCATAGTTTATGAGACGTGACAAACTTGAACATGGAAAAATGGCAAGCGTTTCTGCATAAAAATACACTGAAATACACTTTTAGTTTGTTGTGTTTCTGGATTCTGTCCTTATGTGGAATGTGTACAGTTAATGGACAAGACATAAGACATTCACGTCTTCTTGTTTCTCTGTTACTTTCTCATACCCGAAAGTAGAATAGAGGAAATAATCCACATAGTTTTGAATTCATTACACTCATTATCATGTTTCCTATGGGCTCTCAATGACTGCTGATGGCTTGTTACAGATTCGATTAAACAAAACCACTTGTTAGCAATTTTGGGAAAAAATCTTTAATTTTGCACTTTAAATTAAGTAAAAATTTGGGGTTACAGGTCATATGCTTCTAGAAGCTTACGTCAATTTTCATATCAATACTCATAAAGAAATATAAATAATTTTTATTTTAAATGATAGTATTATTGTTTGAAGAAAGACAGTATAATGCTAAAAAATGGTCATTTTAGGGGCACATATAAAATCATCTCTCCAAAACGGATGAAGTTAGCAACTTGAAATTTATGAAAATGATAAAATCAGCAACAATACTGTTTTTGCCCTAAGCAAAAAAAAAATTAGGCCAGAAAAGAAAGCAGCATATTATATAAAAGATAACTTTTCAGAAAAAAAACTACTGGGTTTTGCTTCATGAAAAAAATAAGTATATGTGACAAAGTCCTCAGAAGTCCTGTGGCTTGTTTTGCAGGATGTTCAGTAAAACTAAGCAGCTAATTCCCTTATAAAACTGCGCAAATCTTACATGAGACTATATTTTAAGCAAAGCATCGTCACACTAGTTATTGACATTATTTTATTTATTAATGTTTACTGGTTTTTATTTTTAAGACACGCTGGCTCTACAGCAGGTATTTGCATGTGCCTAAGACTTTTGCACAGTACAGTTTTTTTTTTTTTTTTTTTTTTGCCTCAGAAAGTGAAAATACATTATACAGTAAGCTGCACTTATTTCAGTCATTTTCAGTTTCACATGATGAGAAACCTGATCCGAATTTCACAATTCTGTAGTCTATTTCTGTCTAATGTTATATAGCAGCTAGTGAAGATGGATAAATGTACGAGTTTGCTTAATAGCTGACCAGTGATATTGTCCTTAGTCTTTAAGTATTAACAGAGTCAGAGCCATTAATTTTTGTAACATTCCATAGACACCTCTTTGGACGTCATCAGGTATTTTATCTGCTTGATTAGTCGTGGAGTGATAAGGGATCAGGTCACATCGGGGCATGCAAATACTTGTCAGCGATTTGTTCCATTATTTATGAGCCCCCATAGTGAAAGGTTAGGATTTTGATTGGTTATTTCCAAACCTTTGTTAAGCCTCTTGGATCAAAGCTGAAAGTCTTAACTTCATTTACATCTTGAGTGTTTCATTTTAAAATCAATGTGATGGTGTACAGGGGCCAAATGTAAAAAAAAATAAATAAATAAAAAAAATGGACTTGGACCGTATAATATTTAAATGGAGCTATACGATATGAAAATCCTTATACTGGTTTGCATGAGTACTGTGATTTAAAAAAAATCATTTAGACAATGAATCTTCACTTATGTGGACATCACTGAAATTATATTATATGGAAATCCAGTCATCGTCCACTTTATTAGGAACACATGTACACACGCAATCCATAAGCTCATGCAGATACACAGGTCAAGAGCATTAATTAATGCTTACACCAGAAATTAAAATGTGGGAAAAAGTGAGGTTCCAGTGACCTATACTGTCACATGATTTTCAGTGCCATATGGGTTGATTTGACTTTTCAGAAACCACTGATCCCATGGCATTTTTACACAAAGCAAAATCCCTATAGTTTATGCAGAATGTTGACAAAAACAATAATCATACTTGTGAGACTGCACGGTGGGACTACAGGCTGAAACACCATGTTGATGTTAGAGATCACGATCACTCCTGTATCTGCATTGAACTGCTGTCACAAGATGTGCGGAAGTACAGGTGTTCCTAATAAAGTGAATATCCACAGTAGTGTATACAAAGTTTTAAATTGCATATAATATTTGTTATACAGATGGAAACATACCGATATTCACAATTACAGTCTACAGTGAATCACTGTGGAGAAAGTGCTCCTAAAATTGCCAGGTATGCAATACTATACATACTGCACAAAATATCTACAGAAATGTTTTGACAGGTTAACTTGATCAGTCAGATGTGTGGTATTTCTTTTGGATTTCAAGGTTGGACAAGTCGGATGGACTAAGCTGCATCTCTGTGAAGAGTTCGAATTCAATGTTGGAGCCGATTCAGTTTAAAAATGCAGCTTGTTTCATACAAGGGTAAGACTTTCCACTGAGGTCCCAGAAAAGTGTATTATACAACAGTTAGTTCTGACAGAGCAATCTGATTGGATGAGAGACATTCCATGAGTGGTGATAATGGAGTGTAACAGCACTGGGATGTTTAAATGTATACAGTACTAGTCAAACATTTGGACATAAGTTTGGATTTATTTTCTACAACAATATTCTCGAACAATATTAAATTTTTTTCTAAACGATGAAATAGCACATATGGCATTAGGTAACTAAGTAACAACAACAACAACAACAACAGTCAGTTTGTATTTTTGTATTTTAAGACCCGAAGGTCAGCTGTTCTAGAGCAGTTCTTGCAAGAACAGTATTTGCATACAGAATTTGCATTTACAAAACCCATCAAGCACCATGATGTAACCGGCTCTTATTAATTGCGATGCTGATTAACTTGTGCCATGCAGTACTGAGGAGAGAGCAGTTACCAGCCAAAATGCACTTTCAAAAACAGTCACAGATGCAAACACTTCTGATAATGTTATGCCATTTAAAACAACACTTTCCCTATTTAATAATAGCTTTTTTCAATTATTCTGAATTGCCTCCCTGTTGTTTCATTTACACTTACGGTGAGCTAGAAGGCTAACTAGCTTCTAACACAAGGCTGAATCCCAAATCCCTTTGTAATCCCTAATCAAGGCCACTATTGGTGTGTTAAACAAGTGATTCTACACCCTAGAGCACTAGCTTTCCATTTAACACTATATGAGATTTAACCCTGGAACCCGAAAGTTAACTTTTTTGAGTAAAAAAAAAGTATTAGTCTACCAGTAATATATCTACCAGTTAGATATATTAGTCAAAAATCTATTTACAAGTCGTGCATTTGTTACTGGTCTAGCTTCCTCAAATCCGTCTGGTGGAAATATAGCGACAAAGGTATTTGGCAAAACCTGTTAATTATTGAATTCAGATGTTTCAATCAGGCCCCTTATCTCCAGTGAAGGACAATCTTAATGCTTCAGCATACCAAGACATCTTGGACAATGTCATGCTTCCAACTTTTGGGGAAAGCACCTTTTCTACTGCAACATGTACCCCAAAACAAGCACCATAAAGGCATGGTTTGATGAGTTCGGTGTAGACGAACTTGACCCGCAAAGAGCCCTGACCTCAACCCCATCGAGCACCTTTGGGATGAACTGGTACAGAGATCGTGAGACAGACCTTCGCGTTCAACATCGGTGCCCGACCTCATAAATACTCTACACAACGAATGGTCACGGATTCCCACAGAAACACTCCAAAATCTTGTGGAGGCCTATAGCTGCAAAAGGGGGACCAACTCCATAATGAACTATGTGTATTTGGGTACAATGTCATTGCAGGTTTGGCCAAATACTTTTGTCCATGTACTTTTGTTTTTTATTCACCACTTCCTCGAACACATTGTTCTCATTCCAGCTCTTTATCTCTTTTTGGTTTACTAATTCAAATGTTGTACCTTTTGTCACTAATATGTCTGTAAGGAGCTGGAATGAAAACAATGCGTTTAAGGATGTGAAGAATCACAACAATTCTGTTTTGCTGTACATGTATATTGTAAATTAAGAAAAATTCATTCTGCATCCTAGAGGTTACTCCTATGTTCTCCAATTGTCTCATCCCCTACTATGTACTAAAGCTTCTCCTTTTTCCTGCATATCCTTATGAAACTCCTGAGTGTCACAACTTGTGTCACAAGATGTTTTTCACTTTTTGTATTTCTCAATCTGAGATGATGTAATGCATGTTCCTCCATGTCTGAAAAACACAACCACACCATCCTGACCAAAAACAAATCCTGGTCCATTCCACTCTGGACAATCCACTCACTTGTAGTACACTTTGCCACCCATTTCATACTTTTCACCAGTGTGACATAGTTGCTTTCGCATTCTTTCAAAACATTCCGCTTCTGTAAAAGCATTTCTTGATGCATGCAATACCACACACTTCGTTCGAGTTCATGCAGATCTACAGCCACAGCTTAGTTGTACTGAGATGCTAGTGGTAAACCAACAACATATCTTGCTTAAGTCTTATTATTTTATATTCACTCAGATTTTTGCAAGATGATGTTACATTCTGTATCTTTGTAGTCTGAGCTATTAAGATGCTTTTGTAGTCTCTCAACAGAAGCATGAACAAATTGTTTACAACTTCATCAGGATTTAGTTTTTTGTCTGCTGAGTTCATTGTTTCTGTGTATGTCAGTATCTTATCTCTCATACTTTGGAATATGATCTTTGGATTTCATTGGATTGGAATATGATCTTCAGCAATTGATAAGATCCACTCATTACACCAAACATCTTTAAGGTTGTCTTTATTGCTCACAATGTTTTACATAGTAACGGCTAAAACTTGTAAATATCAGGTTTAACAGGTTGGGTGAACATTATGGATCTTCCATTATCCATGTCAAGTCCCGACTCTTTTCACAGAGGCGATGCACATTCGAGTCAAGTCAAGTCAAGTCAAGTCAAGTAGGCTTTATTGTCACTTCAACCATATACAGTTAGTTCACAGTAAAACGAAACGGAATGTTTGCCGAGACAACTTTAGTCTCTAAGTTACATTTAGTCTGTCTGATTTTTTGAGTAACTTTTTAACCTTTTGATGGAATAGACTGAATTATTCCATGTTGATGAAGTTATCTAGCCATTCTAGCACCATATCTGGTGCATGCAGTGTCTATTATTGCTGCATCAAAACACTTTATCCTAAGGACTTCTGCTTCAGAAAGCAACGCTTTTTTTTTTAGGTGTAATACTACATTCCTATACATTTTCTGTTCTACTGTGCTCAGTCAGTTTAACTTGTTCATCTTTGTGTGAGCAGCTCTTTGCCCAGTGAATTGTACTTTGACATACAGCACATTTAGATCTGTGCCCGTACCTGTTCCGTGGGTTTGTGCCAGGCAGTAGTGCCCTAGGTTGTTTATTTTGGAACCATAACTTGCCACTCTGTCGGCTCTGTCAATATGCACTTTCCTAGTTAATTCCCATTGCTGTACTGCGAGGGATTTCTCCTTCAAAAATCCCTTTCATGACCTTGTTATAAAATCTGCCACAGATACACAACTATCTCTTTTAATTCGGTCAAAGTTCAAGTAAGCATCATATTCTGTCTTTTTCTACCTTTAGGAAATACTCCCACTCACCCCCACTCACCCCCAGAACAATATACCTGTAGCACATCCATTCTTATAAATGCAGACATGGAGTTAATGGAATATAATAGGAATAGTGAATAAATCTCGTAAGTATATACTGTAAGTCAGAATGCATATTTAAATATGTAGAACTTACGAAATGCAAATAGTTCCGGTGAGAATTTAAAACTACTTTCACCCCATTAATTACACTGTCCATCGCCAGCTCTGCCAGTCGCGCCAGTTTTACCATTCACAGAAGGATATGTGTTGGCGGAGCAAAATAAACAGTTAATTAAGCGAACAAATCATAATCTAAATGCTGTTTGTGGAACTGTGTATAAATGCAATATCACACTCAAGGTTGTGCTGTTGTGCTGAATATCAACAGCATTCCCTCTTGTGTGATAATATCTGAATCCTTTTTTAGAACTTAATGCATCTGTCATGTTTTAAACCTCTGCAAGTAGCCAGGCCTGATCTCATCAGTTTCTGACTGTGTGTTAATCAGAAATACTTGTCTGGCATCAGTGCTCAAACCTGTGGCTGCAACAACCAAGGACATTTTCAAAGACCAAAGGTAAGTCATAAGCACTGAAATACTGCTTTTCTGTTACTTTACTACACACTCAAGCTCTGTTTTTCTAACACACAAAATAAGGAACCAAGTAAAGGAATTGTCTGTGCATAGTGATTAGTTCATAGGGAAATTGCACACATCAGGATTTAGACTTCAGACATAACTTTGGACAATTGTTTGAGTGATTTTGCAGAAAACAGAGGCATATCTCCATCACTTTAGAATGGCTTTTAATATTTTATAATTTTATGTTTTTTCATAATTTTATAATTTTGTTGTAATTATTATTATTATTATATTTTTCATTTATATCTTTCATTTATTTATTTATAACTGTGTTTTATTTTGTTCCTGTATTTTATTTCTATTTTTTATTGCCATTTTATTGTAATTTTTAGTGCTGTGAAGTAAAGTGTACAGTATATAAATAATGTACTGTATGTACATTGTGATATTGGCAAAAGCTAGGAGTGCTATAAAATATGCAATGATTAATAATTAATATAGTTAATGCTATATCATTACATGTTTCTATGAAAAAAAAAGTTAATTCAAATAAATTTTACAGCCAGAGTGTGGATAATTTTTGACTGACCCTCGCATTACCCAAGCTACATACTGGGATTTTTTTAGGAAGTGGAAGGAAAACAGAGAAGCTGAAGGGAAACCATGTAGAAACACCAGAACATGTAGATCTTCGCATGGACAATAATTTTTGAGTAAATAGAATTTTTGGAATAGAGTTTGAGTTTTAGGTTTTTAGAGAAATTTGTATTTAGTATGTTATATTTAAACAATATGCCATATAAATTGTTTTTATGCATCCAGGAATCATGCTGATGGCTTTGGCAAGTCCTGCTCTCCTACAGTTCCCGAAGTCAAGTTGCAAAATAAACAAAAGGACAGGTTAAAGGCAAAATTTCAGAACATTCACTATGACCCAACAATACTGGGTCAGTCAACATTCTTGAATGATATTTACACAGAGCTGTACATCACTGAGAGTGATGGTGGGAATGTCCAAATGGAACATGAGGTGAGGCAGATTGAAATCATATCCAAGACACAAACTGCAACAGAAATACCAATCAAATGCAACAACATCTTCAAGCCAACTCATGGACATGGCAAACCTATTAGGAGTGTCCTGACGAAGGGGGTTGCCGGAATTGGAAAGACAGTGTCTGTACAGAAATTTGTCTTAGACTGGGCTGAAGGTAAAGCGAATAAAGACATCGGGTTCATTTATCCATTTGCATTCCGTGAACTAAACCTGATGAAGGGGCAGAAGTTCAGCCTAATCAGACTTCTTCAGTGTTTTAACATGGGTATGTTTGAAGCAAGTCGTAAAGTTCTCTTCATCCTTGATGGACTGGATGAATGTCGCTTTCCTTTAGACTTTCAGAACAACCGGAGAGTGTCTGATGCAACAGAGCAAGTGTCTATTGATGTCCTACTGACAAACCTCATCAATGGAAGCCTGTTTCCTGATGCTCTTCTCTGGATCACTTCTCGTCCAGCGGCCGCCAGTCAGATCCCTCAACAATGCATTGACATGGTGACCGAGGTACGAGGATTCAATGACCTCCAGAAGGAGGAGTATCTCAGGAAGAGGATAAATGACCAGAGTTTGGCGAGCAGAATCATTGCCCACATCAAGTCCTCAAGGAGCCTTTTCATTATGTGCCACATTCCTGTCTTCTGCTGGCTTTCTTCAATGGTTTTGGAGAGAACCATCAGTACTCTAGAAGGCAAGGAAGTTCCAAAGACACTAACTCAAATGTATATACATTTCCTCCTAATCCAAACCAGAACTAAAAACCACAGGTACTCTGATGGAAACGAGGGTCCATCTGATGATGGCATGATCATTAAACTGGGCAAACTAGCCTTTCAACAGCTGGAAAAGGGAAACCTGATATTTTACGAAGATGATCTCAGGGCATGTGGCATCAACGTCAAGGAGGCTGTTGTCTATTCAGGAGTTTGCTCGCAGATCTTTAAAGAGGAATGTGCCTTGACTCAGAGTAAAGTGTATTGCTTTGTTCACCTGAGCATCCAGGAGTTTCTTGCTGCTGTATATGTGTTCCTCATGTGTAAGAGCTATAAGTGGAATGTTCTTGACCAGACAAGTTGCACTACAACAGATGCTACCCAAGCACTCGATGATATTTACAAGAACGCCATAGATCGAGCTTTGAAGAGTGAAAACGGGCACTTGGATCTCTTTCTCCGCTTCCTTTTAGGGCTTTCTCTGGAGTCCAACCAGACCCTTTTGCACAGTCTGCTCCCACAGGTTGGACCCAGCCTGGAAAACACAGAAGCGACAGTCCAATACATCAAAATGAAGATAGAGGAGAACTCCTCCTCCGAGAAGTCTATTAATCTTTTCTACTGTCTGAATGAACTTAATGAGCTCTCTATATTAAATGACATTCAGCGCTATTTGAGTCCCTCCAAACTTTCCCTTGCTCAGTGGTCTGCCCTCGTCTTCGTATTGCTGACGTCTGCGGCAAGACTTGATGTATTTGACCTCAAGAGGTATATCAGATCAGATGAAGGACTTCTGAGACTGATGTTGGTGGTTAAAGCTTCAGAAATTGCTTTGTAAGATCCTTACACATATTGAACCTTTAAAAAACAAGTTCTTCTTTGTATTTGCTTTATACAGATCAAACTAATTACAGGTTCTTGTTATGTTTCTCAGGCTGGATAACTGTGGGCTCACTGAGAGATGCTGTAAAGCACTGGGTTCTGCGCTCAGCTCTGATTCCTGCAACCTGCGAGAGCTGAACTTGAGTGGAAACTCTATTGGAGACACAGGACTGAGGCTTCTTACAGAAGGACTGGGAAATGTCAACAGTAAATTAGAAACACTAAGGTAACAGTGTTTTGCGCTTTTGATGGATTACTTGATTATCTGGGTAAAGATTGCGGAGAATGGTGTAGAATAAGAGTATGATAACAACATACTATGTTGTGGCAGCCAGTGGTGGCTCAAATGATTAAGTTAGTGATCTATGTTAGTGACCTGAAGGTCGGGGGTTCAAATCACAGCACCCTTGGAATTTGGCAGCTCGTTGTGTCACAGCTCTAAGTTACTGATCGGAAACCACTATTGGGACCTTAAGCAAGGCCCTACTGCTCCATGGGCACAATATAGTGCATTCTGGCATCACTTACAAAGCTGGGATATGCAAGGAATCAAAAAAATTCACTGTGCAGTAATACATACGTGGCAAATAAAGGCTAGGTAGGAATCCAAAAACAGGTCCAAGCACATTTTACAAATAGGTCTCTCTTCATTGTCCACTTCTTGACATAAAACAATATGGGAGCTTCATATGATACAAGATTCATTTTGATACCTCAATGCTAGCATATTAATATATTTGCTGAAATTTGATAGGCTGATGTAAGCCATTTTTTTATTATTAAAAAATCAATTTACGTATAATGCAGTACATTAAAATTCTAAATTTACAGTTGAATACACTAAAATACAGTATTTTTAACCATGTTGATTCAACTACATAGCTGATCGACAAAGTATTGGTTGTTAGCAGTCAACCAACCTAGCAGGCTAATTTAGGACTGGAAATGGAACTCAATACACATTCACATATGCATGAGTCCTTGTTCCTTGTGTTTTTTTTTTCCCCAAACAACAAAATGAAAAGAAGTTAAAAACATCATCATCATAATCATCATCATCATAACTTTCCCATCTCAATGTAAAGTTGCTAAGTGCTGCTTTCATAACATTTCATTAGTCTTGGTTTGGGTTCATGTGGGTTCTTTTCTTCTTGTCTCCACTCCTGTCCTTGGTTGATTGGTCATCTACTCTGTGTATTGTATATGGTTGGGTTGACAATTTAGACCTACTTGACTTGACTCTTTCTCCACCGAGGTTTCTGTTCTTGCCTGAGAGATATAATCCAACCATATTATGCCATGATTTTTCTTGTACTTCCTGGTTTTGACACACATCTGTTTTCCTTAGTAATGATTAAATAACCAAGTCTTCAATCTTTTTTCTGGTCTATGCAGGCTTTCATACTGTAGGATCACGCCGCAGGGCTGCCTCACTCTGACCTCACAGCTTCTTCCCAGACTTCCACACCTGAAAGTACTGGATCTGAGTGAGAACAGCTTAAGACAGACAGGAATTCGAGTACTTGCGACCTATCTACAGAATCCGGAGTGCAAACTTGAGATATTAAGGTCAGTATGTCTGTTGGTGATTTTGGAAAAAAACATGAGTATCTGAACTTCATGAATGGTCATCCTAGGGTTAAGGTTAATGTGAATAGACTTACATGTTTAAGTTCCCACTCCTAGACTGAAAGACTGCAGAGTCACCCCAGAAGGAAGTAAAGCTCTAGCAGCGGCGCTGATCTTAAATCCGTCCCACCTGAAAGAGCTCGATCTCCACTGGAACAATCCGGGAGACGACCCAGGAGTTGAGCAGCTGGCTGATGTCATGAAGGATCCACGCTCCAAGCTTGAAGTCTTATGGTTAGAATTTCCTTTCAACATCTACAAAGCAAAGATTTTCAACCAACGTCCATGTGATACATCATACTGTATAAATATATGCGATATGAATAAAACAATTTGCATTTTTTTCTGTTTTTATTTCTTTCCTTTACAGGGTAAGTTACGGTCTGCTCACTGAGAAAAGCTGCCAGGCTCTGGCTTCTGTTCTCAGGTCCCCCTGTGGTTATCTCAAAGCGGTGGACCTGAGCGGAAACTCGATACAGGACACAGGAGCAGAGCTGCTCTCGGCTGGCCTGAGGAGCCCACACAGCAAATTAGAAATACTGAGGTCAGTCTGACTATTAACTTTTAGCTCGCACCTACAGTATCATCATCGTCTGTATACAGGGTCGTAGGGGACCTGGAGCCTATCCTAGGAGACTTAGGGCAGGACAGGGTGCCAATCCATTGCAGGGCACACACACATCCACCCACTCATTCATACACTACGGGCAATTTGGGAACGCCAATTAACCTAATCTGCGTGGATGTAGGAGGAAACCGGAGGACCCGGATGAAACCCACCAAGCAAGGAGAGAAATTAGAATAAAATTGAGTGCGGATTATTTTCGACTCACCCTCGTATATTGTATATATATATATATATATTTGTGCATACGTTGCATTTAGTAACTGCTGATTCTGAAGCTGAGACGATAGTATGTGTTAGTTGTCTTCATTGATTAATAGACCAAATGGATTAAATAAAAATTTTATCTTTCTGCAGATTGGCATTTTGTGGACTCACAGAAAAAGGAGCTGCATCTTTGGCTTCTGCTCTTACTGCAAATCCTGCAACGCTCAAAGAACTGGACCTGAGTGAGAACCCTGTTGGAGACTTTGGAGTGAAAGCGCTCTCACATGTGATAGAGGATTTTAACTGCAGATTACAGACACTCAGGTAAAGTGTGAATGCATTTATGTAACATTAACATGTTTCCCTATTGGCCTGATGCCTCCTGAAACTGGAAACTTCTCGCAACAGGCTTAGACAGGGCGGAGTCACGGAGGACGGCTGTATCGCTCTGGCTTCGGCTCTGACCAGGAACCCTATCCATCTCCGAGAGCTGAACCTGGGAAGCAACGAGCTAACAGACGCAGGGATAAAACGTCTTTGCGACATCCTGAACAGTGACAGTGAACTTTTCCAGTTAGAGTGAGAGCTTTACTTTACTGGAGTTTTAATTCATCCAAGCATCCAAGCAAACATTATACTCCTGACCTTCTGTTTTATCTTCACGTCAGGCTGAACGAGTGCTGCTTAACTGAGAGCTGCTGCAATTCACTGGCGTCGGTTCTCCTGAAAGAGAGCTCTAGTCTAAGAGTCTTGAATCTGGGAGGAAATCAATTGCACGATTCAGGAGTGAAGACTCTCTGCGTCGGACTAGAAAGTCCAAACTGCAAACTGGAGATATTGAGGTAATGTGTTCTTCAACTATAGTACAATTTCATCAAGGTAATGAACACTGAGAGAAAAAGTAAGCATGATGAAATTGTCTTCTTATAGGCTGTTTAACTGTGGAGTCTCTGGAAAGGGGTGTGAAATCTTAGCGTCAGTTCTGAGCAGGAAGCACTCAGTCGTGAAAAAACTGGACCTTAGTGAAAATAACCTTAAAGACACGGATACAAAGCTGTTGAACATCTTACTCGAAGATCCAGGCTACGAACTAGATCAAGTCAAGTAAGTATTTCTGTCATAGTAAGGAAGAAAGTAAGATATAAAACACTTGGGGGGACTTTCCAACAAGAGCATGTTTTCTAGTGTGTTTTATTCCACTTATACGACATCGACATGCCAATTAAAGAGCATTTTTAATGTATTAAAGTTTAGCAAATGTTTGCAACTGTTTATATGTAGTTTTTTAATATAATGGCTCGGCTCTCTTTTATTTCATGCATTAATAAAATTGGAGAGGGAAATGCAGCTTTTGTTACCGAAAGTCTAGAAAGTGTAAAATCTGATGTCTTGAATACGTTCCTGTGGACAGAAACTCACTGATGGTTAAAAAGCTCTAAAACTGGAGGCTCCTGTCTGAAAACTCAAGAAATTTTTTTAAAATAACAATCAGGCCTAACATCAAGAGCCATGAAATCAAGAGTGATGCACTGTGTGTTCTGACTCCTTTCTATCACAACCAGCATTAACCTTTTTCCGCAATTTGATCTGCACCAGCGCTTCTACCGGATCGGAATACACAGGACAGCCTTCACCCCCCTGTACATCGGTGAGCACTGGCCTTCCATCACCCTGCTGCCCATGCAGTGGTTTTCCTGACGCAGTCCTTTAGCCATCGTGATTTGGCGACTCAAACCCTTACGTTTGCCCATTTTTTCTGCTTTCAAGACATCAACTTCAGGAAAAAAAAGGTTCACTTGCTGCCTAATATATCAAACTTCAAGACTTCATTGTAACGAGATATTGTAATAGCTACTGTGACATGGGCAATATTTTTATGGCTAGACAACTGGGTCAGAACAACTTCAAAACTGCAGCCCTTGTGGGACGTCCCTGGTCTGTAGTTCCAAAAGTGGTCCAAGGAAGGAAAACCAGTGTACCGACGACAGGGTGTAGGGTGATGCGCGGCCAAGGCTCACTGGTGCACATAGGGAGTGAAAGTCCAATCCAGTAGAAGAGCTACTTTAGCTCAAACTGCTTAAAAGTTTAATGCTGGTTCTGATAGAATGGTTACAGAACACACAGCGCTACTCAATATTAGGTGGGTGGTCATAATGTCATGGCCGATCGGTGTGTTTAATCTATTTATTATAATAATAATAAAAAAATGTTGACTGTTTGTCAAATGAACTCCTTGTATTAGCTACAGAAACATTAGCTTACCAGAATGTGTAAATGACAACACAGAATTAATTACAGTATTAGGTGATCAAAAATGTAATAGTGCTTTAATAGTGGTATAAGTTGGTTTAATTATGACATCTTTTTGTCAACAAGCTAAAATAACGCTTTACTTTTCAAAGAACTGCTTGAGTGATGATGTATTGTTCATACCTACACTATTCTGTTTCTTTTCATCCCAGTTTATACTGAACAACACAAGGGATGTGATCAGGAGACGGTCAGACCTGACAGCAAACAACCTGTGGACTTTTAGGAGCTATTCCAGAATATATTTAATTTGTATTCTTCTGTTATGCAGGTGCACCTTTTTTAAGGGACATTATATTATATATGATGCTCAGATTTTTGTTTCATATGGGAACTAGAGTGTAGTCATTACTGTCTTATAGTCAGTTGTGTCAGTTACAGTAACTGGACTGATGATTGTGCAATAGATTTTGATGCAAGTTAAGGTCATTTTTTTTGTCAGTTCAGATTGAATTGTATGAGTGTTGTCACACTTTATTTAAATGTATATGATAAGCCTTATTAAGAAATAAACTTTTTCTAACTTCTGTATCCGTGTAATAAATCACTGTTGACTATAACATGAAAGTCAAAAACTCAGTCCAGTATGGATCTTAAACTATATAGCCATAATGTCATGTTGGATAATGTCAATAATCATGTTGGAACAGGAAGGGGCCGTCCCCAAGCTGTTAGGAGTACGAAATTGTTAAAAATGTCTTGGTATGCTTAAGCATTAAGAGTTCCTTTCACTGGAACTAAAGGGCCGAACCCAACTTCTGAAAAACAACCCCACCCAAGTTCCAACATGACTGCACCCAGTGCACAAAGCAAGGGCCTTCCGCGTTTGGTGTGGAAGAACCTGGCTTAGTCCTGACCTCAACCTGATAGAGCACCTTTGGGATGAATTAGAGCAGAGACCGATTGCCAGGACTTCTTGGCTAACATCAGTCTGATCTGACAAATCGGTTTCTGGTCAGAGAAGAATGGTCAAAAATATGCCATAAACACACTCCTAGACCTTGTGGAAAGCCTTCCCAGAAGAGTTGAAGCTGTTATAACTGCAACATCATATTAAACCCTATGGATTAAGAACTGGATGTTACTCAAGTTCATATTCATGTGAAGGCAGGTGAGCAAATACTTTTGCCAGTATAGAGTAGGTCTGGCCTTACAGTTATATACTCAGCAAAAAAAGAAACATCCTCTGACTTTCAACTGTTTTTACTTTCAGTAAACTTAATGTGTAAATAT
>JAQMYJ010000015.1:4995456-5015357 GCA_030014305.1 Clarias laeviceps
TAACGACCATTCCACAGGTGCATGTTAATTAATTGATTATGGTTAATTGAACATGCATGGAAAGCATTGTTTAAACCTTTTACAATGAAGATTTGTAAAGTTATTTGAATTTTTACAACATTATTATTGAAATACACAGTCCTGAAAAAGGGACGTTTCTTTTTTTTTGCTGAGTATAGTAACCTTCACATTTCAGGGATGGCTTTTCTCTAGATTTTGGACCTTAACTTTTAGAAATTGTACTCATTCAGCCACAACAACATTAATGAAATTAGATAATGTGACCAGGATGCAGTTAACGTTCCAAATTTTCTTAATGGAGTTCTTCTACTCCAGCTATGGCAAACCATGTGTCATGGAGCTGGATTTATGTCCAGGATCATTGCCTTAATAGCACATAATCAACCTGCTTCATTTCAGTGTAGGTTAATTGTACTGCTATGACGTACATCCCTATCCAATTGTTTTTGGGACAGTTTGGAGAAAGCTCCGATATTGGTGTGACGGTCAGGTGTCCACTTAATCTTGGTCATATAGATTTTGTTAGCGACAGATTGAATGCAACTGCCTTTTTTATCCAAAAATCAATTTCACTTGCAAAATACAGTACATCATATTGCAGGAACATTAGTGACAATAAATAAATAAATGCGCACTTTCATAAATTCAGATGATTTTACATACCAAACCTGAATCTGTTTTAGTTCCAGTCAACATATCCCTTTATTACTGGACATATTTTAATGAAATGAGATGAGAGAACACAAATTTAAGTTCATTTAGGTCCACAGGCATGTATTTACACAAGTCAACGTAACAGTACAACAAAAATAACACGTACAAACACAAAGAGGCGAAGGACAGACATTTCATTTCTGAAATGTTACATAAAAAGGCGAGAAAAGGTAAATCCAGACATCAAGCAGTACGCTTGTAGCACTGAATATTATAATACCACATGTGGTGTTTTCATGGCAGTGGGTGAGAAGATAAAACACCATTTTCACTCTCAGCAAACTGCATTACAAAAGTCCTTTTTTTTCCCACCTTGGTGGTCCTTCCTTCTGTGGTTTAGTTATTTACAAAAAGCTCAAAGCTTCACCAGTAGAAGGTTTTGGTCAGAAAGCTGGCCGCTGAGCTTAGCCAGCTCCCACTGGCATCCTGTTTGGCATTAGTGCGAGAGATGGCGCGGTCCGTTTCCTTCTCTGGGCTCTCGTCTTCTGGTAGATAATCGGGCACGTGATTATTCTCCTCTATGTGTGTGTCTGTAGTGCTGAGCGGGACGAGAATCTGCAGGAATAAATAAGGTCACAGTTACTGGTTAAGCATATATGTGATTGAACATAAATTTTTTTTGTGAGGATATTTATATGTAAATAATAAAATAGAAGTGCAAACAACGCCATCATGAAAATTGAAGATTTTGACCTGGCTCTCTGAATAGGAAAGAACAGCATATTCTCTCAGTAACACCGGCTAATCACTGGCATCGAGTTTATGCATGGAGATGACGACAGATCGCATTTCCTCCGATTTGCACCGCGGCAGTTCGTAAAGATGCAGCGAATAGCTTCATGTGTCCTTGAGGAAACACAATACACCCTACCCTCCCTGGCTGATAGCTGCTGTATGATGGAGAGAACTGTCTAGCCGGTGGGACAAAGGACAAAAGTCTACTAAAAGTAGATCAGTGGTATTTGTGATATTGGAAACATATACACCGACCAGCTATCAAAACACAAAACATCAAGCCCAATATTGTGTATGTGCTACCTCAGGGCATGACTCCAAAAAACCTTTGTGTGTGCGCTGTGGTGTTTGGCACGGGGATGTTAGCGCCAGATGCTTTGGGTGCTGTGGGCTGCAGGGTTGGGTCTCAGTGGATCAGACTTGTTTGCATTGATTCTGAATCGGATTAAGATCTGTGAGATTTGGAAGCTGGATCAACAACTTTGAACTTTTTGTCTGCTAAGCCCCATACACAGCAGGCTGCGATTTACTGCCTGTTCTGATACCTTTCTATCGTGGCATTGACGAAAGAATTGCCTTTTTTTTTCTGTCACCAGTTTACTGGGATAAAACTGATGAAAAATGTCATTCAATTAACCTGGCTGTGGTGTTAGTGTTATGGCTGATTGCTGTATATCCGAATCACTAATAACAAACGAGATTTGTTCCCGGGAGCACATTTGAAAGTCGGATCTGTTCTCAAGTGCAACAAAGTGAGTCTTAAACACCTTTGACAAGAATATACAATGTAAACCATACCAGTCCACTTGACTAAATCTCTGTCCCCTTTCCCCACACTGCCATCATGTGGCCAAAAACCATAACTGCGTCTAAGGAAATTAATGATGTTAAATGTAGCAGTCTCTGCGCCTTCAAATCACGAGGAGAATCCCAGACGCCATTTTGTCTCAGAGCTGTTTTCCACTGTATTGGACTGTGAACTCTGTTTTGTTGAGGATTTTCCCAAAATTAGGATTATTCACCATCAGGACAGCCATTTTCTACCATTATGCTTGCGGACTGATTCATTGAAACTGGTGCGGCCGACTAATTTCTCCCACACCCCCCACGCATACAATATACCAGACTTTGAACATTTTATTCAACCACACACTGAAAATATTCTATAACAGTAAATATTGGTATCTGGTGCACTACTGTGTCTATTTTTTATACAATACATGCGAGTTACTTCCGTGATTGAATCGGAAGTAGAATTGCGGTCCATTCGAATCTGCGGAAATTCGTAACTTCAATGTTTGTAAGTCGGGGATTAAATGGATCAGCGTTCAGTTTGGAATTCAGTCACACGCGTTATATTGCATTCTATAGTATAGGCTTTCTGGACAAGGTCATACAAGGTGTGTTGGGAGACCTCCTGACTATGAATGGCAGGTGTTCTCCAGGGGTGAAGGTTGGAAAACCTCGCTTGTGTGTGCATGTATATGGTTGCCTTGCTCCAGGACTGAGCACCTACCTCCTCTCCACTCTCATTCCTCACCACCTGCTGGGCCGAAAGCACTTTAGTGGAAGCAATCGCCGATGCCAGACTCTGAACAGGAAGACAAGGTGCACTTTACTATCTTATTCAACTTTAAAAAGGTAGACACACATATGATCTAATTACAAATCAAGTTCTAATATAGATAATGAAACAGAAGATCTACCTCAGTGGGCAGGTCTGCACGCACGCGCACTGTGATTCTCTTCATAGCCATCTGGAAAGTGAAGCTGATGACTCCTTTAACCTTCAGAAGAGCCTCCTCACAAACACCTCGCCGAGCCTGTATAATTTTACATCACACAGGAAATTAAAACGCTGTATAATGCTTACTAAAACTCTAAGCTTCATCAAGCATTATTTCACTGTTTATTAGACAATATATTAATATGAATATTATTGAGAACATTTGTTTTATGCAATTTATAAATATAGAGGATATAATCACTTTGTTCCTCGTCAAGCAAGGAATGGATCACCTAAGGAAAGATGTTTCAGTAATAAAAACTTTTCCATCAGTGTCTCCATTCTCACCATTTTGCCAATCATGGACATTCATCATCAGGTTTAAATGCTGAACACTTTTTAATGCCATTATTAGAAACATATCTCTAGAGCTCATCGTTTTGTATTTGAAATTCGTGCCAGCTGTGAAAAGACCGTCATAGTAAATCCATTAACATGACACTCACACAGGGCGCTGATATACACTTACCGTTCCATCCAAGCCCTGTATGAGCAGGGTGACTGTTTTGGCCTTTTTATTGGAACTGTTGATGAAGAACTGAGGTTTATTCCTCCTCATGGGTTGTACAGGAGTTCTGAGAGTTTCTCTTCTCTCTGGAGCACTCAATACTTCATACACCTCTTTAGCAAGGTCTGTGATTTCAGAACTCAGTCCATTCCTATTTGAAAAAAAAAAAATGACATGTCAGTATTCTATTTTAAGTAAAAAAAAATAAATAATAATAAAAATTTAGTCAGTGAGCATCAGCAGAACCGAGTCTTACTTTTCCATCAGAGTCTCCAGGCTCACCATCATACCCAGCTCATTCTTCATGGAGTTAATATTTTGATGCGATTCTGCCAGGTATCTCAAAGTCTGAGGACAAGGAATATTAAAGTAACAACATATGTCTTTGCCTCACAAACCTACAATACACCAGAGTAACTGGAGTATCTCATACATCCCTAATTCATGACATCAATGTGTTGAAAGTGTTACAAAAAGCACTCATACCTGCAGAGTAGCAAATACTACTTCAGGGTCTTTGTGGTCTAGGAACAACACAAGACCAGGTAGACAGCCCTCGTCTTTTGCAATGGCCTCCCGATTCTGAGGCTCAGACGCCAGATCCCTCAGCTGTGTCACTACAGACATTGCGTCCATCATCTTGCTAGCGATCTGCTAAAATTTAAAACAGATCAGATTTAACACAAGGAAAGTTTTTATCACATAAAACAGTTATATTAACACTCCTAGAGGGATCGGTTCATTAATGTATTAATCAAAGATGCACGTTAGCTGGTTACTAAATTCGATTTATATTGAGATTCTGTAAGTATCATGAATTTATAAATATATATATTTCTGATTTTCTTGCAAGTATAAAACCATGAACCTTTAAAGAAAGAAAATACACAAGTTGCAGTCATGTGCGGCTTCGAGACTAATTTATGCTTGTGTGCTTTGAGACTGGTGTAAGCGTGTGTAACGAGTGGGTTTTGCGACTTATTCACTCTCAGAGTATAGAGTTAAAGGCTGATCAGAGGCTTTATAACAGGCATAGCTTTTAGTAATGCAACGGCATAAAAATGCATTCCTGTTGCACCATGCAGAATCTCATGGACTCGCGACGGAATCAGTTATACCCGAGCTGAGAACTACTGGCCAACTGACCCCGGCATCTCTATCATAAACGAAAAAGAAAAAAAAAATATGTATGAAAAAAATATTTATTTTGGGGTCAGGGTGGCACACAAAAGAATCGTGATTCATAAGTGAATCGATTTTCGACCCACATCTCTACTAGTAGGACAACTGAGTAAAGGTCACTTGCCATTTGAAAATTTGTACTAATAATGCTCAGCAGGAAATCATGCAGAATTCAAGACTTATTATTACAGGCCAAGAACCACATGTTCCTTATGCACTCCTCTCACCCTCCAGACTTTCCTGACTCATCCTGATACCCAAACTTTTCCACTTGTGACTCACTTTCAGCTGCTGTGGACATCCTAAAGATTCATACTTGCTAAAAACAGCTTGTGGACAAGATTTACTGTTGTTGTTACCATTATTCTCAAGCTCATCATCACATGATCCTGAAGGATCCTGCACATTTTAGCTGCTGTGGCCATAAAGACTGCCAACCTGCTCATCCCAAGATCCCTATTCACCATATAAACACTCACACTAAACGCCCTTCCTGTTCATCTTTACGCTTCTAAAGGCACAAGAAACACTAACGAAGTGCAAGTGAGATGTGCAGAAAGTTATCAACAAATGGGGTGGATGGGTTCTATTTTGTTTGTAGTTCCTTTCAAATTTTCAACAGGAATTCTTTGTCGTCACTGGCCAAAAGCATGTGGACACCTGACAATCATAACCATATGTGCTTGTTGAGGCGGCAAGGTTTCATAGAGATTATCACTGTGGCCTCACACCTCTAGGGCCAAGTGTTCGATTCTCATAACTTCTTCACCTTCCCCAAATTGTTGCCACAAAGTTGGAAGCACAGCATTGTCAAAGATGTCTTGGTATGCTGAAGCATTAAGATCGCCCTGCACTGGGAATAAGGAGCATGATTGAAATACCTGAATTCAGTAATTAACAGGTTTTGCCAAATACTGCACTTTTGTCCATAGAGTGTACAATGGTTTGATAATTTTTTAAAAATGTTTTTTTTTTAGGGGTATTTCATCGGTTAAGGTTCAAACCCCAACACCACCAAATTGCCACTGTTGGGCCCTTGAGTAAGGCCCTTAACCCTCAACTGCTCAGATGTATAATGAGATAAAAAACACTCTGGATAAGGGCATCTGCCAAATGGTGTAAATGTAAATAACGATGTACTGTACATTGTCCAGGATTGGATAATAGTGTGCCGTGTCCCTTTGTTTTTGGGGCAGGGGGATTCTCAGTGATTAAGGTGTTGGACGACTGATCAGAAGGTCCTAGGTTTGAACCTCATCAGCACCAATATGTTGCTACTGTTGGGACCCTTGAGCAAGGCCCTTAACCCTGTATAATCAGATAAGTCCTTCTGGATAAAGGCGTCTACCAAAATGTCGTAAATATAAATGATAACTAGGAATGACGTTTCCCAAAACATTTGCTGAATTTCTGACTATTGCATTCCATACGTGCATCTCAGACTTGACATCCAGTTGACCATTTATAAAACCTTTATCTCACAATAAATGCTACATTTATATTTCACAGCCTTTTGCATCCTCCATTTCCTAGCAGCTCATGTTGTGCCAGGCTAACGTAGGTAATTATCTAACTAGCATTAGATAGCAACTGTGATGGTTGTTCCATCAAAAAAAAAAAATCTCCACAACACACCTATAACTGTTAAAACGGGTTAAAGTTTGCTGTTACACAATCCTAAGCTAAAAGAGTTAGCCGAGCTCGAGACACCAACGTCACCTCGCGTTAGCAACGATGCTAACAACCGACCTGTTTTACACAGCTACAAATCGCTTACTTCTAGACGCTATAGAACCTTTAATAACGCCGTTTTCTTCAATAAAATTCGCTTTATTTTATGTTCAAGGTAATACCTAACCACACTTAATTTAATACAAATATAAATTAAATCCTTACCGTTTAACGTTCTGTCACATCCACCCTGACCGCAAATACAAATTTCGCACTAACTGTATTTTCTCACAACGCCATTGGTCCGCCCGGTGCTCGCGCAAATCAAGACCGGCCACTGTGATTGGTTGGATGCAACCGTAGTTTGGTTTCGTCCAATCAGATGCGGCTTTGCTTCAAACAGCTTTATTTGAGTTCTCGGACACATAGCACGAGCGCGTGAGTTAAGAGGTTAGTAGCTCTGTATTTCGTGTCTTAATTTAAGTAATGACTAAGTGCATGTCTTTTTAAATTGTATATATATTGTGCAGTATGAGCGTTTGATCGTTTTGCATAAGTCAATTTGGTTCGCTCATCGTTTCAGAATTGAAGGACATGCCGTGTCTTTGATCCTCCTGCATCAGTGTGTTCATCAGCTTTACACTGGGAGCAGAAGATCAGAAGGGGTCATGTCTTTGCTTGAAGACCTCGTCCATCTCATTAGATGTGTCCTGGAATATTTTGGGGTTCCCCAAGAGATGGTAAGTGGGCAAATACTTTTTCATAATTTCCATTTATGTTGATAAAAAAAAAAAAAAAACACTAAATAGGTTGCCATCATCTCTAAACTCCATTTGCTTCATTCCAGCTGGTCCCAGTTTGGGAAAACAATTTATGTGGACAGTATCGCAGCATTGTCCGCATGATCGGAACCAATCTCCAGCTGACACCGTCTCCTCGGATTCACTTCCAGGTACAGTGACCTGATTGTTGTTTCAAGTATACAGTAATGCAGCGGCATACAGTGGCGTGGTGGTTAGCACTGTTGCCGTGCACCTCCAGGGTCCGGGTTCGATTCCCAACGCAGGGTCTGTGTATGTGAGGAGTTTGCATGTTCTCCCTGTGCTTGGTGGGTTTCCTCCAGGCATTCCAGTTTCCTCCCATAGTCCTAAAACTTGCAGATTAGGCTAATTGAATGTGTGTACCATGCGATGGATTGGCACTCCGTCCAGGGTGTACCCCGTCAGTCCTAATAGGATCGGCTCCAGGCCCTCTGTGACACTGTGTACAGAATAAAGCGGTATTGATGATGAGTGAGTGAGTGATTGAGTAATGCAGTTTTGAGATTATTAGTGTCACTATATGGACAAAAGTATGTGAACACCTACTGGTTGTTGTTAATCTTTCGGGTGCTCCCTTCGAGGGGCCGCCACAGCGGACAATACAATTCATACAACTTTGCACAGGTTTTGTGCCAGATGCCCTTTCTGACGCAACCCTCCCATTTCATTTGGCATCTTGAAATCGAACCCAGGCCTTCTGCATGTCAGCCGAGAAACCTAACAATGCCAACGAAAAAGTCATTTTTGGCATTTTGTCATGTCATTTTTGAAAATCCTATTTTAGATTTACTCCTTCTTTGCTGTTCTGAAGTCCTCTAGTCTCTTGCAAAGTCTTTCCATTACAGTTTGCAATGTGTCATTTAATACAGAAAGCACAGTACAGTGATGAGACACTTGGTCGCAGTAAAATATTTCAATGGTGGAAACTTTTCAAAGAAGGTGTACAGTATGTCTGTGAATTACAATCTCAGTCGAGTTTACATCAGTTGTTCCTGTGAAGATTCAGCGATTCAGTAGAACTCACTTATGAAAAATAACAGCCTGGTTTGATCACAAGGCATTTTGTTTTTGTGGGATAGTGCATGTTTGGGGCATTAAAGGAGTTCCTGCGAGGCCAGCGTTTCAGACATGAAGCAGCCAGTCTGTTTATGGCTCTGACATACTGAGAAAACTCTCTAACTTGATGGTAACCAAGCACTAGTGAAACACGGATGAGTGCGTTAGTGTAGTCGGGATTATATAGAGAAATAAATCAGGTTTTTACCCTCATAGCTGTGTTCTCAAACAAAAGTCCCGATTTGACTTGAACATTGTATGTTATGAACAGTTTAATGGAAATACTTCTGACCTCTTGTAGTAGTGCATTGATTCAATGCTTTTTTTAAATATAGCCTTTAATGATTTTGGCCTTTTTGCTTTTCTCTCTCTGATCAGGTTCCTTTACAGACAAACAGGAGACACGGCCATATCGAAGTGTCAGTCGATACTCCTGCCATTCCATCTCTAGCAGATGTGCTGTGGGTGGCCGAGGACGATGGAGACAACTACACCAGGTTCAGGTAGTTGGAGAAAGAAAAAAGAGCTTTTTTAAACACATTTGATCCAGTTTGGGCTTATCAGTAGTATAATAATCACACATACACAAACATCCAATTACAATGCATCTAAATGCAGATAATCAGCCAACACATGTTATACATATGTTTCTTTAGTTTTTGAATGGAGCTATTACTTTAAGGATTTTCATAAAATCATGTCCAACGTTTTTATACTGCATTAAGGACACTGTTGCATTCCAAGTGACTTCCTTGCAGAATCATCATGTGATCGCTATTGCAGAAATTCTGTCCCACTGAGAAAACAAGGATGGCTGCAGGGCTTCGAAACGTCAGCAGCTGTGTGTGTACGACCTGTTCCTGCATCCCTGCGAGAACAGAAATCACACACAACACAAGCATCAAGCACACAACCAGAAGCCTTTAAGAAGATCCAGGCACTGGAGGCTGAGCTACAGAAACTACGAGCTCAGATTGCGATGATTATCATCACTCCAACAGGTAAGAACCCAATCACAAATGAACATCTCAAAAGCATCTTATTTCTGTACTATTCAAGTCTTCTGTTAATATGAATCAGTTTTACGACTTCACAAGAAATTTTATTACAAGTCCCTGTTTGACTTGAACACCCCTAGTGTATTAGCAGAACTATTGAAGCCCCTTGGATAGATGGATTAGTGTCTAAATACTCATTTCCACTTCATGAAATATATATATTTTTTCTTCCAGCGGACAGTTTCCTCCCAAGCAACCCGTCTACTCCATGTTCACATCTTCCCGCCCCTGTCCTTACCTCGACTCCTTTCACGGCTCCTCCACCACCACCACCTCCACCTCTTCCTCCTCCTCCTGCCCCTGGGGTCGGCTCAGAGCGGGTCTCTGTGACGGATATGATTAGACAGAGGCAAGCAGCCAGAAAGGACAAAGCTGGAGTGAATGAGACATCACCAGCCGTAGTTCCTTCCATGTTAGATGTCCTTAAGGATATGAACAAAGTTAAACTTCGGAATGTGGAGAGGTATGCCTACTCTTGATTTCCACGATTTTACTTTATTGCTGTTCTCCGTTTAAACCTGCAATGCAGGTTTTAGTTAAAGAAACAGTTTGTGATTTATTTTAGTGCCCCCTGCTGGCTGTGAGGCAAAATGCATTCACAATGGAAAATGCTCTTCCTCAAACGGAGCAAATTATAGAGGAGTGTAAAGCTTGTGTAGTTATCTGATGGTCAAGTAAAGTAGAATATTTGGAAAGTAATATTATTACAATGCAAATTGTCGTGAAATTTGTGCAAATATCTCAGCTCTGCATTGCAGAAACTTGCATGCATTTATCTGGAAACCAGATATTATTATATTAATTGGTATGATGATCTTGCTATTAACTTTATGATTTGTTCACATTTGTAAATAATTAAAGTATGGTCAACATGCTTTTAAAAACCATATCCGGTATCTAATACATTTTTTAGATTTGTTTATATATGCTGTCTCAGATGCACTTTAGGGCTAATTTTAAAACCAACCCTTATTGTCTTACAGGGTTTGTATTACACTGCTCGCTCTTCTAATCATGAATCATATTAGGTCTTTCTGTTTCAGTTCTGTATTCCGTATAAATGTACAGTGCAGAGTTAACCTATGTCAGGGTCTGTACAAGGTGAAGCAGTTAAATGTAGCCTTGTTTAAGCAAATAAGCTGTAAAATAGCTCTTCATGAGAAGAGTGTGGTACAGATGTACGGGGGAAAAGTCATGTGCTTTATGTTTTAAAAGTTTTTAAATATTTTGCTGAAATATCCTGTTAGAATGTCTAGTTTTCTAAATATTTAGTGAAAAGACTTAAATCCTGTCATATTAGCTACTCTCATAATCAGTTTGTAGGCTCTACTTCCTACTGGTTATCCTGTCAGGTTAGCACTAGGCTAGCTGTAGCAGGAATTGTTATAAATGTTTATAAATCCAATTTTAAAATTATCCTAGAAATCCTGTCAGGTTACCTCATATTAGCTATTATGTTACAGAAAGCAGCAAATATAATAATTATTCATAAATATTGAGGAACCTTGGCATATGAATGCCCTCCCTTACAATTTTTCACCTTAGGAATTTAAATTTAGCAAGAAATTTGCATTGGCATATGAAGCATTTTTTAATGGCATACGAACAAACGAACCAAGATTTGTGCAAGATTTAGAGAAGACATGGCACCATGGGTCCCTTGAACCTTTTCAAGGATGGTAGCAAGAAGAAAAGGGAGCCACTTTTGGTAGAAATTAAGAAAGTAGTAAATGCGAAAAAGAGTTAAGTTTCTGTGAGGTTTAATGTCAATTTATTTCATATTTTACTTAACTTGCATATCTTTTTTTAAATGCTTTGATTGTTTTTATATGCAAAAATATGACTATAGTGTTGAAAATTGGTAATGTGTCTAATATTGTTGGCTGGCTGGAACGGATTATCTGCATTTACATTATTTCCTATGGGAAAATTTGTAGCGCAATACAAATTTCAACTTTAAGAACTTACCCCCAGTACGAATTAAATTAGTCTGCCAAGGTACTACTGTATGACCTAACATCTCAGAAATCCTATTACGCTGCCTCGTTAGTAGGCCTAGCTATTAGGCTAGCTTTAGTGATAAAGGTTATGATTTTAATTATGACATAAATCGTGACAGTTTACTTCATATTAGCTACTAGGCTAGCTTTAGCCGTAGAGATTCAAAATAAAGCCTAAAATCCTGTCAGAAATCCTTTTAGATTAGCACATTACAGTAGCTAGTAGGTTAGCCTTAGCAGAAATTATTATTATTAATGTTCATAATTATGGCCTAAAATTCACACTGAAATCCTGTCCGGTTGTCTCATATTAGCTTTAGAAGTAAATAATGAATATTTATACAGTTGTACTTTAGCATATAAATTTAATCCGTTTCAGAGACAAGTTTGGCGAAACTTGGTATTGTGAAAGCCTTTTCCCATTAAAAAAAAAATATGTAAATGTCAATCCGTTCCAGCCACCCAGAAATATTGGTGACCAATTTTCAACACTATAATCTATAATATCTTTTTATATATAATATTTTTACATATAAAATTTTTAAAAGGCATGTAAATGAAGTAAAATATTAAATAAATGGACATTAAACTTCACTTACCTTTAATTTATGATTCCTCTTGGCAACGACTGCTTTAAAAAAACGAAACTGAAACTGCCTCCCTTTTCTTCTAGCTCCTGTTTTTGATAACATTCTTGGGACCATGGTGCTATGTCTTCACTAAATCTTGCACAAAATGCAAAAAATTCCACAAAAGAATATATATAAAAATAAAAAAAAAACTCACTTCACTTGGCTTTCCACTGACACAAACTTGTATGCCCGACGGGGCGTTCGTATGCCGAGGTACCACTGTAAATTTTTTATGCTGGATACCCTTCCTGAAACAACCCCCCCATTTGATCCGGGCTTGGGAGTTTTTGGGATTGAGTGGGAATCGAACCCAGCCCTTCCACATGGCAGGCGAACAACCTACCACTGAGCCACCAACGCCCAAAGAATATTTATAACTATGACTTAAAAATCCTGTCAGAAATCTTATAAGCAACCATAAAAAAACATAACCCAACCCAACCATCAGAATTCAAGAGAACGTTATCCTGAATAATATCCTGAGTGCATAAACACCTGGAATGGCAGGTTGTGCTGGGCTGAACCACTAATCAAATTATTTTGTAAAAATTGTGTGTTCATGTGCACCTTAGACATATATTGTTGTTAAATCGAGCAGCCTGTAGCACAGAACATTCTGTGTCCTTCATTTGGACACATTTTAGCTTTAGTGAAGACGATGTCAAACAAAAAGAGATCAAATAACTCTGTGGGACATTCCTAGAACTTCTGGGAGAGGTGGGATATCTAGCATCATAAAAAACTTTGTAAGAAATAAAACTTTGTAGTTAATATTAGTAAATAATAATCATTATTAATAATAATAATAATAATATAAATAGTAATAATATAAAAAATATATATTAGTGGATTATAGATTGCAGAATGTCCCTCTATTTTCCTTTAAAATGCAGGGATCTCCATGTAGGACTAGTCGTACAAAGAAGTCAAATGTTTTAACCATATAGTCAACAATGTCCCTTTGTATATTGACCTGAGCTATGTGTGCTGTAATGTTTTTTTTTTTTTAGGTCGCCTGGAGGAACTCCTGTACGAAAAAGAAGGAGTAAAGGGATGGTGTGTGCGTCAGACCCCGCTGCTCTTATCGCTGAAGCTTTAAAGAGAAAGTTTGCACACAAGCAGAGAGACAACTCGTTTGATAAGGAGAACCGATCGGCTGAACCCTCGCCATTCAGCAGCCCCGACACACCCAGAGTAAGATGAAACTGAACAGCTGTGCTGTGGGATAATACAGTGGATATAAAAAGTCTACACACCCCTCTTAAAATGCCAGGTTTGGGTAATGTTAAAAAAAAAATAGACCAAGATAAATAAGTTCTGAATTTTTCCACAATAAATGTGATCTGTACAACTCAATTGAAAAATAAACAGAACTTTTTTTTTTTTTTTTTTTTTTTTGTTCCCCCAAGAGGGTCAGAGTAAGAATAATGAATGTGGTTGTATAAATCGGCACATCTTTAACTAATACTTTGTTGAATCATGACAAAAGTACTTTTTATTACAGCACTCACTTGAATGTGATTGCTTAATTCCAACCCCCCCTCCCTCGCCCAAAATTATGTCACATTTAAAGGTGGAAAAAGTTTTAAAATTATTATTATTATTATTTATTTTTATATATTTTTTTAATGTCACAAAAACCAATGTGCTGATGCACAGTCTATGATGTGCTTTTTATTAGATTTACAACTTTATTATTATTATTATTATTATTATTATTATTATTATTATAGCCTTATAATATAATTATAATAGCCTTAGAGAGGCTATCATAAGCGATCATGTACAGATAATGTTACAGAAAATCAAATGGTTTTATTTATTTTTATTACTTTTAAGTATTTTAATAGACTTTTTACATTTTAAGGAACTTCATTGACCAATTAACGGTTATTGCATCTGAATTCTGGATTAAACTTTTGAGTGCTCAACTAACAAACATCAAGCTGAAGAAATCTTTGGATAGCCCTCGTGATACCAACGGGGATTTCCCCCAGGGGGAAATGGTGAGGGGAAGTCGATGAGGGTGCGTCAAAACTGTATTGGAATGCAGCCAGTGTAGAAAATAAGACAATGTAGAAAGAACAACTTATTGTGTTCTTATAAACCGTCGGTTTTCAATATTCCAGAGAATATTAAGGTTGCATGTTCAAAAAGTTATTTTGCTTCTGTTTGTAGAACAGAACGCACTGAAAGTGGGTGAAATGGAAATTAAAAAAAGACATTACATTTAAAAAGTCCTACATTTCACAACAATATTGCACATTTTCAGCATTGCAGCTCTAATTTTATACAAACCCAGCGGTTACGTTCCGGATAAACCGTTTGGGGCATGCTGTTCTTTAAATCATTTAAAAAAAAGGGTCAACTAAAGGGTGGCATGATGTGGCCAGAGGTGGGTTGTTTTCTAATTTGCACATTGTGAAAGGTTTTGTTCCTCTTATGCAGTACAGTGATAGTTTTCTATTTATTACATTTTCATGTTCTACATCTATACAGTAGTTATATTAGAAACTAGTTCACCTGTTTACATTTATAAATCGTTATAAGAATCATTACCTTACCAGACTTTTTTTATTGAATTGCAAAAGGCAGCAATTTATCACAGGTAATATGGGTAGTAGTCATAAATTTATGTTGAGTTTGTCTAATAATGTAACTATTTGTAAGGTTTATACAGTTTTATAAGTAAATTGTGTAGCCCTACAAGAAAGCCTCCACAAATCCTGATGACTTTCCCTTGTTTGAAAACTTACAGTGGAAGGAGTTTCAGGTAGTTACAGCTACTCACTCACTCACTCACTCGTCATATTACCGCTTGATCCTGTATCCAGCAGACTTGGGGCACTAGCCAGGTTACACCATGGACAGGGAGCCAGTCCATTGCAGGGGGCACACACACACATAAATAAACACACACTCGTTGAGCCTAATTGGAATATCATTGGACTGTGGGAGGAAACCGGAGGAAATCCACCACGCACAGGGAGAACATGCAAACTCCATGCGCACAGACCCGAGGCGGGAATCGAACCAGGACCCTGATGGCAGGGCAACAGTGCTAACCATTAACCATATTAACAATGATTATATTTTTATAACAGTGTGTTTATGTAAGACGTCAGACATTCAAGTCATGGTGTAAGTTGTAACAGTAAGGGATTGCATTGATCGACAAGCCTTTGATCTGCCTGTGTGAACTATAGGGGGATCCCCTTAAAGACCACAACACTATGTAGAGGGTTTGAGTTTTTGCAGGGAAGCTGAACGTGACTGAGTCATGTTGTTGTTGTTGTTGATGATGATAATAATAATATTATGAATAATACGATTATATTTTTGACAATGTGGGTACATGGTGTGATTTGGAGCAGAAGGTAGAAACATACCATACTCAATTTTCATTTAAGCAATTGTGGGTTACCAGCAGATGGCGCTGTTATTTCTGTTGAAGTCAAGATGCTTTTAGAGATCACAAAGTGTATTATATAGACATGATGATGTATTATTTCATTTGTGTTTGTTTACAGGTTCCACTCTTCCCGAGACGCAGTCAGGGCCGAAACCATTCGTCACCTTTAACCCGTGGATCAGACGGGAAATGTGATGGAAAATAGTCTGACGAAGAGTCTTTGAAGATTTAATTTAATTTTTTTCTTGTTTTCACTTTCTTTCAGCCCCCGCAGTCTTGTGGTACTTTTTCTTCCTTAGAAGGACCCATGAGCTGACTTTTTAATCATCGCTTTCTGCTGTGGATTGCTTTGTTTTTATACACTTCTGCAGATTTTACACTGGTGTTTGTGTATACTGTGAATATAAGGTGCTGGATCATAGCAGTTCTAAGTTTGGGTCAAGCCTTTACCTTATGGACCTCTCTTATGCAATTCATTAAAATGGTTTTTATTGTTGTTTTTATTATTCTTATTATTATTACTATAATATGAGGGGTGTTCAAATCAAAGTGGGACTTTTGATTGTATAGAACAACAGAACACCGTTATGAGAGTTAAAACTCTCTTTTTCTCTATACAATCCCCTGCTACACTAATGCACTTATGCCAGCGTTTCACTAGTGCTTGAAAAATCCAGAAAGAAAGAAGACCTGCTTTACATCTGAACCTTCACGCTGGCCTCCCAGGAACACCTTTAATGGTCCAAACGTGTGGAAATGGCTTGGCACACTTCCTGTAAAGTGCGAGTGGTGTTTATGAATGATTGTGTGTACAGTTTCAGCAAACGGACGAATCTTTTCCGCAAGCTGGTGACCAACTACCTGCCGATTTTCAAGTCCCAGTTTGACTTGAACGCTCCCTCGTATTTGTATAGTTGCACTGCTTGGCTTGTCTTTTGTTTTTTTTAAAATGCTCCATGTGAAACGCAGGTTTAATTCATGTAGATTTTTTTTCACAGTTGCACGATTTTACAAACGTTTTGAAAGTAGCAAGTATGAAACATGTCTGCAGTATTTGTGTGTGTGTGTGTGTGTGTGTGTGTGTGTGTATGGGTATACATGTGTGTAGCATGTCTGTTCATCTATTCCTCGATTATTTTCCTCTTTCACCCGTTTCATACGATCTCACTTTCATCCATGATCTCATCTACTCAACGTGAACAAAAAATAATAAAGCTATTGTCTTATCTGTCCGGAATGTGCTCATCAGTTTTGCAAAATTCAGAAGGGTCGAATTATCAGGCTGCATCAAGCAAAGAAAACAATTGAGGAGATTTGAAATTATTGGAATTTGCTTAAGGAACCATTCAACACATTATCAAAACCTGGAAGGATACCATCAACCATCACAATATTAACGGATAAAAAAAGAAAATCATGAATTGAGGTCATTTAAACACTTTTGCTATGAAAGCTGATTAGTTTCCATCATGCTGTAGAATTGACATTAGCTCTTCAACCTCAGATTTGGTAAAAGGCAAAATTGTACTTCCTGAAAATTAGGATAGTTTTGAATAATAACACTGGCGTTTGTGTTTAATGATGTTTTGGGGTCAAAAAATGGAAAATGGAATTTTATTAACGGTAAGTAGTTTTTCCACTAACTGATTATGAGTAATGTTAGATGGGTGCCAATATTTTCAGAGTTGACTGTAAGTGGATGGAACATTGCGACAACAGACACTAGATAGTCAGGCATAACATAGTCATGCAGTCGTGATGCTATTATGTAGTAATTAAAAAATATACTCATGGACCAAATAAAGCTGCACATGTTTCTTATACAACAATTTTTCATTAGAATAAATAATAGAGTTTGATTTTCTACAAAAAATCTGTGTCCCATCAGCAAGAAGTTCAAAATTCACATGATGTTAAAAATGATGTAGAGTCAACGTTGGCCCACGATGCGGCCTCCCCGCACGTCCGGCTGCAGCCAAACGTAGTTGAATATTCTGACAACTTGTGTGTGTGTGTGTGTGTGTGTAAGCCTGGAATATCAGCAGCAGTGACGGCATCATTTTCTGTTTGATTTTTCAAATGCCTCCTTTGAAATGATTCTGTATTTTCTTAGCGTTGTCACTCTTGGCCTTGCAAAAATTCCCTAAATGGGGTGCCAATCCATTGCAGGGCACACACACACACACACACACACACACACACACACACTCATTGACACACTATAGCCAATTTGGGAATGCCGATTAGTCTAATCTGCATGTCTTTGGATGGGGAGAACATGCAAACTCCATGCACACAGACCCCGAGGCGGGAATTGAACCCGGATCCTGGAGGTACGCATTTGCTAACCGCCATGTCGCCTGCAAAGATTATTAGGTCCATGAATTTAGGTTGAAAGTTATTCAACATGATTGACACACAAGTAGAAACCTGATCTCTTGTGGTGCCATAGTGCACAAAGTTTTCAGTCTGATTTAAATCTGACTTTTTTTTTCATTAAAGCTTCTGAAATGCGATGAGTTGTGACGTATGTACTGCATATACTTGACTGAAAAATGGTCAACTCCATATTTAATGGAGGTTGTGACTTCCCACCTAGCGTTGTGTGTTTAGAGTGGGGTTCTGACTTAAGTGAAAAATGTCCTATTAAATATTGGTATAAATGCATATTATTATTTGCCTTATTTGCACTGAGCCTGAAGGAGGGTGCTGGGCCGAGTGCATCACACTCTACTTGACCTTGAACCGATCGACTCGGCACGCTCTGGTGATTGCACTTTATGCAATAAGTTTGTGTTTGCGTGTGGTTGGGGGTGTAATGGAATAAATACATTGTGTGGCATGTGTTGTTTGTTTCTGTAAACCACATCCTTCCAATCACTAAAGGTTAGCATGAAGAGGATGTACTGGTGTACCAAGGCAGGAAATGGTTACACACGAAAATCTGATTAATCCTGTACTCCGCCTCTCGCGTTGTCAGTCGGTCAGAAGTGCCTACGTGATGGAATGTTCCCATTTACAGATTCGGGTTCTGCTCACGTCTGCTTTTTTTGTTTAGAAGATAGCGTGCGTGTGTGTGTGTGTGTGTTTAAGTTTAGTAGTGCACCTGTACTCTCTCTCCCTCTCTCTCTCCCTTGTACTCGCACATTTGCATACGAGCCAGCTTGTGGCTTGATAAGAAGTGTGTTACTTTCAGCACTTAAGACTGAAACATGTCAGATGACAGAACAGCAGTAAATGTCATGTGCAGGTTGTTAGAAGGTTTGTATTCAAATCTCAGGACAACCAGAAAGTCAGCGATGGCTCTTTGAGCATAAATTAATTTCAGCCCCAAGCGTCTCTGGATAAAAGGCATCTGCCAAAGGAGTAAATGCAAAGCACTAAACTACACTTGCCTGCAGACTACAACAACAACTACAATAATAACACCAACGTACACAAGGGCTTGTACTGTATGTATGGTGGATGCTTCACTGTCAACAGAGGAAGGGAAAAAAATGATACGGTGAGGAAATTATTTGATAAAGCAGGTTTTAACCCTATATATTACACTCAGTTGGAAAGTACTTGGAAAGTTAAATGTCTAAATTACGACTTTCCCAGCCTTTTTTTATTTTCAACCTTTGTGATTTTTGCCCCCATCCCCCCCCCGCCAAAATTTTTTTGCTTTGTTATTATTTTTATGTTGCAAATTTAGTTACAGTATATGGTTGCTCACGTGTCTGGGATAATACGTTTTCTGAAAAGTGTACATATAAAAAATAAATATTTGAATATTTGAAAATGATAAATTTCAAGAACTTTTTGTAAGACTTTTTTTTACTTTTGTGATTTTTTCCAAAAATATTCTTTGTTGTCAGTTTTATGTTTCAAATGAAGCTCATTGAAGTTACAGTATACAGTCTGGTTGCTCAGCTGTCAAGGGTAATAATCTTTCCAAAATGTACTGTATATATGTAAAAAAAAATAAAATAATAAAAAAGTAAAATATTTGGAAAAAAAGAATCCAAGATTTTTTTAAAGACTTTTTTACTTTAAAATTTTTTTAATTGTAGCAAGTGAAGTTATAATATATGATTGCTCACTTGTCTAGGATAATAATTTTTCCAAGAAGTGTATATAAAAAAAGTATATTTATTAAATATATACACTACCGTTCAAAAGTTCAAAAAACTCCATGATGGTTCCTGATTTTTATTTCTTTCTACATTATAAAGGAAGCTGAAGGCTTCCAAAAAATGCATTAATCTCCTTTGAACAGTTGATATTGAGATGTTTCTGCTACTTCTGCTCTGTAAAGACTTC
>JAQMYJ010000015.1:5031547-5041887 GCA_030014305.1 Clarias laeviceps
GCTGTCTCACTCTTTTTTCTGTCTTTTACTATCTAGCTGTCTCACTCTCTCTTATTTCTGTCTTTTACTATCTAGCTGTCTCACTCTCTCTTATTTCTGTCTTTTACTATCTAGCTGTCTCACTCTTTTTTCTGTCTTTTACTATCTAGCTGTCTCACTCTCTCTTATTTCTGTCTTTTACTATCTAGCTATTCGCCATGCTTTCTGTTTGTTCTGAACACATTTGGACGGAACCTTTACAAACCTTCCTGCAACATCTTCAGTCACGGCCAGCATTTCCTTAACGTTTCATACAGCGTGAAACAAATCATTTTGAAACGTTGCGGAAATGTTATTTCTGAAACACTTTTGGGAAGTTATTTTATGCTTAGTTGGCGCTTTAAAAGCCCTCTGTTTTAGCTGTGCTGTCTCTCTCTCTCTCTCTCTCTCTGTCTGTTTCTCTCTCTCTCTCTCTCTCTCTCTCTCTCAGTGTGTCTGTCTCTCACCTGTGATGTTTGTTATTGGGGCAGGCTGGCTGTACAGGTTAGTCGTGTGTGACGGGGTTGCCTTGTGTGTGTGTGTGTTTGTGTGAGCGTACGAGCATGTTTGGACTGCTCCCGGATCCAGGAGAGGTGTGGGACAGTCCGGGGTGCAGAACGAGGCCAAACCCTCGCTGACTCAACCCTGATCCCGACCCGGTTCCACCAGTCCGATCACATTGTACTCCTCTTACTGAGAACCATAAAGGACATCACCTCATTTCTCCTTTCTCTTCCTTTCTTTTCCTTTCTCTTCTTGGAATTGTTGTAACACAAACACACACATTACATACACTTCCCCTAGGACGGTCCTAATTTCCTGTCATTTGCCCCCTTTCTCTTCCTCGGGTTCTTCGGCACCCCCGCGCACCCCCCTCCCCCCAACCTCTCCTTCACCGCATCACGTCCCCAATATGTGTGTTCGCTCATGTGTTTGTTTGTTTACTATCTAGCTGTCTCACTCTCTCTTATTTCTGTCTTATTTCTGTCTTTTATTATCTAGCTGTCTATATAGCTGTTTCCCCCTGGTTTAGCTACCTCATCTTTTCCTAACATACCTGTGTGTTGTTGGTTAGATCACATACTGTAGAAAGAACAGCAGTAACCTTTTGCTCTGCATCATTCATCTTCTTCTTGTGTCCTGCTCCGAGGTGGAAGCCGCAGGCACACAGAGACTGGCTGTAGACCAAACAGGATCCGGATTTAATCCTGGCAGCTCACGCACCCCCCCTGAGCTCCTGATGTATTCATGCATGTGCTACATGGGCACTAGTGCAGACTATACGAAAGCATGATTTTTCGTAAAAAAAAAAAAAAAAGATAAACAAGGACACACGCACATATCAAAACCACACAATAATGACATCATTAAAAAAAAAAAAAACGATAGGATTTACTTACAGTATATTCACATCTACACCATCTCTGACATCAGTACGACCTGTTGACTCAAAAACCACTTTTAACTCGTGTACATGTCCTGTGTGTGCAGATTTGCTTTTCTCTTTAATATTTTCCACACTTCAACCCACAGACTCTGATTTGCGTCATACCCCATCAAGCCCCATTCGTCAGACAGGATGTGGCATTCATAATAATAATAATAATAACAATAATAATTAATCCCTCATAGAAACATGTTTAAGCACTGGAGGCTTAATTCTAAATCTAAGACATACTGTATATTTCATTTTTTTTTATTTTTATTTTTATCATATGCTCACTTGTCTAGGACTTGGCAGGACTCTCAGGTTATTTAATGGATACCAAAAATGTTGGAATGACATTAAAATTTTGACATTGTGAACACCTAACCCTAACATTCATGTGTGCTTGTTGAACATCCCATTCCAGATTTAATCCTCCTTTCCTGTTAGATTAGGCTTTCCACTAGATTTTGGAGTGACTCTTTGGGGATTTGTGACCATTCAGCTACAAGACGTCATAATTAATGACATCAGGCACTGATGTTGCGATGATTGAGATGATGAGGAGGCTCCAGGTCCAGGTCCATCCCAGTTCATCCCAAAGGTGTTTACTGGGGTTGAGATCAGTCAGGACTCTGTGCAGGACACTTGAGTCTTTCCACTCCATCCTTGGCGATCGAACCATTGAGTTGGAACAGGTTTAGCTCTGTAAAGCTGCAGCATACAGTACATACAAAACAACTGAGCATTTCTACATAGCAGAAGAACCGTATGCATATGGGCACGATATTCAGGTGTCCACATATTTGTGGCCTTATAGTGTTCGATCTAATCTGCATAGTTTTTGGACTGTGGGAGGAAACCGGATTACCCGGATGAAAACCCACCAAGCACAGGGAGAACATGCAAACTTTTTGCACACAGCCCCAAGGCGGGAATCGAACCCTCAACCTTGGAGGTGCGAGGCCACAGTGCTAACCATTGACTCCATGCCTTGTAATACAGTATATGTTAAGTAATATAGAATAAGATTAATGCTACAGAAATGTCAACATCATTAACCCTTAAAAAAAGCGGCACAGATCCGTCCCGGCCACACAGGACAGGTTAATGACGATTAAAAAATATATATGTGTTAACGGGGAGGCTTCGGACTTCGGGTTTTTTCGGGTATGTCAGGTATAAAAATATGTAACTCTCAAAATAAGTATATTATTATTATTCGTTTTTGGTCATAGAAACAACAAATGTTTTTCCTATATGACTCTTTTTTTTTTTTTTTTTTTTGCTCAGTCATGTTTCTCAGTCATAGTTGGTTAAAATGAAATACAATTCATTTCATCATATTGCCTATTTTGTGCTGAAATAAAAGATATGTCACTCTATACTGCACAATCCTGAGCCATATACAGTATATGTTTATAAAACAAACAAACAAACAAACAAACATCAAAACAAATAATAGCTAAAATGCTCTGTCTTTTTAAGAGCTACATATTTAAACTAAACAGAGATCTGTGTATATTTGATCTGGGATTGACACTGGATCCACCACGACTGAAGGTAGACACCTTACTTTCACACAACACAATACGATGCCACACAGTATAATTTTGATTGTGAAGATATCATTGAATCGGCCGTGATATGACGTAATATTAGATCTTAATCTCCTACAAAAATGTGAGAGCACTGCGAGGGCATTCCATTTAAAGGTGTCATTCTTAAAGAGAAACTTCAGATATGATTTCTGCCTGTCATGTGGTAGTTCAGTGGGTCGAGGCTGTGGGTTACTCAGTTCAAGCCCAGCTCCACTAAGCTGTCATTGTGAGCAAGGCCCATAATCCTGTCTGACTCGTGCTGTATCATGGCTGACCCTGTGTTCTGCTGCTATTTAATCACTTTAATTCAGAAAGCAGTTATAATACAAAACAGTACGCTTAGATTAGATGGTACTAACTTGATTTAACTCTTGTACTTACAACTGGATTTATATAAGATCAGCCTTTAGTTGTCACATATAGTACATTATTGCACAGTGTAATTCGTTTTTTCTTTACATATCCCAGCTTTTAACTAGGGGTCAGGGCACAGAACAGAAGCGGCAGAGTTTGGGGTTTGAACCACCAACCTTCTGATCAGTAACTCAGAGCCTTAGCACACAGAGGCACCATCACCCCTAAACAATGTACGGTGTTAATTAAACATTCAGGGTGTTAATTTAACAAAGGGGATTTTGCTGGTTTATGATTGATGATGATGGTGATTAATATAAACTAATTTAAGTATCAGAAAAATATAAAAGTCATTTCCCAATAATATAATTAATGATAGTGCAGAGTGGCTTAGTGGTTAGGACTGTCACTTTGCACCTCTAGGTCCTGGGTTTGATTCCCTCATCAGGTCTGTGTGCATGGATTTGCATGCTCTCCCCATGCTTGGTGGGTTTCCCCTGGGTACTCCGGTTTCCTCCTACAGTCCAAAGGCACGCAGATTAGACAGAATTGTATGTAGTGTGTGAATGGTGAATGGAGATCCTACATTTAGGCATTTGGCAGACACTCTTATCCAGAGCGACTTACATTTTTATCTCATTATATATCTGAAGGTTAAGGGCCTTGCTCAAGGTCCAACAGGGTGGTTGTGGGATTCGAACCTGGTACTTGTAGTCCAATGTCTGAACCGCTGAGCTACTCCTGACCGCGGTCGTACTGTAGACGTGAATAAATACAATGGCAATTACCATTTGCTTCCACGGTTCCTAGTTGGACTACAAAGGTTCCTTGATGGATGGATGAATAATTAATTATAATTGATAATATTGAATTTATGACTGTTACGACATGTGTTCAAGTCAAACAGGGACTTTTAATTGTGCAGAATAACAGAACACAGTTATAACTCATAACTACCTCTATTTCTCTATATACGCTACCAGTCAAAAGTTTGGACACACCTTCTAATCTCCATGTAACACAATGCTGGAGGCATCTAAAATATGCAACAATCTCATTTGAACCGTTGATATTCAGATCTGCCCGCTACTTACGCTCTGTAAAGCGTTCATAACGGCTCTAATCTGAGGTGCTGTAAGTGGGTGATTTCTGAGGCTGGTAACTATAAATCAACTTATCCTTTATAAAACTGAATTCATAATTGTTGCCTTGGATCATTTAAAATTTGCATGGATTTGAGTCATCGCAGTTAAGTTACACCCTTAACTGCGATCCTGACCAGGATAAAAATGACTTCATGTATCTGTTTCCTCCTCCAGTATCTCTAAAACGTTCTGCATTATTATTTTTTTTTCATTTTCGCAAATTTAACAACTTGTCCGGCGCATCTGTCTTCCTGAGCGCCTTGCTGACTCTTACTGCTACATTTCCGTGTAAAAACACATGTGTGAAAGCAGCTTTATACATTTAACCTTCCTAAAGATCACATTTCCCCCTTTTACACCCAGCATCAGATTCCGGTCCGTCCCCCTTACTACATAAAACAACACACAACCATTAGCTTCCCCAAAACAACTTTCCCCCCACAATCTCTTATTGTAATCAATAACACAAAATAAACACTCACCGGCCAAAAAAATGCTATTAATAACTCTTATCACCCCTGAAGAGAAGAGCATAAATATGAAAGCTTCCTTCTGGGTGTCACAGCTTCACATGCTCCATCTACTTGTCTTAGTACCTTCTTAAAAGCTTGGGCTCCTTGAAACATAACCCCTATTAGACTTATCTATGCGTCTGTGCGATGAGTTCTTGCTGGACCTGCCGTATATGGGTTGTGATCTGGAAATACCCTTTTGACGGTTTACACTGTAAATAATGTAGTTTGTAACGGAAATATGTTTTTTCTTCTGTGTGCAACTCAATGGCATCTAAAGTCCTTGCAAAAATGAAGAGAAAAGAAGGAAACTGTACTTATATGTTAAACTCTGAATGTGAGCCAGACTGGTGGTATTTTATTACAACCTGAATTGATTTCAGCATGGCACATACTGTAGCTAGCAAAATTGGGGGAACAAGGTTTTTCACCTGTCATGTGATGTGAAAGGCCTGAGTTCGTTTCCCACCCAATACCCAAACCCAAGCCACTGGATACATAAAATGGCAGCGCTGCATCAGGAAGGGCATCCGGTGTGCCAAGTTGTTGTGCGGATCTTATGGTCCAAGGTGACGACCCCACGACGGAAGCAGCCAAACAACAACAACAACGTAGCTATACAAATTGACACTTGGCTAGCGGTAGAAAGCTAACACGGCTCCTTATTTGGCAGGAAGAAAGTCTAGGCAAGGTTAAAAAGCATAAATATGATTTTTCTTCAATGTTTTGCCAGAATTCACCCGCAATGCCATCTAATGAGATTTTCCCAAACAACTACTCAAACATGTTGCGCTAAGAAAAACTAAAACGACCAAAACCTTCTAGTACTTCGACATATGAAAGTCCTGTCACACGAATTTTCTCCTTAAGAACTGAAATATTGCACAGAAATTTAACTCAGCATACGAAGCGGCATACGAGTGACGGAACCGAAGTTCAAAACATGCTTGCGTCAGTAGAAAGCAAAGCAAAGCGAGTTTACAAATTATTATTATTGTTTTTTTTTTTTTTTTGCATTTTGTGCAATGGGCACCATGGGTCAAGAATGTTATTAAGGACAGTAGCAAGAAGAAAAGCTACTTTCATTTATGTTTTTAGTACTAATTTACATTTTACTGCAGTTACCTATCTTTTCTAAATGTTTTGATTGTTTTTATATGCAAAAATATGATTATAGTGTTGGAAATTGGTAATATTGGTAATATTTCTGAGTGATTGTAACGGATTATCCACGTTTACATTATTTCCTATAAGGAAATGCCTTTCGCAATACGTATATATACACTATATATGTAAACTGTATGAACAGGTTACTCATGTAGTGACTAATACTTGTCAGCATGTATTTTAAAACCTGTACCATGTTTTACAACATGCGACGCACATTCGCTGGAAAACAGGTACTGATGGTTTGCGTGATAAAACCTCCTACCTGCATTTAGTCACTTTTTCTTTTGTTTTGTTTTTTACACTGTCACAATCTGTCACAAAATGTACAATAAATAATACAGTTTTACTGTTCTTTTACTTTAACGCTGGTTTTGCATCTGTCAGATCTGTCATACTTTTTAAAAATGATTTAGAAATAATAATTAATACCATAATATCGTAACAAGTTATGCTGCAGTTATTAGACTCGTGTTGCTTAGGGCTACATTATGGAGGTCATTGTTCTTGTGTGTTGCCCAGAGAGGAGTGTGATGTGAGTGTGTTTGTGGTTTATTATTCCCCCCCCCCCTTTTTTTTTATTTCAAATAAAAGTGTGATGTGTGTAGATGCCCTGGGTTTGGGTGTGGTATCAGAGATCAGTGTGTGTGTATGTGTGTGTGCGTGAAGATGTGGTAAAGGGTGTGTCTGTGGTCTTGGGTGGGTTGTGGCACACAGTGGGATTGTGCCCAGGGGCAGACGTGTGTGTGTGTGTGTGTGTGTGTGTGTGTGCATGTGAAGTTATGTGTGTGTACAATAAGTTACTGTAGGCAAGCTGTATGTATGCATGTGTGTGTGTGTGTGTGTGTGTGTGTGTGTGTGTGTGTGTGCATATATCATTATTCAGCAGATATAGTATTAGGGATTTTGAAATACATATACATACATACATACATACATGACAAAAAAATCCTCATACTTTTTGTTATGTTTACTTCCTTCTTTTTTTCTTTCTTTCTTTTTTTATCAAGATGTCTTCCAGTTGTTCATACACTCACTTCTGCTTTCCTGCTGAAAAAAAAAAGCCCTGGAAAACATTTTTCGAGTTGCTCTTCGACACTATTGTGATCGTAAATTGTAAACTGCAGTCATGTATGTGTTTTAATAGTTGTACTATTTATCTTAGTTTTAAAAAGATAACATTAGATTATCAGGTGATGCGTAAGTGTTTCGATACATGTTTAACGCTTTTACAATAAGAATTAAAAGGTGTATCAGGGTGGTGATGACCATCTGATGATGAGCTTGCGCTAAAAGGTTAACAGTGTGGTGCAGTATAATAGAGAAGTCAATGACTTGCTTTTATATGGAAATATAACATCACATCAAATGTTTTGCTTCTCAACCATTACAATTATTATTTTTTTAATCACACAACAAAAATAACCAGAGCTTTTAATGACTTAATCCTGAAGATTAAATCTTTAATATTAGAATTCGTAAATGACAATGTGAATATTTTATTTAAAAAAAATAAAGAAATAATAATAATAATAATAATAATAATAATAATGCCATATATGTTCCTGTGCACAATTGCACGAGGGTGCAGCCTGAGTATGGAAGATATCACTGTGCTGATATTCAGTACAACAGCACTTGTATACAACAGTTCCACAAACAGCATTAATTATAAACAGATTATGATTTGTTTGTTTATTTAACCAGGTATTTTGCTTTGTCAACACATGGGTGTAACTAGGATGGAGCAGGTGACAGACAGTTATTGTAATTAACAGAAGCGAAAATAGTTTTGAAATTCTTGCAAGTAATACGTGGCCAAAAGGTGAGGAGAATGAACCACGGAGGAGGTGGACAGAAATGAGAAACTTACTAGATTTACTTGCTATTTCGACTTATTCCGCTTTAGAATATCAGCTAACGTCTAGTGCTCATGAGTGGAATCCAAAATAGAATTAAATGGAAAGCTAATTTACTTAGAATCCCTTGTTCCACCCAACAAGTAGATCAGGGGTTAGAGAAAGATTTGGGATTCAGCCTTGTGTTAGAAGCTTCAAGAGGATTCAAGATTCAAAGAACTTTATTAATCCCAGAGGGAAATTGCTTAGCTTTATAGATTGCCTGAGGTGTAAATAAACCAACACAGAGGCAATTCAGAGCGACTTAGAAACAGTTACTAAGGCGACGAAGCGTTGTTTACTCTCACGCATGCTGCGACCGACAATTAGTGTAATTGGTTTAGGTTTAACCTTTGTGTTAGGTTTAGATGTTCACATATCCACTAATTCTACTCTTTACACCAAAAAAGAATAAGAAAAAAATATGTGATATTTCCTGCATTTGTAACCGAAACAGAAATGTGTGTGTTTAGAAACTGTTAGCGTAAACCCTGATGGGAAAAGGTTCAATGGAAACCACTAGGCTAATTCCCATTAGGAAATGAAACCATTTTTTTTCTGTGGTTTCACTTATCTGTGTGTTTTTATAATTTCTTCCTGCCCTCGCTGCGAAGCTACTTCACATTTGATCCGATCAGATCAGATTATTTACAGCATATGACCAAAAGTATGCGGACACCCGAGCATTACTCCCATATCTGATTCCTTCCCAAACTGTTTCCACAAACCTGGAAGCACAAACTGTTTCCATCAGCACTGCAGTGGGAGATCTCGAGCGATCCTTCACCTCAAAAGCTCATAGCTTGTCTACGAAAAAAATCAAGAAGTATTGTTTTACCTGTATATATTGCAATTCGTGTTCATTTTCAGTTCACTTACAAAAGAAGGAAATGTGGTCTCAATTAACAGTTGGTAGTCTTGACATCAACATGGCGAGGAACATCGAAGGAAAAAGATAATAAACATCTTTCCTAACAGTAGGCAATTATCAGCTTGAGAGTAATTTGTGTACTTACTTTATATAAAGTAACTATAAACTGGGACATCAACAACGAGGCCGGTAATTATGATCATAAAAGCTGTGACCAAAAATAAACATGACTGTTACAGAAAGTGCTGCGTACACTAACCACTAATCACGAACTGTTAAACAATAAATTATTTTATAATAAAGTGTATTATTGATTCACTTTAATGTACAATACATTTGTTGCACATAGAGAGGAAGCTGATGGTAGGCTTTATCAATGTTTTATTCATGTCAGAATCCATGTTTCATTATTATTATTATTATTATTATTATTATTATTATTCACATTTCATTCGTTTAAACCTCAGCGTGTCAGTCATGTGATTTTTTTCCGAAGCAGTCACTGAATTTCCGTACCATTAAAGTGTAACTAGATGACAAAAGATGGCTACAATTACTCACCTTACTTCAGAATAGAATAAACTGTACTTCGACAAAGCCAATGAAGTGATCCTTATCTACTTTCCCCAGAACTGCTGAATCATCGGGAGGAGGGGAAAAACACTCTGTTATTATAGAGTAAGTTGATTTCAGCTTATAGCACTGACACTTGGTGTGAGATAAACTTTAATCCCAGTTGTCCCATTATGATGTGGCAGGAAAGGGAGGATCTGGTTGGTCCTGTATTCGGCTCTGAGATTGCGGTGATTATACAGCGTCATGTCACATTTACTAGAGTTTACTATGGTAAGTTATAGTACATACCATAATATACCATAGTATTACCATGGTATTTCAGACATTAGAATAGGATTTCATAGAGTAGCAGGTGAGGTACTACTCGTTTCAGTGGGTTCCTCAAGTCCAACAGCTAATATGGTATGTTTGTACATACTGTACCATATTAGATATGCTAGTACATACTACTGTTATGGTATAGTACTGGCAGTACCTTATTATTGCATATACTATTATGAGTTTCAACATGCACTATGGTATTTAATTAATGTTACATATATACACTGGTACCATACTATATAAATATTACCATTATGGCACATAAACATATTTTTGACAATGTCATGGTTCAGTATGTGTTCTTTAGTGACATACTACAGTACATGATAGAACTGTGTCCCAGACTATATAACACGTATTGTTGCACCAAAGTATGTATTGTGCGTACATGCACTATTTCAGCAAAGTTCCATGAGCACCACGGTACTGTCAAAAATATTATATACTATAA
>JAQMYJ010000015.1:5058670-5077271 GCA_030014305.1 Clarias laeviceps
TAGGTTAGGCTAAAGCCGCCCCCCCCCCCCCCCCCGCACACTGTACACAGGATGAACGGTGAGTGAGTGAGTAGTATTCCAGCAAAAACATTTCATCTTACATTAAAATGTCTGTCAGCCAGAAAAGAAAGCAACATATTACATAAAAGACCATTTTTCAGACAAAAAAAAAAGAGAAAAAAAAAAGCTGCTCGGTTTTGTATGCATGAAAACAGAAGCAGGTGTGATAAAGTCTTCAGAAGGACTGTGGCTGATTCTGACAAAAATAAATAAATAAATAAAAATAAGTGGCTAATTTTTTTTTATAAAACAGCACAAACCTGAGACAATATTTTAAGCAAAGGGTCGTCACCCCAATTATTGACATTGTTTCATTAATTACTGTTTAAAAGTGTTTTTTTGCACGGTACTGTACCATAACGTACCATAGCATTACTGTTGTACTTCAGACAATAACATGGTGGACAGCATAGGGCTTAGAGAGGAACTGTAGCACTAGTGGGTACTGTGATAGTACTATGGACTGTACCACCATACTTTTGAGAATACCATGTACCTGAGTGGATACCATGGTTGTACTATGGTGTGTACAACAATGCTTTGGCGAATACCATTGTAGTTATTGGGTACCAAAGCTCAGCAGTTTCAGCATCTAATACGGTATGTTTGTACATACTGTACGTTATTAGATATGTTAGTAAATATTACTGATATGGTATAGTATGGGCCATACCATATTAGATACCTGATGAACTTTGGTAGCCACTGTGGTACCCAATGAGTACCATGATATTCACTAAAGTATTGTGTATTAACCTTTAGATGGTACCAGCACAGAGAAAATGGAACTGCAGAGGTTACTATATGAATAATACCATTATGATACATAAACACTTATGACATATTTTTGACAGTATAGTGGTACATGGTAGCAATAAGTATTATTATAAAGTATGTGTACCGTTGTACCAAAGTATATCCCTTAGAAGAACTGTGTACCATAGTGTAGTACATTGTATTATATCAGCAAATAAGTAGCACAGTCAAAAATATCATGGCATTACAGTATATATCATTGTGCAAATACCATCAGACTGCCATGGCACCTATACCATGGTAAATTTCTTATGGTAATAAAAGCATGGCTTTAAATGTTATTTTGTAAGGTGATAGTCAGATCCAATGCAAAACGATCCTTGAAAATTAAGAAATGCAAACATGATGCAGACAAAATGCCAGAATGTCACTAACATGAAATTTTACCCTCCAGTCTACTAGATTTCATGTCTACAGCCAGCTCAGTCAATTAGCTAAAGACATGTGGATTAGCTCAAATTGTGACGCAGTACCTCGATGGTTAATGTTTTGTTCAAGTGAACAGAAGGTTGTGATGGGCTGCCAAAAAGCTGCCGTGGGGCCCTTTACAAGATCTTTAACTCTCAACCGTCAAGCCACTAATAAGCCAACGAGACTTATTACTCAGCTGTATGTATTTAGTTTTTTTTGGAATAAATACTACATTATATATTCTTATAGTAATTCAAACAATAGGAGTTATATTAATGTGCTGGTTTTAATACAATATTGTTTCTATGGTAACACTTAATTTACAGGGAGGATGCTGTATATACTGTAAATTATGGCTTATAATGAACAGATCAAAAATCAAAAATGTACTTTATTAACAAAGATGTATTGCAGGCATTAGAAAGCATGTAAACGTAACTGTAAACAGATATAAAGTATAAAAAAATTATATTTATTTATCAATTAAAAACTGTCAGTCATGTGATTATTTTCCTTCAACAGCATGCCCAAAGTTTATTAAAAAAATTATTTTATTTTATTTTAATTTTATGTAAAATGCATTATATAAAAAGTTATATAATGCATTTAGAAAAATTCTCACTCTACAAATTGTACTTATAACTCGACCAGAGTATCACTGCAAAAAAGAAAATCTTATAGAAAAATAGAACAATATTTGCAATAAAGTATGATTTCTAGACAATCTTACTGATTTCAAGTTTTAAGTAGTCTCATTTTATCTGCAGATAAATTGCCTAATTTCAAGCATTTTCTATAGAAAGAAACTTAAGAAGATGAAATCACTCGAAGTGAGTGAAAGGTGATTAATTCTCTATTTATTTCCTAACAATACAAGGGGCGTTCAAGTCAAACCGGTGATGAAATTTCTTGTGAATGAAGGAGTAAAACGTGAATGGTGCAAATGTTTTAAAGAAGGCCATACATCCGTGAATGGCGATCCCATCCGAGGTGGCTTGGAGCAATTGTTCCCGTGAACATTCAGGGGGTGGAAAACCTGATCCTTAAAAAACAATGGATAACTTGTCGCCAATTTGCCGGAAAAAAAAACACACCTGTCTGTGGGAACTGTACATGCAATCATTCACCAACACCACTTGCACGTTACAAGAACTGGGCTGGGAGTTATCGCCACAATCCCCCATACAGTCCTGTTCTCGCTCACAGCCATTTCCACATGTTTGGGCAATTAAAGGAGTTCCTGGGAGGCCAGCATTTCAGACGTAATCAGGCAGCCTGATCATGTCTCTGGTGTACCGAGAAAACTTTCCACCTTGATTGATTCTAAGCTCTAGTGAAACACTGGATTAAGTGCATTAGTGTAGCAGGGGATTATATAGCAAAATAAAGGGATGTTTAACTCTCATAACTGTGTCCTGTTATTCTGCACGATAAAAAGTCTCGGTTTCATTGTTTCATCATAAGAAATATAACTTTAATTAGTCCAAATTCGAGTTATTTTCACTTGCTAAGAGATGTTTTTTTGCAGCATCATCATTTAACCAAAAATCCTTGAAAATCCCAAATCCTTTTATCCAAAGTGAGACAGATTATAATCCTCGCATGCAGCTAAGTAGTGAAGGATTAAGAGCTCTACAGTCTGGGGATTTTGATTTCACAGCCTTCTGGTGAACAAGACTTTACCCACAAAGCTACTAACACTTGAGGCAATTAAGATAAAATGGCTTTTAAATCTAACAAACTCTGAGCTTTATGATTAGCACGAAACCCTCCAGATTGTTAGATATCGTAAAAGCATTCAGTGGCTCAGGCTTTCAAATGGGTCCTGCCTTACAGTTGGGAATAAACCCCCTAGGGGTGGCTGTTATAATAAATGAACCCAAACCTCTGAGTGTAGGCTTACTGTCCTTACTGTAGAATTATTGATATGGTGAAGCTTTCACACGGTGAAGGACGTGTTTCTTTAGCTTTATTGGAAGGAGTCTCCAGTGTCAGAACTGTCAAAGTCAAAGGTTAAGTTTTCCTATGATGGAAATTTCTAGGGCCACGTGGTTTTAACGGTGACAAGACAAGCCACATTTTTTCCATTTGAGAAAGTGAAAGAACGACGGTACAGTATATAGCTGCTGTGACATAATTAATAACATGAACTAACTTGTTACACGGGTGCCTGACATATCATTCTTGAATTCAGTAAAATGTAAGCGTAGGGATATTTATTTCACATATGAAGAATAAAACACCGCGGATAATGCAGTTTTAAGAAAATAATCAACGTTATGCTTGTAATAGCTACTCAGCTTGACTTGCATTGTTGTTGTTTTTTCTATATAACATCATGTCTTGTCATGTTTTCTATAAAATCTAGCAATAGATATTTGATTATTGTAACAACCTGTTCTTTTTGATTATAGCATTTTCTTAAATATAAACTGTATGTTTAAAGAAATGGTATTCCCCGGAGGTAGGGGTTTAAAAAAAACCTCACTCATTATTAAGTTTTAACCTAAAAGTTGGACTTCTTAGAAGTGTTTAGGGAGAAAATATAAAACCGTACTTTGCGTATTTTAACGTAATTAATACTTTACTTAAAAACTTCAGAAATGACAAGAAATTTTGAATAAAGATTTGAATAAAGTGAAGCGTACTATTATAAATGAACTTAAATCATCAATGATTCATGTTTTATGCTCCGGTGCTTGTGTATTTGGGGAGTCTTTTGTGAATGTTTAAGAATACACACGTCGACACAAACACACACATACGCACAATGCGACTGGGATTAGGTTGCGTTGTTTGTGCAACTTTACACTCCAAGATCTTACAATGACAGATGCGTGTCAGCGTTTACAGTAATTGTTTTTCATTGTTAACAGTCACATCATGCGCATTTTTCAACTCCGTCTCTCACACACACACACACACACACACACATATTCACGCACACGCAAACACACTTATCATGGGAGCTCAGCAGTATTGTACCTGCCAGCAGAGTGAGGTGTGGCTAATGAGCCTGACCACAGAGGAAATCAGCCTATTGTAATCTTCTCAGTGTTTTTTCGCTGTATGTGTGTGTGTGTGTGTATGTGCAAGTGTGTGTGTTGGGGGTCATAAGGGAGGGGGGGTTTATGAGGGTGTGTGAGTGTGTGTGTTTGTGCACATGTTTGCATACATATGTGTGTGTGTGTGTGTGAGAGAGAGAGGGAGAGAAAGGAGGGGTGGCCCACAGTGCAAAGAGGGGAAAGTGCTGCTTCTGCAACATCCGGCTAATAATTTATTGTGACAGGTTGAACAAACTGAATTTGTGTGCCAATCTGCTTGCGACACTCCAATGCCCTGTTTTAGAAAGAGAGGGAAAAGACTTGACTCATGCACAAGATGGGAGAAACTAGATGTGTTTTTCACTGCTTGACAAAAGTGGTTGTTCGCTCACGTTTGATGTCGTGTCTGGCTTTTTCACACAGTTTGTTGACTTTCATTATAGAATTCATTGACGAAATTCATTAATTTCCAGTAAAAAATATAAAAATATTAAAAATATTTTCACATGCAAACATTATTTGAGGGTTACATATAATCTCACAAAATAGACTCAAAGCCTTAAATCCATCAGATCCAGAATCCCAACTTGTATAGAAAAATATCATTATTTATTAAACAGAACTGCAGGATTTATTCAAAAATTAGCTACAGTACTGCACAACATGTCTTTACATTAAACGAAATAAAATGATGTCGATTAAATTTAAGAAACTATAACAAATGTATTACTGCGACAGGCTGCCTAAAGTTAAAATATAAAAATCGCTTGTTTATGTACAAACCTCAGCAGCAACCTCATTTCCCCTCTCGTCTGTTCCAGCAATCACCAATCACCAGCCTGATCTTCTGTACCTTTTTCTCACACCTTTTCTTGCCTTAAATTAGATATTTTCTATGCTTTAGGTCACTGTGTGGTTTAACAAGCAAAAAGCATTGATTTTCTTTTTGAAGTTTCTCAATAAGTATTTGACCCATGAACACCATACTGTATACACTATAAAGTTATTCTCTCGTTTAAGTGGTTTAGTAATGACGAGTCTGTCTTGCGGTCTTGTACACCGCTTCAAAATCTGCCTTAGGTGCTTACTTTTGAAAGAAATCTTCAAAAGATCTGTGAAGATTATAATCTATGTATGATTTATTTAAATTTCTAAACTATTCAAACTATTTATTGGTCTTGGAGGCGGGGCGGGGGGGGGGGTGAACACATCCATCAAAAGAGAAATCTTTCACCGTATGATAAATGTGATCGAATAAGAAAGGAAATAAATGCGTGAGAGATAAATAAATGCTACTCTCTTTCTTATTTTGTCACCAAAGGACCAAGTGGTGTCTCCTTTAGCCTAGCTGGAGTTCAAAATATTAATTCTTAAATTGCATTCAATTCAATTAATTACCGCGTTAGTACTAGTAACTAGGGAGATGGATATTTATAGGTCATGCATGTTTCATGAAGGTCCTTTCTTAAAAGCTGTACATAGGTATTCCGCATTAGAATTCACACAATTTCAACCGAATTTATCATTAATTGTTGATTTAAATGCTTTTAAATGACAATTCAGGATATTTGAAGAGCTTTTGCTGGAGGCTGCTGCTTCACTGACTTCAAAATGGATTAGTCAAAGGATTTGTAAAGCGCATTCAAAACCAATGTGTTGTACAATGAGGTCAAATAAATTCAAACTAATAACAGAACTACGCCGGGCCCTTCCCTCAATCTTAACGTCGTGTAACTTTTCATATGAGATGACATGTAAATTCATACAAAATTGCGCAGGTGACCAAGTGTACTCGGTGTGTTTATAGTAGTCGGAGCATATTTGTTTTGTCCTCAGCCATCGTCAGTGTCTGGCTTGCCTGACAGCAATCTTTTTTTTTTTTAGATCTCTTGTTTTTTTTATTAAAGACAACACTAGAACAAGAGAGAAGATTGTTGTAGGTTGGTTAAGTAAAATGATTGTATGTTGGTTGACATTTGTGGTGAACTTTCTACATGAGTCTAACATACAGACCTCAATGAAACTGAAAGTGATCTTTGTAAATGTTAGCTGATAATATGTACATTGATTGAAAATGGCAGGGTTGCTGGTTAGGTATCTGGGTCGATCGTGAGTTTGGATTGATGTTTTTGTGGTGTTTTTCCTGTTTTTCTTTGCTTACATGGGGTTCTCTCTCAGTTCTTTGGGACTGTCATACCTCCCATATGGGGCATGGCGGCCATCTTGGTAGGTGCATTATAGTAAATGATAAAATCATAAGTAAACATGAGAAAGAGAACAGGATTTACCTTCAAGTGTTGCCGAATGAAGCCAGGAACCAGCATTTGAAGAAGAGGCAGCTTGTAAATGGTTTGGATACAAAGAAGATCCCCAACATTACATCAACATTTACATTAACGCCATTTGGCAGACGCTCTTATCCAGAGCATCCAGTTACTAACCAGAAGTACCATCAGTCAAACACTGTTGTTGAGTTAACCAAAACACCTAAGAAACAGATCCAGGTCACTTTAGCCGTCACTTTAAGCTTGCCAGTGACTGTACGGACATTTAGAGGAAGTTCATTCCAACACCTAGAAGCCAGAACAGAAAACAGTCTAGATGCACGTCTTCCTCGACCCCTGAGAGATGGTGGGACCAGGTGAGCAGTGCTGGAGGATCTGAGGAAACGTGGTGCGATGTGGTGTGTGATTAGAGCTTTAAGCAAAGTGGGTGCTGTGCCAGTTATAGCTTTTTAGGCACACATTAGTGTTTTGAATTTGTTGCAGGCAGCTATAGGAAGGCACCAACAAAGAGTGGACCAGCGATCCCAACCTGCTAAGTTACCTCTACTAACTCTTACCATTTTATTATATGTGAGTTAGCATTTGTCTCATACAAATTTCTTCCACACCCCACAATGCAATGCGGTTCCCGGCTTGTTCAAAGGGGAGCTTGTGGCTGAAGATCTCTTTCTATATTCCACTAGCTAGCCTGTTGCTAACAATACTTTTGATTGTTCTCTGTTATTTCAGCCCAAATTGAATGTTTGATATAGTGAAACTGTACTATAGCCTCTCATGCATGCAACTGTACAAGATAGCTTTTTATAAATTTTACATGCTTCGAGAGAAAAACCTAAAGTTGTGCTTTTATCGAAGCATCCAAGGTTTTTCCCACTTCACATGTCTAATGTTCCAAGGTGGGATATATAGGGACATATGAATTGCTGACTGTGATGGACCTCTACCCCAGCCAATTACTGAAGATGAATGATTGTTAACTTGCACTTTTTTGTCACTTGATCCAAAAAACATGTAAACTGGATTCTGTCTTGGCTGGACTGAATCTATCTGTTTTTACACAAAAACCTGCTTGAGTAGGCATCAGTACAGAGATGCATAGATACTGGAGCAGATGGATCAGTAGATCAGACAACATTCATCCACAAACTGCAGTACAGCAAAGAATGTTGATTACTAAATCTACTTGTTCCCCTGGACCTTATCGCTGCATATCACAGTGTGCTGTGACATGTGGCTGCCTGGACATGGCTGGTGTGCCTGACTGGTGTCACTGGCAGGGCTTCAGATCATATCTAACTCCAATTTGTCGCTACTGTTCGCTTTCAGTCTTGTCACTCAATAGGAGTTCCTCAAGACTCAGTGCTCATCCCACTTCAATTCTTTATACACCTTATACCTGGCAGGAACCCCAACATGAGCGTTGTAATGTAGCTGAAACAATGTTGCGTTGACATACACTTTCAGGACAATGTTGCTTTTGAAAGTTAGAATGACTTTGATAAATGTTCAGATAATGTTGAATGAATGATCCAAGCACAACGTTGCAAATACAACCTCAGAACAATGTAATTGTTACCATTTTTGGAGCGTTGATGCCGATTACCATACATTCACTCAAAGGCCGAGCTCATCCATGGACTCAATGTTAGTGATTCGGATTCCAATCAGACATTGGTACGATTGGTACAACAGCTTCCCACATACAGAGTGTGTATCTCATGTCTCACATCTTAGTGCTTTAACGTTACCTTTCTGTTTAATTTTCTTCTCAGAAATATTACAGCGAGGTGTATCTCAGCTCCTAAATTACTCTAGTGTAAGATGGTTTTTGCACAGCATCCAAACTGGATCACGTCCTCTTTCACAGAACATATCTCAGACGTAAACTTTTTTTTTTTTTACCCTTTTGGCTCCTTTCCAATTTAGCATTTCTGTAATTTCCTGTTGTCCAGTATTTTTTATGGTGCTCATTATTGTTTAAGTGCACTTATAAGCATTGCTCTTTCAAAAACAACCTAACACTAACGTTGTTCAATTGTCTATAATGTTCCCAAATTAACCTCATCACAACATTTTGACAACCAAAAATTCCCACTAGGTATTCTCGCTCCTTCTTGGAAATATCACCTGACAGCGTGGTTTTCAGTTCTCCAGATCTGATCCCCAAAAGGGGTTCAAGTCAAACGGGAACTTGTGGGTCGTTCAAGTCAATGGCGGATAAAATTTCTGGTGAATGAAGGCGTAAAAGTGATTGACGTTTACAGAAGACTTCAAGCACAGTACGATGAACTCAGACTCTTAGCTGCAGTAAAACATCTGGATGGTGCAAACAGTGTAGCCCTGAAAACCCAGAGCATTTAGCCATTTTTTTATAATTTTTGTAATAAATATATATATTGTTGTTTTCTGCACAACCTATGCAATATGGTGCATTTAATTTTATTCCATTTTGATCTGCTATACAAACATGACTGACCAAATGAAATGTAAAAATGGGTCACATAGGCAAAGAAATAGCCCAGACACATAAAATGATGTGCTCTTATGGTTGTTTTCGGTTGTTTCTGTGACTAAAAGTAATCCAAATACCAGCATTTTGTGAGTTCAACATTTTTGTTAAATTTTCTGCATTTTAAAACCTACACTATCTTTGGTTCTACCTGACATCTGAAAACCCAAATGTGCAGTTCAATGTCTGAAGCCTCCCCATTAACACCCACTGCAGGACTTTTGTATAAGCATTTATTTAATTTTTTTTGTTTTTAATCAATCATTGACCATTGCTGTGTTGCTGGCACGGATCTGTGCCGCTTGAGTTTTAAGGGTTTTAAAGAAGGCCATATGTCCGTAAATGACGATCCCGGCAGAGGTGGCTCTGCATGCTGCAATGTGGAACACCTGATCTTTGAAAATCTTGTGGAAGAGATGTATCTCCCATCCTGACCTCACTCCAAGCTATTTCCACGGTTGGGCCATTAAAGGAGTTCCTGGTGGGCCAGTGTTTCAGATGTGAAGCAGGTGTACTGAGAAAACTTTCTACCTTGATGGTATCCAAGCACTAGTGAAACTACATTAGTGTAGCAGGGGATTATATAGAGAAATAAAGGAAGTTATTACTATCATAACTATATTCTGTTTTTTTGCACAAACAAATGTCTTGCTTCGACATGAAAACCTGTTGTAGTTATATACATTATGAATGTGCATTGAATACTCAGTCCTAATTCAGTCCTAATTTTACTTAAGAATGTAATTTCCAGTCTTAAGTACACTAAAAGAAAGAAAGAAAGAAAGATAGAAAGAAAGAAAGAAAAAGAAATGGGGCCACACCTTTAAAACAAAAGCCTCAGGATCAGATTGCAGGTGTTCTGTAACCTTTGGCAGCCAAGATCGGGTTTAAGTGTAAAATTAATTCCACAAAGGCCGTCATTACAGATTTATGAGCAAAATCCAACTTTTTTTCAGGGTGAATACCCAAACTAAAATTATATACTTAATATACATAATAAAATATGTGTGTAGTGGAATTGGATGGTGCAAATAGTTCTATGCAAACAGGTGTTGTCATTAAGATGATTTAATCATTTTGCCATATACAGTATATATATATATAATAACTCTCGCTAGGACAAAGCAATCTGAACGAAACAAGGTACAATGTACTCCTCAGTATACAGAGCTTCGAACACACCAGGATGCCCCTGAGTTGGACCAATAAAGTTGGCACCATGCAGCCACCGCTGATGATGATATGGAGAAAAGAGTCAGATATTGTCACCGGTTCTGGTATGTTCAGGAACATGGAGCGCCGCGTTGAAAACATGTCTGTCAGAAAACATGTCAGGTCACTTCCTACATCACTTGTAATGCAGTCGATTACACATACAATACGTCAAGGTATGTTGCGTATTTTTTTGGTTCAGATTGGATCATCATAGTGAGAGTTATTACAGAATATTCGGGACCTCTTTCAAATGAACCACCGCATATAGGTTCTGATCCCAGGACAGGCTCCGGATCCACCCAGACCCTGATCGATCTGAGAAAAGTGCTTAATGAAGGTGAGCGAGTAAACGAGTACTATGTACAGTACATGTAATAATGTCATGATGTCATCATTTCCACCGCCAGCTTCCAGAAGGTTCTTTTCCGAATGACCTTCACACCACTGAGCAGATGCTCTTATGCAGATCACTATTAGTAGATCGATTTTAGATGCCCTTTGCCCACGACGCACTCGTCACACCGGTTTACAATTCCGCTTTTAAGAGCAATGAAGCGAATCAACAACACACCAACAGGCCACCAACTCGACATCTGGTGTTGTTGCTGAATGTGAACTTGGCTCCGATCGGGCGCCTGCTTTTTTTTTTTTTTTTTAAATCAAGCCTCAATTGTTGTTAGAAGCAACACGAAATAGCATGATTACCTGCCAAAAGTGGAAAGGAGGAGGGGTGAGATTGACTGAGGGGTAATTTTAGCAGCAGGTTGGTTGGTGTATATGGGGTGCTCGTATAGAGTGATGCGTGCGTGCTGATTGGACGAGGCCCGGCAGGCATTAGTGATGTCACTTACCATCGGAAAAGTTCTGTAGACCATGTTTCCAACGTCGAGGCCATGAATGTAGGGGCTTAGTGCTCGTATTTATGAACATATGGTGTGTGTGTGTGTGTGTGTGTGTGTGTGTGAGAGTGGAGGGAACTTTCTTTGCACCTGTGTTTTTGTTTTTTGTGTCACATTGGCTTGGTGATCTCTCCCCCTCCCCCCTTTCCCTCTCTCTCTCTCTCTCTCTCTCTCTCTCTCTCTCTCATTCTGCCTCTCTTTTTTTTCTCCTTTTCTCGCTCTTTCTCAGACAGCAGGTGTATGGTGCTTCGCAGAGGCTATACGCGTATTCTGAAAGTCTGCTCATGTCTCTTCACTGACAGGCCTTTCCGTTTCAAACCCACAGCATGCACATTCTCTCTGTCCCTCCCTCCCTCTCTCTCTCTCTCTCTCTTTCTTTTTTTCTCTATCACAAACACATACAAAATGTTCTCAGATGTTCTCACAAAAGACATCTGATACAGTAACAAAACTTTTCCAAACTATGGCTTTGTGTCTCGCTTTCTTCTTTCCTTCTCTTTGTCTTTTTGTCGCTTTGTCACTTCTTTAATCCTTCCATCAATCCTCGGTCACCTTTACTAGGTCGACTGACACGACTTTTCAAAGCGCATTGACAGACGAACTTTCTAACGTGGCCAGCTTAGTGTGAGCCTTCACTTGAATACAGTCGGACTTGTCATCATGTTAGGAGTGATGGTCCTCAGGAGAGGTCTCACACAAAAGGGGAAAGATGGTGGTTTGGACCATAAGGACTTTTATTGTAATTGTAAAAAATTTTTCTAAAGTAGGAATTATGATGATCATGCCAGCTTAATCACTCATTGACTCATCTTCTATACCGCTTTATCCTGTATTCAGGGTCATGGGGACCTGGAGCCTATCCCAGGAGGCTTAGGGCATGAGGCAGGGTACACCCTGGACAGGGTGCCAATCCATCGCAGGACACACACACATACACACACTATGGGCACTTTGGGACCACCAATTAGCCTAATCTGCATAACTTTGGACTGTGGGAGGAAACCGGAGTACCCAGAGGAAACCCACCAAGCACGGGGAGAACATGCAAACTCCATGCACACAAAGACGGGAATCGAACCCAGACCCTGGAGGTGCAAGGCGACAGTGCTAACCACTACCCTCCAGCTTAATCAGAGACCTGTAAATAACTTTATAATAAAAGTTGTTTGACTTTTTTGTTTAGTTTTAAAGTCCGGAATGGTCTTTCAGAATATTTTCCGCCATCCGTTCCCAGGAGCCTAGAGAGATCAAATTGGTCACATTGTCTGGGGGATTGAGCGGGGAGGCGGGAGGAATGTCATACAGACGCTCCCACTTCAATCATAGTGACACTAGCCAATCATGACCATCTGTGAACTAGTGCAAGCGGAAGAGGTGGATAGCGCTTTTTGAATCAATTCACTTCAATTCGATTCAATTCAATTTAATTTGTACGATAGCTTAGTGGTTAGCCTTGCATCTCCAGGAACGATTCCCGCCTCAGGTTCTGTGTGCATGGAGTCTGCATGTTACTCCCTGTGCTTAATGGGTTTCCTCTGGGTTCTCTGGTTTCCTCCCACAATCAAAAAACAGACAGAATGGGTTAAATGGCATTCCTAAATTGCCGGTAGTATGCAAATGAACATGTGTGTGTGTGTGTGTCTGTGTGTTTGTATGTGTTTGTGCCCTGCGAGAGATTCACCCATTCAGGGTGGACCCCGCCTCGTGCCCTAAGTCTCATGGGATAGGCTCCAGGCCCCCCCACAACCCTGTACACAGGATAAAGCGGTATAGACCATGAGGGAGTGAGTGAGTGAGTGAGCTTGTCCCTGATGAGGAAGCCAGGCAAGAAAGATGATAAGAGGAAGAAACCCTGAAAGGAACCAGACTCGAGAGGGAAATTACCCTCACTTGGGTTATACCAGATAGTATGACCATAAATAAATCCCTGCTATATCTGTTTGTTATCGAGCGACTGCAGTCACAAGCCATCATAGAAAAACTGCCTGCATCAGCTTCGTCTAAGACCGTCTTTATGGTCATCAAGTGGAACCACCCTCGGTCACCACGCGAGTTTCCAAGCAGACCACGCGGGGCCGTCCTCAGCAGCTTTCCTCCGAGTGTGGTTTCCTCCGCTGCTCAATAACGATGAGTAAGCAGCAAAAAGTAAACAGCGAAACGATATGATTGTCAGCATGACGTGCATCAGAAGAAGAGGCAAGTGGGAATTCAACGCGACTAAATTAGGGAGAATACCTTGTAAAAATTCTTTACATAATGGATGACAGTCTTGAGTAATTGATCAGCAGAGATGTCAGAGAAATCAGCATTCCTCCTCCCATGACACAAAAATCCTACCCCCACCACCACCTGGAGCACTGAAGGCTCTTGAAGCAAACTGAATCTGCTAAGCAAATGATCTGAGGTTCTCTATTTAACAGAGTTTGTCTTTACTCGTCTACGCTGAGGGTTTGTAGTCATGTCACCCAGAAGATCACGGCTTCCCTTTTGAGACAGGTTCCTCTCGGGGTTTCATCTTCACCTCCGCTCATCCTCTGGCTCGCTCCTTCACTGATCAGAACCTTATTAAAAGTTGCTTAATGACAACGACTATCGTTAAAAACACTCTAGATTAAAAGTGACTCGATTTGAATTGTGTGTTTGTATACGGGCGGGCTTGAGCAGGCAGGTGGCCATGTCGGAGGGGATGTGAGAGCTGAGCAGCTGTAAATTTAGGCCCTGGTCTGAGCCTGGCCTTCGCCTCTGACAGCCACACAGGAAAAGGGCTGATCTCGAGAGACCTTACACATCCACGCGCTTTCTTAGCACCTATTCCTACATTCACATTACCATCCTTTCTCACCCACAAGCTCACACGCGAGTACAAATTAGTATTTCCTTTCACATTTTAAAGGGGCCGTTTTCAGTAATCCTCCAACACCTTGTTTGCGCTGCAGAATACTTGTGCTTGTACTGAAACTTTTATATTAGAAGAAATGCAATTACAGAAAGATAATTTCACAAGAATTTTACCCTGTGTCTGACTTCAGTATATTAATAGGGAGGCTTTACAATCTAATAATAATAATAATAATAATAAAAACATAATGTGGTATGGTTTTACAGGAAACGAATCATCAACAATGTGGAATAAAAATGATGATGGATATTATTAAATTAAACCGAAGGGTGTTCAAGTCAAACCAGTACTTGTGATGAAATTGCTCTTGAGTAAAGGTGTAAAAGGTGATTGACATTTACAGAAGACTTCAAGCACAGTGCGGTGATGAGACTCTTAGCCGCAGTAAAACATCCAAATGGTGCAAATGATGCAAAATTACCACACAGTACATCACCGTACAGTCCTGACCTCGCTTCAAGGCATTCCCATGTGCTTGGGGCATTAGTGGAGTTCCTGAGAGGCCAGCATTTTAGACTTTAAGCAGGCAGTCTGATCCAAGCACTAGTGCAACACTGGGATAAGTGCATTAGTGTAGCAGGGGATCATATAGAAAAGTAAAGGTTTGACTTCAAAAGTCCCGGTTTGACTTGAACACCTAAGTGCATCCCATAATGTTTTATTCCTTTTATGCCCCAACAATGACAATATTTTATTACTTACATATTAATATACTATTATTCCAATCTTTTAATAATCAACACTTGATTTGCAGAAAACTTCAAAAGATTTAGCTTTTTTCCTTGTTTATGGTTTTTATTGCAGAAATCAAAACCTAATAGAACAAGGTTATTAATATAAACATGCAACTCTGCCAGAAGACCAAAAGGACTTTTAGAAAGACATCTTCTGACCAAACTTATTGAGAATTCAACAGCATGTCTGTATGAACACACATATATATATAGTTAAGGACACAAAAAGAAGGCTTGTGCATTTTTTATTTAGGTATGTATGTGTCACGTTTTAGCAGTTCACACCAGTATGGCATCAACGTGCGTCCATGCTGGCAAAATAGCAACAAAACCCCATGACTAAAATTGTGTTAAAAGTTACAAGTTAAAGGTTAAGGTTGGTATATATATATATATTCTTAAGACCTCATTCCTAAATTTAACCAAAATAAAAGTTCTTATGCCTTCAAATAAAATTTTATAAAGTTTCCAATAGCAATCTGTTCATTTTTGGACTAAGTTCCCCAAGGCATTTAGATTAGAACAGCAATCTTATTTAATGTTGACGCTTTAAATAATGTACTAGTGCAATAATGTCAAAATGATGACTCACTATATAGTTTCAATTGCTATATGTAAAGGAAGGCTTCGGTAAGGCAATTAATCACTCTTGCCAATCGTGGTGCGCAGAAAAGCATGACATAATGCATTAACCCTGTGCAATGTGAACTACAAAATCAAGGTCTCCCTCCTCCCAGCCAAGAAAAGGAATCTAAGGGTACAGGCTTAACTGTGACTTATTCGATATATATATATATATATATATATATATATATATATATATATAATTGAATGCTCTGCGCTGCTCCATTGCACATGATTGGCTGAGTTGTTCCTATTAAAGTGCTTATCGACTATACAGAGTATTAAGTAGATTTTCGTTGACAGGTTGACGGATGACGTGTACAGTATTATTGTGCAAATGTTGTCTCGGAAGTTGGATCCCGGAAACCCTGAAGTCCTGAGCCGCAGCAGCACATGATGAGGGAAAATCCTGGGCAGCCCGGGGCAATACAGTTACAGGCATTTGCATGTGTAGTAGCTAAAGGAGTGTGTTGTGGCAGCAGATAGATCATTTATAAGTCACTACGCAGTACTATAATGATTTTTTTTTTTTTTTTACCATTCACACCTCCTGCTCTTTATCTTCCACCTCTGATCACTCTATCAGCATGAACCTCTCACTTCTGTGTGAATGCTACATGCCCCATGCTCTTTCACCTACTTTCCTTGTACGTGGCCTACTTCTGAGCAAATGGGAAATGACCTATTTGTAACAAATAAAAACACTCATATTACTGATATATGATTTGTGACTTATTTAATGAATATTTAATCAAAAGTAAGTTAGCTCTAAAGGTTATGAGCCAAATTGATGAGTGAATTGAGGAAGTTTTAACTTAAACCTTTCGAAAAATGTAAAAAATGAGTCGCAACCTAAAATTAAAGTAAAAATTAGACAATTGTCTATAACGCTGTCCTGTGGAGGGTCAAAGGAGCTGGGATTCTATCAAGGGGACTCAAAAATCGAAGTGGGAACCCCCTGGATGGGGCGCCAAGGGCACAAGAACATACACACATTCAATATGGACGATTTGGAAATGTCACTCGGCCTACATGACATGTCACAGGAGTGTGTGAGAAAACCAGAGAACCTGGAGGAAACCCATCAACCACACAGACTGGAGGCGAGATTGGAGGTGAGGGACAACAGTGCTAATCAGTAGCCCAGTGTGCGATATGTCAATTTTTATTCGGTAATATTATATATACAGTATAATGGTGGACGATTTTAGTACACTTTCACTTTTAATACTACAGGCTCCTCCTTTTTGGAAAAGTTTAAAATGTCTCCTATAAAAGAAAAACATATATTGTACATTGAACAGTGAAATTCTTTCTTTGCATATCCAGTGTTATGAAGCTGGGGTCAGAGAGCAAGTCCAAAGTCTTGGACCAGACAGAGTTAAGGGCCCAATAGTGGCATGGAGCTGGGGCTTGAGCTACCGACCTTCTGATCAGTAACCCAGAGCCTTGTCACTCTGAGCTACCACTGCGCCATAGAAAATATAAAACCCCTGATGGTTCCTGATTACTTAACGAGTCACATACATACTCGTTTTTCTATTGTGCATAGATAACTGTATTCTACATTCATAAAACAAAATGTGCCACCCCCTCTGCAAAATGTTTGTCACATTATGGAATAACAAATGAAACCACAGAAAGTTCCAAAAACACACTTTATTCACATGGCAGTTTAGAAAAAAGGTCATATCAAAAAACGTGTAGAAAATGTTTGATGCATATAAAAAAAAAGTGTTTGTACTTTTCATATACAATAAAAGGCAGCAAATAACAAAAACGTTACTGCTAAATGTTTTTGATTGGCCACAATATTCTTTGTATCAAAAGCATATAAAACATCACAAACAAATGGCACAGGTATAAAATTTTAAAAAATTAAAAACAAGAATTTCAGTGTTTGTAAAATTAGCAATACCGTCGACACGCTGGAGTATAAAAAAAGTGTTATGAAAAATTAAATGTAATGTAAAAGAAATGTCCCATCAGATCAAAAGCTCTTTTTGTGTCACTGAGGCTTTTGATATGAAAGCTTGCTTGGTAAACGTATTTGTTTTGTTTTTAGCTTGGTTGTAAATCAAAAGAAAAATCAACACTTTTATTTTTGTTCAATTGAAATCTTTGCTAAGTTTAAATATAGTGCTAACAGGATCTTAATTTCAATCCTGCACGTTTTTTTTTTTTGTTGTTGTTGTTTTTTTTTTTTGAAATGGTAACACTAGTGAAATTATGAGTGTCTTTCTAAGGACACGCATTATTTTTGAACTTGGCAATGTGAACTATCAGGCACTTGTACTCTGATCAGTGCTTTGGTTATTAAATGCGTCTTGTCTGGTGCAGCTTTTAAACATCTTTCTGTGTCATTTCTGAGGCAGCACTGCTGGGCTACAGGGTGTAAATCATGGTAATGCTCGAAGGAAACACGCTCCTTACTTTTAACGCATAATAGATTAGAAATTAACAGGATGCACGAATACTGGGGTCCAACACTGACAAATGCGCCTGTCAAAGTTAATTATTCTTAATACAAAATAATAAATTATTACAAATTGTTATTTATATTAAATTCCATACAATTAGAGCCCTCATAGACAGTTCATTTCCCCATGTATAATACAAAATATATAATACAACATTATTAAAAAAAAATAAAAAAAAGGCGACAAACAAAATAGAAAAAAGTAGAAAAACAAAACAAACAAACAAATAAAACGAGTTTCATTTTCTTTGGTTGGCTGACATCCAACAGGAAAAGAAAGCACAGCTTAATTGATGGCTGCGCAGTCTAACAGAATGGCTCTACGCCTCTCCCAAATCACGTACCACAATGACTCGACCCCGCCTTAGGATCGGCCATGAAGTGTTTTCTCTTTCCATTATTGCAGGATGATTGTCTACTGTGTCTCGACCTCGCTCCTGGACACTCCCCGTGTCTCCTACATGACCAGCGTGCGGGAGCAGAAGTTGTTGAGGTATTTGTGTGACGGCTCAGAGGGCAGAAGCTGGTCCTCGGTCTTCCCACAAAGCACCTGTTCCCATGTGCCCATGTGCTAAGGAGAAGGAGGGGGGGGGGGGGGGGAAGAGCAACTAAAAAGAATAAAATAA
>JAQMYJ010000015.1:5077281-5091292 GCA_030014305.1 Clarias laeviceps
CCCCCCCCCCCCCCCCCACGAGCAACGATAAAGAATACAATAAGAGTCATCGTTTTATGATTTTATGGCGCCTGGATTCATGGCGTAAAAGTAAACAAACAGTCTTTCCTAAATACCTTCATACTTAAACTGAACACAAATCTCGCTTGCTATTGAAATGTTAGTAAGAATACTAGCTGGACATAATCTGATCAGGGGTTTTGGTCTTAAATCATAAAAAAAAAAAAAAAAAAATCCAGGTCTTTTAAATAATCTTTCCAGCCTTATTCTTATTATATTCATCATTTTTTTATTTATAATTGTGGAAAAGTTTTTTTATTTTATTTTTTATTTAGACTTTATGCTTTTTCAGATCCGGTATCATTTCCAAAAGTGTGTTTAACTTGCTTTTGCTTAACACACTATACAAACATTAAACTAGTTGACAGGAAATTATTATGCCACATGTGAATAGGAAGAGGCTGTGTTACCTGCACTGGGCTACCCAGAGTTCTGCAGGGCATCTGAGCAGCTTTATGTCCGTCCTCGCTCTTCTCTGGTCCAGGCAGCATCAGCAAGGAGCTCGTCAACAGATCCTGTGAAGAGCCGGAACAGCGCAGAGGTTAAATATTACACCACTAATAAACCACAGAGGGACAGACAGAAGTTTGTTTCTGTATTTCGGCTTACATTAAAGAAGTTCAAACAAAGGGCAGGGGTGAAATATAGAACTGGACGATGGGGCAATTGATATAGTGATATCATCTCGTTCTATCTGAAGACGTTTGCTTTATGTTTTACTTTGCTCAGGCTTTCTAACAGAGCGTTATTAAGTCATATTTATATAATTGAAATGATCATAAATGAGCAAAAATACTAATAGACACACTGATAAAAAAAACAAAAACGTATAGCAACATGGTCATAAGTGAAAGGTCACGCACCGGCATGTTGTGGGTGGGACCACCTGAAGCGAAAAGCTGGGCATGAAGATTCTGGCCTTCCCACTGCAGACATGTTGGCTCGACCTACAACAACAATTCAAACTCACTCGCGTGTCTTTTGTACGCAACTCATATACTAGTGGAGATTAATTACAGATTTCACGACGGAGGATGTAATAAAAAAAAAATGCACGTTACATAACAAGAAAACTCACCTCTTGTTTGATCTTCTTGAGCGGAGGCTGGTCGTGATGTGCCCCTCCGATGCTCACTTCACATTCCTGAGGCTCCTGCTTAATTACCCCAACTACTGCGTCTACAGGAGGGCTGTGAGCCTAAACACAACGCAGCACGCGAACATTACAATCACGGCACTATAAAACACATGCGCATAACGACTGCTTATACACAAACTCTCACCCTCTTCAGCGGTCCATATTTGTTGTCTTGCATGGTCAGTGCTGTTTTAAATGGAGTAGGAGTGCGGGGAGAACACTCCATGATGGAGCGCCTTAGAGTCGGGGTCCTGAACCTGATAACAAGAGGATCGAGAAATCAGCTAACGGCCTTTTCATATTAAAGAATGGCTATTAAAATAGTTACAATTTGTTTAAGGTTTAATACGTCAACACATAAAACTCACATCTCATTCTCCTTCTGGTGATGCAGAGCAAGGTCGGGCTGCAGTGGCTTCTGGGAGCACACGCCTGAGGGTGAGACGGGTAGGCTCTGACTGTCCGAGTCTGGACTCACGGAAGCGTTTAAGAACTGGAAAAATAGGAGAGAGAGAGAGAGAAAAAAAAAGGGTTGCGACTGTCAGACATATTTCATCATACACCTGTGTTCCAGTGTGTAAAGGAACAAACAGCCACAGAATACACTTCAGAGAATGCAGCTGTGTTTTAGAAAAGTGCATGCGAGTTATGAAAGGAGATCTGAAAAAAGCAGGTTTTCTAATTTCCCCATCTCTTATAGGAATGCAAAACCCATTATATTATCTAATCTCTGCTCATAATGGAACATTAGCATCATGGAGCATGTTGAATGCAAAAGGACAGTGACAATGAAAGGTTCTTGCGCCTAAATGGTGAAGTGAAGAGGCAGTACTTAAAATAACAAATAAAAAATATTTTTAAAAAAGTTAAAACAATTTCAGATTTAGGCATCTGAGGGAGGAATGTCAGAATGCGTAAAAGATCCAGGTGCTTCTTAAGGAGGGTCACTTTTGCATTCAGGCTGATTTGGAAGTAGTAGTAGCTGTTGGTGAATTTCAGTCACAGAGCCGGCCATAAAGTCTTTCCGACTCCTAAATTAAGAGTTCATAAGCATGCGATTGCTTATGAAAGTCTTAATTTATAAGGGATATGATCTCCAGGATCACATTCTTCTAACTCAGGCATACTACATGATCTCATGAGAGAGAAAGAGAGAGAGAGAGAGAGATGAGATAATGAAAAATCATGAAGGGACATGAATTGATTGTTGACGTGATTATTTGCTAGATTTGACTACTCCTTGATTAGTGTAGCAAGATTCACGTGATCAGTGTGATTCACAGCCAGACTCGTTCTAGCACTACGGATGACACGGGTCTCCCGACGGTACCTGAGAGGGAGAAAAGGGCAGGCTGCTCGTGTCCGAGCGTTTAGGCGTAGAGCAAGCGAATGACAAGAATCCGTTCTCTTCGCCTTTCGAAGCGGTGGCCTTAGTCATTTTAGTCAAAGTCCTATTAGAGGTCTTGTCGGCCCACGCTGGGGTGTTCTGAGAAGATTAGATTAGGACGATCTTTAGCCTGCGTGTTTGTTGATATACTATCTATAGTGTTACATTTTTTCTTTCTCAGGACACTGTGTAATAGTTTTGAATATGTGCCAGCATCTGTCAGGTGCAAACACTAAGCTTGTTCAGGAAATTAAACATTCTGCCTGTACATACGGTATTTATTTCAATAAATAAGTTCTTACAGAGTCGATGGCGTCCATGAACTCTGGTAAGGCCGCGAGGACGCCGCTGTTGCCTGCGTTGCTGCTGCTGCTGCCGCCGTTCGTGCCGCTGCTACTGTTTGGGCTGTTCGTGTTGCCGTGAGCGCTCTCCTCCGGAAGGCAGCCTTGCTCCAAGGGTGGGGCTGGGACGGAGACAGCCACGCCTACTGAGGTGTCAGTCAAAGAGCCGCGACCCCATGTGTAACTGGCCATGGAGATCTGCGTGTGAGAGAGAATGAAAGAGATAGTAAATGATGGAGGAAGAGAGGATAGAGAAAGGGAACTTGACTTGTTGAATGATGTGCTTGGGAGGGGTGGAGGAGAAGAGGGGGGGTTCTGTGTTGCACAAGGACGTGAACAGAGTTTGTGGTGTGATAAGGGCACGTTGCATCACTTAGCCAAGCAGTTAGAATGTGAAATAGACCCCCAGATGCTTCCTCCAATTATTCACACACACACACACACACACACACACTCACACTCACACTCACGGGTAGTGCTTGTTGTCCTTTTAGCTCATTCTCTGTCGACATCAGAAGCATCTCAATCTCCTTTACTCTCTTCTCTTTCTCAGGATCTTCTTCGTTATAGTGTTTCTGAAGAGCGCAAAAACACACAAAGAGACGAGCCGAGTTAGGATACGATATCTGGCACTTATCTATATAATGTGTTACAAGAGTGAGGGTAGAATAAATAAATAATAATAATAATAATAAAATAGTTCAGGTTTTCTGGGTTACCTGTATAGCTGCAGTGCCGTGTTGAGGGATGTTAAAGATGTTGAGTTGCAGCGCCAATGGAAACGGCACCTAAACGTTCAATGACGAAACGGATAATGAGTTCACGATGATGATGATGATGACAGTCTCATACTGTGTCGTCAACATGAGTCATTATGATGCGTGCTGTGATGTTTACTGTGTGTAGAAGCGTATTCAATGTGTATGTAGCAGGTTGTTTGTTTACGTCTGGACTATGGAAATAATAAGCACTAATAGTGAACTACGTTTTTTTGTTTTGAGAAAAACTATGTCATAATGTTAGTGTTACGCGTCATGGCTAATACTTACTCGTTGTGGGTCGGAGATGTAGTACGGGTACTGGTTAGTGATGGGGCTAGCTGGCATCGAGCTGCTGCTTGGAGTGTGGCTGTAGTTGAGCAAGTGGGAAGGCTTTGTGTAGCTACTGTTTATAGGCGATGAGCTGACTTTAGATGTGTGCTGCAGATAGCCTTCTTGTTCCACTTTGCGGCGCATTGTAGAGTTCCAGTGGTTCTTGATGGCGTTGTCGGTCCTGGGGATTGACGACGGGGTTGATTATTAGACGTACGCAGATAATACGAACAGGTTACGGTTAAGTAACAAGACAAAACAAATATCATTCAGCTCTATTTACTGGTTGTTATAAAATTGGGTTATCGTTCTAACCTGCCCGGGAGCAGTTTAGCGATCTCGGCCCAGCGGTTGCCGAGTTTCTCGTGCGCTTGGTAGATAATGCGATCTTCCTCCTCCGTCCAGGATGTCTTCTTCACCTCTGGGTTTAAGTGATTATGCCAACGTTCGCGACACTGCTTGCCAATACGCCCCTTTAAGTGCTTCGCTATCACTGACCAGCGCTTTGGCCCGTACTTCTGCACCAGCTCAATCACCTGAGATGGAAAGAAAAGGAAAGAGATCGATCTATGAGTACAGGAAGGCAAGATGGTGCTAGCAGGGGGGGGTCAACACACACACACACACACACATACAGAAGGGGAACTTGAATTGCGCAACTGTGTTAAGGCAGCACATAGATAGAGGTATGTATCTAAATATCTGTAATATCCACCTGCCTAATGACTGTCGGCAGGCCATAAAATCGGTGACACAGAGTCAGACACCTGCTCCGTACAGTTAATCATTAATTACACCGAGCAGTCGCTTTTTCTGCTGAAATGTTCACACAGTACTGCTAAGGCGTGTAGTTGATGCTCTGAGCTGTCTTTGTTTTGTTTTGTTTTTTCAGGCAATGCACTTACCCTCTGGTCTTCTTCTTTGGTCCAGGGTCCTTTAATGAGCTCTGGGTTGAGGACTTTCTGCCAGCGGTGCTGACACTGGACATCTGTGCGGTTCTGTAATGAGCAAGAATGGTTTTTGAGATTGCGAAAGTGTAATCACACATGCATAAAGCTTAATTATTGTGTGTGTGTGTATGTATGTGTCTGTAAATAACTCTTGACAGGATGCTGCTGGTGTGAATAAGCAAAGAGCGCCGTGAGATTATGAGCGCCTCTCTGTTTGTGCTGTGTAATACGCTAACAGGATGTAAGTTATTGTGTGGTTGGTGTTTTGGAGCATGAATTACTGAAGGTGTTAGACTGCTGAGATGGCCAGGTGCGTGGATTCCCCTATGAGTGCTTCAGAAATGAAACATCTCCACTTTCTCATTCTCATTTACAGTGATTTATAGCTGCCGCTATCCGTGCATGCATGTCTGTGTAAGTGTATATATAAATATATGTGTGTGTGTGTGTGTGTGTGTCAGCAGGTGCATGGTGGATTCTGAAACAAAGCACTTTCCTTTGCCCTCCCTGTCTCTCGGCCAGACTGAGTAAATCTAAAAGGGATGCCCGAATAGGCAAATTATGCCATGAACCAGTGCCTCCATACTACCTGAAGCTTCACCCATTCACATGCAAATACGCCTATCTAGCACACCACACCTTGTTTGACCCCCTCAAGTCCCAAAATGTGCGCGCGCACACACACACAAACAAACGTACAGGCAAAAAGCTGGCGATGACTTTCCAATCCTCTGAGCCATGGTGTTCCACCAATCTTTTCAACTTCTCATCCTGTCAAGAAAAAGCCAGACATCACACATTAATGGAGATGAAGATTTTCTGGGCTGGTCACTAGAACCACATGTACTCTACATTCAAAAAGCATAGTTTAAAATATATTTATATCTATATAGGTATTCATTTAATTCCCTCTGATTTTGCTAAATTTATCATACATATTTTATGTGGGGGAAAAAATATAAATAAAAAAATAAAAAAATAAATAAACAAACATAGGTCAAAACATTTTAAAAGTGCTTCCGTGTACCTCTTCGCGTGTCCATCGTGTTTTGCCGAGGTGCCGTTTTCCTGTTTTGGCTAACGGTGCATCATAGTCATGATCATAAATCTCCACATCGTCATCGTCCTCGTCACTGCTGTAAACACTGCAGGAAAAGAGAAAGCGGGGATGATCAACAGAGAAGAAATGAATGAGTAGTGGGCGATCAAAGAAGGTAAGAAGATCAGGACAGAAAATTGAAGGAAGGAATGAAGGGATAGGGTTTAAAAAAGAGATAGAAAGATACAGCAATATAATGAGTGAGAGAAGAATCTGAGTCAATTACATGATCAAAAAAGAGACTGAGGATGACGTATAGCGAATAACAAACAGCCCCCTAGTCATACTGTCATGAATGATAGAAAAATCGAGCGATAACACAGTCAAAACAAAAGTAAAGTGGCTGAACCTGTAGTGCCTGCAGACTCAGAGAAACCTGTTCTCATGTTTATGGTTTCCACAGATACACGCGAACGTGGAGCGGCCCTGTTTCCCCACCGCTGCAGGTTCAGACCTGCTCGGGTCCTGTCACAGCCACATGCTCAACTAAACTCACCTGGCCGGCTCACGGCCAATCAGGGGAGAGCACGGCATGCGTGGAGGCCCGTGCTCACCTGGCTTTTGTGTCACAATTTATATGCTATGTGTGTGTACGCAACGTAAGCATTGTGCTTATCATTACTGCTTAGTGTACTGATAAAAGACAAGGAAGATGTCAGAGGTGCTTTGGTTAATGAAAGCAAAAAGAAAAGCAAAAAGAAAAGCAAAAAGTAGGGGGGATCTTTGGGTTTTCATATTCATTTTATTATACAGCTCGTTCTCATTAAGAGAGACTGGAATGAGTGTGAAGCTCGTGACGCTTTGTAAATTACTCAAAATGGGGCTAAAATTAAACACCTAATTTATGCACCTTTTATATTTACATAATAGACATATAATTTACTGAACTACTTATTTTTATTTAAACTAAAAATAAAAGCATGTTTGTTTTCTATGCGCTTGCAACCGAGTAGTGAGTAAAAAAACAACAACCAAACAACAACCAAACTGCAACAACAAAAAACAACGACAATAACATGCGCGCTCGCGCCTCTGTGACAGGAGAGGGCATTAGAGCTAACTGGTCGCGCGTGACCCCGTGCTTCCTTCGCGTGCGCTCGGGTTTTGCACGTTTCATGTTTTTTTTTTTTTTTTGACGCCTCGAAAGCGTGTTGCAGACACTTTAAACCAATCACAAAAACAAAAGCGTGTGTGTGCTGAAAGTATAGCTTTAAATGTTTATTAATATTGTTGGTATTGTGGGTTTTTTGCACTTTAATTTTCAGTCACAGAGCTTGATGAAAACATGATGTTAAAGACGGGAACGTGTTAAACCACTGGGTATGAAAGGTAAAATAATCACCGAGATTAAAAGATTTAGACTAAAAACATTCTGACGTGGGAGAGACTGGGTTCAGTTTAGGGTCAATTTAGACAGATGGAGACTAAAACTAATACACGAGCATAAAGCTGAACTCAAGATTGAACACACACACGACAAACGTCGTTTAAGCATGAAACATATCGTCTTACAACATTAACTTAAAATATTAACAAACCCGGTGTAATCTCGTTGCCCTGGTAACTCTCGAACTTTCCTTCAGCGCTAACGTACGGTTACGTTACGTCAAAATAAAAAAACGCGTTGATACGTTACTTAGTCTAATTTTTTTATTTTTTTTTACCTACTACAGCTCTTACTAACACACCAGCCACTACAGACATAAGAATCCCTGACGTTTCGGATAAATAACTCGTTTCCAAAAAGTTCTTGCATCCACCTGACCCTTCCTTCACAACTGGTCAACGGACCCGCACGCGCGGCGAATGAATGAAATTTTAAACGAGAGCGCGCGACCACCGCACGCGAGCTCATTCACTCGCGAGCTCACTCACATGACCACCAAGCCACCTGTTACTGCACTTGCACGCGCCGGGGAACTGTTACGACATAGTGAACAAAAAAAATGCTAGCTTTGAAGTTTAACATGCGAGATTTAAAATAATGCAAAAAAAAAAAGACATTGCGTTCAGAAATATCCCGCACCACTTGATTAAACTCATTTCGAGAAGATAAGCGCGGGCGCAGAAATATGACTTGTAGCACGCGCACAAATTTCATCATCAACATCATCCTCAAGAGAAGCAGCATGCATTATTAGCAATGCTCTTAATGCACTTAAAAACACACAATTTCCATGCTTACCTGTGTCTCGGTCGCCTCGCCATCCCGTGTGATGGAAGGTGAGAGGAGTATAGTGCGCTCAGTGCGTGTGTGTGCACGCGTGTGTGTGTGTGTGCAGGCGTGCTCGCTATAAGGTCCTGGTCTCCGCTATGAGAAGGAAGTGGACTGACATTAAGCTCACATCAAGGGGGAGTGAGCCAGACTGTAAACACACCACACCATCCATCAGACAAAGCTCTCTCTCTGGCACAGCCGCCTCCCCCTGTTCCCTCCCGCTAAATTTGGCGCGTTTGCCTGGCGCGCATGCGCGGTGCGTGCAGCGCTGTCGTTAGAGCGCCAATTCGGTCGCCTGGTCGCGCTAAACTCGAGTGTTAGTGTTTTTTTTTAGTGAATTACTGTTTATCAAGATAAAGGAGGAACTTAAATGAATAGGTGGTTATGTGTATGTGTAGTATAGAGCCAAAAAATTAAATAAACCTGGATATCATATAAAAGGTCGTTTTTGACCCAGACATGTCATTTCCACAAATCCACCTTCTCCCACTCTTGCACTCTCACTTTCACTTTTAAAGAACTGAATGTATCATTCCATGTCCGTTCCTGAAACGAATTGAAAAAGATTACCCAGGTCTATTAAGGGCAAAGTTTCATGCACGCTCAAGAAGTTGCCCGAAGTCTCCCGATGACGTCATAAATCGTCGGCGATATGCTGATTAAAATGCGTTATGTGAAAAAAGGAAGATACTTCGAGTAAAGTTTAATCAGAATGCAAAACAACATTCAGTCACTTATGTCTTACAGAAAGAAGTTATTTTTCGTCACAGCCTCACGATTAATTAATTTATTTAAGTCGACAGGTAATAAACATGAACTGAAACAGTTATTGAAGGCGTTATTTGTGTTTATTAGTTGTACATATCACCCATATGAGTTTTAAAAACTGAAAAAAAGTGTGAGGGTGGAAAAACAAAAGAGAGTGATTAGTATTTGGTTGTTGGAAATGGGCGGCATATTGGTTAGCACTGTTGCCTTGCACCTCCATGGTCTGGGTTCAATTCCCTCCTCAGGTCTGTGCTCATGGAGTTTGCATGTTCTCCCCATACGAAAGGATTCCTTCGGCCACTCTGTTTTTTCCCACAATCCGAAGACATGCATATTAGGTTAATGGGTGTTTCCAATTGATGCCTGTAGTGTGTGAATGTGCCCTCATGCTCTAAGACTCCTGGGATAGGCTCCAGGCCCCCCTGTGACCTTGTATACAAGAGAAAGCGGTATACATCTTGAGTGTGTGAGTGAGTGAGTTTTTGGGAACTATGGTCATTAATAATTGTTTGCTGGAAAAAAAATGACGATTAGTAATTGGTAAAGATGACGGAAAAATCTTTTCTGTTCCATAGCATGGTTCTTTTATGTGTCAATTACAGTAGTGCATCGCCAAACTTTTTTTTACATTCAATAAAGTTTTTTAATTACTTTTTTAATCATATATGTTTGCATTTAAGGTGTAAAAATGTTGCTGTAATGTCTATATAAACCTACAAGTGATGCACTGTAAACTATTCAAACATTGCCAGGTGACACAGCATCCTGTGTGGTGGAAGCAAATTATTTGTTATGTTTGTTTAGAATTGTGACAAATTGTAATTGTAATACTGAATCGGGAAATTAATACAACTTTGACACAGAATCACAAGACAAATCAAATCAGCCCCTACTGTAGGTATTGTGGTAATATTGTACAGTATCTGGTAATCCATGGTATTTCCCATCCCTATAAATAGATCAGTATTGGTGAGATGAAGTACATGAGTTTTGTGGACTTGGAAACGGCATACGACTGTGTACTTCTAGATACCGTTGCAAGGCTCTTAGAGAGTATGGGGTTAAGGGCCATAAGACGAGCAGTCGTAATTATAAATGGAATGAGAGTTTGGCCTGCATCACCATCATCAGGTCAGACTTGTTCAAAATATGTGTTGGACTCAAAGAAAGCTTTTTTACTGATTCTGTTCATAATCTTTACGGATTTCATAATCTTACAGAATTTCTAGGCACAGTCAAGGGGCTTGTGATAGGTTGGAAGGGAGATCCTGCCTCAAGTGGAGGAGTTTAGGTATCACATGAGTCTGGGTGAATTGGAGCTAGAGATTGACAGAGAGATCAGTGCAGAGACAGCAGGAATGTGGACACTGTACCGATCTGTTATGGTGAAGAGAGAGTCGAAAGGTGAAGCTTTCAATTTACTGGTCGATCTAGTTTCCAACCCTCACCTATGGTCACGAGCGCTGAGTTGTGATTGAAAGATTCAAAGGTTGCATATTCAAACAGCGGAAATGAACTTCCGCCACAGAGTGGGTTGGATCAGCCTGAAAAATAAGTTAGTTCAGACACAAAAATAAGGAGCTCAGACATCTGGGCGGAGCTCAAGGTAGATTTGATAAGGCTGCCTCCTGGATGCCTACCTAGGGAGGTGTTTCAGGCATGTCTGATGGGGAGGACGCCCCAGGGCAGACCCAGGACTAGATGGGGAGATTGTATCTCTTGTCTGGCCTGGGATCATCTTGGTATCCCCATGTGTGAGCAGCTGGAGGAGGAGTTGGCTAGGGAGAGGGAAATCTGGGCATCTCTGCTCAGACTACTGCCTCTACGACCAGACCTGGATAAGCTGTAAAAAAGAAACAGATGGATGGAAGGATGGATCATTTGTGATTATTGGTCATTGGGAAGATGGGAACCATGCTGATCAGTGATTTGTTGTCAGTAACAATGCTAATTAATGACAATGGTGATCAGGGATATGTCACTGGGAACAATAGTGATTAGAGTGGTCTATTTATTAATAAAACGTGATCAGTGATTGGTCATTGGGGACAACGGTGATCTATGATTGGTTATTAGTAACGATGGTGATTAATGATTGGTGATCAATAAAGATGGCTAATGATAGGGCATTTGTAACAATGGTGATCAGCGGGTAGTTGTTAATGAAACCCATGATCAGTAATTGATTGTTAATAATGATAGTGATCAGTGATTGGTCATCGGAAAGAATGGTGATCAGTAATCCGTCGTTAACAATAGTGATGAGTGGTTTATTTGAGCAATTCTGATCAGCGCTTATTCACGGCGAACAATGACGATTAGCGATAAGTCACTAGGCACAGTAGTGATCAATGATCACTGAATTTTTATAGACTCACCCCAATCAGGCTTTATGGACTGGTGGTAAGTCAGTCCAACAATTTTCTCTAAACTCCTATAACTAGTAGCTCAAATGTGAACAAGGGATCCACTGGACAGTCTCTAATGTTTGCTCATAATATCACTATATTTGTCTATTTTTGAAAATAAAGTCCTCAAACTTGTCACAAATTCCTGCAAGTAAGTTAGCAACACTGGAGATAACTGATGGGAGGTCATATCTCATCCATATGTTCCTGTGTAAGTGTCCTTGAACAACAGCCTGTTATTACATAAACATAAACTGCACATCCCTTTCTTCCAGTGTAATGTTGCCAAAGTATTGTTTAAATTACGGTTGAACAGATGATCCTGTATGTCTTAATCTGTTAGGGTCAATTTATAGTAACAGAAATGAGTCTTGTTCTCTGATCATTATGTGTTCATCAAAAGTTGCACATGCTCTTATCGCTATTGTTAGTCTTCGCGATGCTGCAGTCATGTCCGATCACATCACTCGGGTCGGCCTATTGTCTCTGAGCGCTGATGTTCCTGAGGACTATGCAGTATTGTTTGCCGCCCTGCATGGGGTTAAACATGCTCATCCATGCATCTTAACCACAGGAGTAGGATTTGTGGGTTACATTATTAAACAAAAAACAAAACAAAAAAAGGTGGTAGTCACAAAACAGGGTTGTGCGGATTAGCGGGGAGGAGCCTTCAGTCACAGATTACTCAGAACTCATTACATAGATCTGGAAGAAAATCAAAGGAGTCTTAAAAGGAAGTGTTAAAAGGAAAAACCTGAATGACTTGCATGACAATCTTCATAAACAATATGTGGTCTTTAATGCCATCCAATATGCATTTGGGTTAAAATACAAGTTGGCCTATTTTTGATGTTTATTTTTTAGTACACGCTAAGAAAGACAGCGATGCAGCAGCGCTTTAGTCCTTCAGTCTGGACAGCACTCTCGGTCAGACAGGTCGTCTTCCAAACTTTCAGATTTCAGAATGTCAAAAGCAGATGGTTATGTTGTTGAGATCACTGAAAAAATATCTCCAGTTAGGCGTCGTTTAGTCTGAAGGACTCAAATCTGTAAGTAAGTTAACTAACAGCAAGAACGAAAACACAGCACCAACCGAGCAACAAATTAGCACCAGGTTTTTGTTAAACTGACTTTTCTTTTGCCGTCTCCAGCATTAAAATGAGTACATTGGAGACCCTGAAATGGATGCATTTGGAAAGTTTGTTCCTGATAAAAGTGATCTGACTTGTTTAGGAAGAGTTGGACTGCAGCAAGTATTTCCAGCTATCACCTGGAAAAATGTCGATTGCGCAAGATCGCAGTACTACAGAACATAAATAACAGTTGTGCAATAATAACTATATTATGATAGGAAGAGACACTGGTATGCATTATAAGCAACACCTGGGCTCCAAAGCATTTTTCTTAAATGAGTACAAAACAGCTTAAGTGAGTTTGCAGTTTTGATTACACCGATGGCGTTAGATAAAAGGTTTCATTATTACATATTTCCGTTATAGTAAAGTCTGTCACTTTACGTATGGGTCGCCATGGAGACCAACATGAACAGCGTCACGTGTGCACTAACACATATGCGCAAATACACACACGCTCTAAGGTGTGAATTTAAATCTAACTTGTTGCATCTGTCTGCTCTGACCATGCACGCTCGTCGTCACTTCTCCCTGGATCAGGTTTTAGGGAAGTAACCACACACACACACACGCATACAGATGCAAAAACAAGCATACACGAGGCTCGTTCAAGTCAAAGCAGGACTTTTGATTTGTGCAGAATAAGAGACCACAGTTATGAGATCTAAAAACCCCCTTTATTTCATAAGTGCCGATGCACTTATCCCAGCACTACGATACCATCAACGTAGTTGCCGGAGCCATGATCAAACTGCATGCTTCACCTCTTGCAACGCTGGCCTCCCAGGAACTGTAATATGCAAGTTGTGTCTGTTCTCAAACAGACAGTCTCTTCTGCAAATTGATGACAAGTTATCTGTAGATTATTTAATGGTCAGTCGTTCGACTCACTGAATATTGACAGGAACGGCTGTAGTGGGCTCTGAGCTGGGCCGGAATCGCCATTTAAAACATTTGCAGCGTTCAAATGCTTTACTACAGTATGGCTAAGAGGCTCATCACCGTACTGTAAATGTCAATCAGTTTGATGCGTTCATTCATGAGTTTGACTTTAATACACTTTATGTATGTAACTTCTGCATCTTCTTCTGGCTTTGTAAATTGAATCAGTGCCCAAACATGTGTGTGTGGCGCCCTGTGATGGCCCGGCATCCCTTTCAGAGTGTTTAACTGCTTCACTCCCAGCGTTTTTGGGACTGACTCACGATCCATCATTACCGTGACCGGGATAAAACACTTACCGAAGGTGAGGTTTGCTTAAAAATGTACCTCATTCGAAGCTACATTTTTAACATATTTAATTATGTAGAACTGTAGAGCGGCTGTAGAATTGGGTTGTGCGCCTCCGAGTGGCGCAGTGGTAAAGCGCTCGCCCTATCATCTGGAGATCGCTGGTTCGATCCCCGGGTGATGCTGTT
>JAQMYJ010000015.1:5099169-5111827 GCA_030014305.1 Clarias laeviceps
ACACTGGTCTGATCTACCCCGCGTAAGAGAACACTGGTCTGATCTACCCCGCGTAAGAGAACACTGGTCTGATCTACCCCGCGTAAGAGAACACTGGTCTGATCTACTCCGCATAAAATATAAGTGGTCTTATCTACTCTGCATAAAATATAAGTGGTCTTATCTACTCATTTGTAAGATACCACTGGTCTGATCTATGATGTGTAATATATCAATGGTCTGATCTACTCATTTGTAAGACACCAGTGAACCGATCTATTCTGCGTAAGATACTGGTGATCTGATCTACTTATTTAAGATACCAGTGGTCTGATCTACCCTGTCTTCACTGTTGTTACACTGTTGTTACACTGTTGTTCCTGTATTGTGCCCTAAACCTCGCTCTGTGTGTGTTTGTGTAACTCAGATTCTCAAATCGTAATGAATTCATTAGGATAGATGAAATTCATTGGGGCAAAAGTGGGAATCATAGGAGGCTTGAAATGAAGATTATAATAAATTTATCATTTTGGACGCTCCTTTTTGCAAATAAAGGTCAAGTCACATCATCACCATAGTGCTTGAGGACAACACTTAAAGATTATTTTGAACTATAATACTATAATATGCTTTACTATAAACTATATACTATAAGAATATACAGAACTGAAACATGTTTCTCTTTTGCACGTTTTAAACCACAAAGTTTTGCTATTTTAAATTTAGTTGCCTCCGGAAGTGAATACTGAGCGTTTCATTTAAATATTTAAATCTAGCTTAACTCAAGAGCGCACAGATTTTTTTATTTATTAAATTTTTTTTTTAAGCAGCTGCTGTGTATCGATCGCGTTTGTCTTTTTGCACTTTTATCGCAGATTATACGTTTTCAACGAAATCCGAGTAATCGTTTTGATGAGCGTAATCCACACATCATTCTCTCTAGTGGGACTTCCTGAGCTGCATGTCAGTCACGGCATTCGACAAACACAAGCCTTATCGTAGCTTTCGACTAAACTCTGATACTTCCGTCGGCTGTGGGATGATCGCTGATTCATTCTGTGAGTTCTGTTCTGTTGGATCAAATTTCTCATTTTGACTTGAAGTGAGAACGTGACCGCGTTACCGATCGTTTTAAGAACATGAATTTGTGCTGCTTACAAACCGGTCATTTTAGACTTGCTGATAAACATCAGCTTAATAATCTCAACCTAGTATAGTATTGATTATAGTTCTACACTAACCATATTTATTTAAAAAAAGAAAAGAAGAAGAAAAGAAAAAAAAAAAAAGAAGAGCGTCAGTCATATTAGGGAGTGATGTTTGTGATGAGGTTCTAGACTGAAATACCTGATTTTGCATCTTTTCTGGGCGTTTGCCAGATTTCAGCCGCAGCCACATCCGAAGGGTTTTCCCCCCCAGACTGCCTCAGACGTTCTTTTCTTCGCACTGGTGTCTACAGTATAAGTAATCAATGCAAAATCAATTCATTTCTTCAGGATGAACCTACAGTACTATGAGCCACGCCTGAGTTCATGAGTTCTTCATATTTTGCTTCCAGACAGCCAGACTTTTTTGCATTTTTAATGTAGTCTTGAGAAATAATTCTCCAGGCTTCCTTGTCTCGCATTTTTTTTTTAGTCCGGCCCCTGTACCTGTACCAAAACTTGTTAAGCCACACAGTGACCTATGAATCATTCAAGCATTAAATAATAATAAAAAAAATAAAAATGAAAGCATGAACCAGTGAGAAACAGGTGCTGATGGTGACAGATGATCAGGCCGGTGATTATTATACTGCTGATGCTGAAATGCTGAGTGGTTGGAACGGACGAGAGGGGAAATGAGGTCGCTCCTGAGGTTGGTACATAGATGAGCAGTTTTTAAATTGTATCTTTAGGCACTTTGCAGCCTGTCACAGTAAAACATTTGTTCCCATTTCTGTAATTTAATCTACATCATTTCATTAAGTTTTATATGAAGAAATAAGGGAAGGGGTGGGCTCAAAACTTTTTGTGCTTGGCAAGTCATGCTGTAGCCTTGAACCTGGGATGTGATTATTCATAGTAAATTATAGTGCTGACACTTTTAAAGTTTTTAAACAAGTAAATCCTATTGTAGTTTTAAAGTTCTTAGAATTTTTTTTTTTAAACTTCTTATCTAGCTTTAATATTGAGTAACAAAACAAGACTCTCGCCATGATTAAAAGAAAGGAAAGAAAAAAGAAATTGTATTGCTTATGTTCGTTATGCTCGTATGTGCAGAAAGAACCAGTGTACAGCAAGAAGATATGGATCAAATAAATATGGTTTTACGTCGACCTTTTTCATTTGGAGATAAATTTTTATTGAAAAAAAAAAAAAAAAGGACTGGAGCAAGCTTTAATCCTCCAATGGATTCTCTCGTCTTGAGCCCTGCTGTAATATCATGTACAGTACACTCCTGTACGCTCCCACTCTGTTTGCAATAAATAGTAAGTGTAAAGTGAACTTGATTGCACGAGCAGAGAATAGATTATTTGAACGTTGCTAAATTTAATAGCATATATATATTTTTTTCAGTTTAAACTCGCTGTCTAATGTGCACGATGTAGCAAGTATCTAGTTATTAAATTAAACCTCAAGCAAAAAAAAAAAAACATAATAGCCAAATAAAAAATTGTGTGTGCAAGTTCTACATTCGATGTACACACACTCATACACTGCCTGGCAAAAAAACAAACAGTTGGCGTTACAAGATTCAAGATTTATTTGTCACATGGTTGTACAAGTACAACAGTAGTGAAAAGCGCCTGCGCCAAACTAATAAAAATAAGATTAAAAGAATAGGAGAATAAGTAAGTACAGACTATGATATAAATTATATACAATTTAAATTAGACGGAATATATCAGAAGGGTCAAATTATTGGCCTGTCAAGTGAAGAAAATATTTTAAAAATGCCAGGAAGTTGGTTAATTATTAAAGCTTGGAAGGATCGCGCTGAACCGGTAGCTTTGTGGGAGAAATGTGGTCGGAAAAAAAATTATAAAATCATGTATAACGATCACTTTAACACTTGAAGTTGCATCATTAAAAATGTCCACTATGTTTGATAGTAAAAGTAAAACTATTTCCAAACACACACTCACACACCACTTGATGTGGGATTGGGACTAAACAGCTGTGTAAGAAAACCGGCTTAAGAAACAAGGCTTAAATTCCAACTTGGGAGCATAAAGATGTAAAGCCAGCATATTTTGCCTTTCGCATTTTATCTAATGATGTCCGAGTGCCAGGGCAAACCGCGGTTTCGAAGGCGTAGAGGTATAAATTTACGAGCGCTCTAATTCTCAAGTCAGAAGTAAATACGTGATCCTGTTAGACTGGACCAAATTTCACTTTGTATTTTATTGTATCTGTTCCGACACATGCCTGCCGGTGATATCTTCTGATTTATGTGTGTGCGCTTGTGCTTTATTCCCACAGCTGCTCAGTTCATTTACTCGCGGCAGGACTCGAGGCAGCGGCAGGTAGAGCCGCTGGAGGAGGAGGAGGAACACGAGGAAGAGGAGGAGATGCCGACCTCGCCCACGGTCACGCAGATGCTCGACCCGATGACACAAGGTGCAGCCCCGGGGCAAACATTTAACAGGGGGGGGGAAAAAATAAAAAGTTTTATGACTTTCATATCAGAGTGGTGCATGCAAAAAGGTGCACACACCCACCTAATTGTTTTTTGTCGGTTCCTGTGGAATCCCAGGCTTCATAAACAAACAGCAGAAAGGGTTGGGTTGGGTTTCGGAGTTGCCTCGGGGCAGTTATGAAGGGAAAGGGATGGACGATGGAAGGTGATGACGAGTATTTGGTCATGTGACACAGAACACATGAGATGCTTTGGTCTTATTAATTCTTTTTTTTTTTTTCCATTGTATATGAAGTAAATTCCCTTCTAACAGTTCTGCTCGAAAGTAATTCCCTCCTGTCTCACAGGACGTCTAACTGCGCTGACTGATGAAGGCATTATAGTGAGGGCTGTGTTGTGTGTTTGTGTGTGTAGGTAAGCTGTACTCCTGTTTGGACCAGATGAGGACGGTGCTGGGAGACGCCGTGCCCGACTCCACACTGAGCGAGGCGGCGTTGAAGTACGACTGCGATCCCCAGCGAGCTCTCGACTCCATCCTGTCTGCGGAAAGTAGCAGCAAGCAGACGACCGCGCCCAAAACCTGCCTTCCATCACAGAAAGGTACGCACACCCAGCAGAGAGAATACGTCTCAGCGGACCAAGTCCGAACTCCAGGGGCTTTCCAAAACCCGACAGACCGTTCAGGGTTTGGATTTTTTTTTTTTTTTTTTTAAAGAGATTGATAGTCCTCAGTGGTGTAAATGTGAAATTTGACAATAGAGAGTGGGGCACAGAGACCGTAACAAGAAGTGGAGTGCAGTGAATAATAATCGGCGTAGTCGTAGTCTATCAAAATCATAGTCTAAGTTAGTTGTGTAACTTTTAATACCATTAAACGTTTTGACGTGTAGACGTTTTTCTTTACTGGATTCAAGTGAAAAGGTGACACCGTTATTACCAAATAAAACTTCAAAGTATCGTATTTCAGTCATACCCAGGCCAAAAACAACTGCTAGAAGACTTGGCCAAAGGTACAAGAGTCATGTAAATGGGGAAAGAACGCAAAACCTGAGGCGAATGTGGCTTGATTTATCGTCATCTCTGTTTTCCTAATATTTAAATTTATAAATTTTTAAATAACTTGTTTTTTTCGCTGCTACTTCGCTTATCCTTGGTTTTATATTTTTCGTGCTTTAGGGATTTTTATTTATTTATTTATTTATTTATTTATTTATATATATTTATTTTGTGTATCAGCAGGAAAGTTCATTAAACCACACATTTTTAAGTGAACAATTCTCGATCTTTATCGTCTTTATTGTTGATTAGCGTGGGCTTATTTTAAAAACTGAAGAAAGTAAAAGCTGAAAGAGTTACCACATGGCTGTGTTCACGTTATTAGCCTAAAGTGACTCGATTCCGATGTTTCACCCCATTATGATACAGATTTTTTTATTTTATAATTTTTTTTCTTTTTAGGGCTGTCTGAATGCACAAATTTGATTTTTTATTTTATTATAATTTTTTTTTTCCCCTAAATTTGAGTCACTTTCATATGTGGGTCCTACCAGTGCTAGCTAACAGCTAAAGCATGGTGTCTGGCTTTCTTCCTTCTTTTTTCTGCCTCGACAAATACAGCTGACTGTATTTTATTTTGGCTAAAATCACATTGTTTGAAATGAATAATCTGATGCAAATATATGATGTTTTAACCCAGATGACGTAAGCAAAGACGTATAATTGTGCGTGTTAACGCGTTAGGAGAGATGTATCGACATTAGACTCAGATAAGAGTCACTTGTAATCACAATCCGTGGTGCCGTGGCTCGTAATGTGAATCCGAATAGTCGATTATTCATTTCAGTAATAGATAGAGCTATCAAAATAGCCATTAGCCATAGTGTGGGAGTAGCATTTTAATATTCTTTAGACTTGGTATAGAAGCATATTTTTAGCCTCAGGGTGTCTTCCTCCCCTTCAGCAATTCCACAACAATTACTTTGCGTTCTTAGGAAACATGTTCTTGTTAACTGAAACCGGGTCACTATAGAATTCCTGAGTGACTTTGACAGATGTTTGATTCACACCTTTATTGCTGGGAGCTTTCCGTTAAATTTAAAGTTGCACTCTGGAATCTTTAAACACGTTTTTGTGGGGATGTAAATGTTATACAGGGTGTCTGGAAGTTAATACTAAATAATAAAAAAATATATATATATATAATAATGCTTTAAAGTTCCTGTAGAGCACGTTTTAGACACTTGTTTTTCCTTCAGACGTTCAATACGAGCTTTAGGTAGCTGATAGTTTTTATTTCTGAAGAGAAGCGGATTAGCGGATTAGCTGATTAGCAGCAGTGTGAGCTAACTGCGCTAGCTGCGAAAAGTTTGCTGTGAAACTTGTTTGCTTTCAAGGTTTATTTATTTGTTTTTTTAATGATCTCGATACACGTTACACTTAACGTCAGGGTTTATGCGACGAAATGAAATGTGATTTAAATATAGTAACAAAAAAAACAAACAAACTGTCAAATCTCAACTCCTGCTCAGGAACTCAGGATAGTCTGCAGGTTCAGCAAGTGTTCTGTAAATGACTCAACATAGCGTTTTTTTTCTTTTAATCTATTACACTGAATAAACAGATCAGAGTTTTGAGAAGGAAAATATGTATCACTCATCGCGTGTAGCAGGCTGGATCGATGAACAAAAGGCTAACGTGAACATTTTCCCACACTTTGTACCTGGAATGCATGCAGGTTAAAAAAACGAGCAACATTGCTCAATTACTTTTTTTTTTACCCCACGTTATGGTGGTTCACCCTCATAATTATGAGACTTTTATCTTACTTTAACATTGTAGCGTCTGTCTTCTGAAACAGCACACGTGCACGTTAATACATATTCGCTCACGCTATATAGGGTTCATAATTTGCTCATTCATTTTTAACAACAGATCAGATTTTAGCTCTGGAGGACGACAAGCAGCAAGTAAGTCGGCTGTATTTGTTGAGGGGAAGAAAGCCAGACGCCTCGCTTTAGCTCTTTTAGCAGCTGTTGCTAGCGTCGCTATGAAATCCCAGCACTGCCGGTGCTGACTGATGTCACCGAGGGCCCTACACATGCGCAGAGTCAGAAAAGTCAAATTAATTTCGATCTAACCGTTCTCATTCAAGTCACATGACCACGTATCGGATATGTATCCCGATCTGGGAACACATAAGAAAGTGATCCGATCTGATCCGATCCGGAATTTTTTTTGTCTGGCTAGTTTTTGTTTCCCCTCAGACCTCTCTCTGTATTTTTCTGATTTGGAAAAGATCTTGGTTATGGTGAAAGCAGCTCAGCTCTGGCTGATGTTCCCAACACATCATACAGCCCTTAACCAAAAAATTAAACAAAAGATCAATTTTAAGTCACTTATGATTGGCATTTTGAATCAAAATGGCGTAATTCCGACTTTTGAGGTTTGTTAAACGCAGGATTAAAAAAAGCTGTACGAAACTGTACACCCTGCAGCTGGTCCAATCAGGTAGAATCATGTGGCTCAGATGCTTTACCGCCTGATTCCAGTCGTGCATAAAATCTCAGCACCTGCATGCTTTTGCTTCGTCACTGCTTGAAGTTGCCTCCCACGTTGTTGCATCTACATGTAAAAAGGAGGCTGTTGCTTAATTGCTAACATGGTATTATGTACAGTGGGATCAATCCAGTATTTCTACACCTCCTGGTTAACCCCTCCAGTACTGAGCTAAAGTCTTAAGCAGTCTGTTTTTTTTTTTTTCAGTATAAAAAAAAAATCTGGTTTCCAAACATCATTAGTCCAGCAAAAAAAAAAAAGGACGTGTATATATAAAAATCTTACAGCAAAATATCAGTAGGCCAGAAAAGAAGGCAGCATATTAAAGTATAAGATCACTTTCAGAAAATAAGAAAAACAAAAGAAGTAGGCGTGATAAAGTCCTCAGAAGGACACTGTGTCTGGTTCTGCAGGATGTTCAGTAAAACTAAGCAGCAAATTTCCTTATATTGTACCCGAGACTATATTTTAGAAAAAAAGTCACGCACTAATTATTGTTTATTGCATTTTATTTTTGAAGACATCCTTGCTCTATAACAGTTACACACATCTGTCTAAGACTTTTGCACCGTCCTGTATGCTGTATAAATGTTGTACGGATCATTTTCGATCATCCTGGACAAAATCTCACCATACTTGGGGATCAATGGATCAATGGAATGGATACGTTTAATTAAAATAAAACACCTGAACACATTATTAGACCTGGACAAAAGTGAAAGAGGGTCATCTAAAAGAAGAGATACGGCGCATAATGAGCATAAAATAACACCTTTTACCTCAGGTTTAATATTTCACAGGTTGTTTAAGTTAGCAAGGTTCTTAGAGCTCCCCCGGAGTGTGTGTGTGTGTGTGCGCGTGTGTGTGTATATGTGTTTGCTAGTGTGCCAGCTGACATATACCTCAGATAATGAATTTTTTTTTGAAAACCTCAAACTCTCGCTCTTATTTCACTCCTTTAAAAATGCATCAATTCAGTGTATATGTAAAGGAAATAAGCCACGCACCCAAAGCTGAGCAGCAGGGTGACGGATTTCTTCCTTTGAGGTCACAATAGGGGGAAAAAAAACCCTCTAAATGGCGTGTTTAAGATGGGTGAATACAAAAATTATAATAAATACAAAAATTATTTTTTTTTTTTTTGACACGCTGGAAATCCATCTGAATGACCAAAAATGACTAGAAAGTAACTTTCGCTCTCCCTTTATTTAAGTGAGTAACGTATTGCCTTTCTCTCTCTCTGTCTGATCTCATCCGTCGCATGGCCGCTTGCGGTGCCTCGCCAATCATCTTCCTGCACTTCCCCCTTCTTCATCCTCCATCCTCGTCATCACACCGATTCTCTCTGCACGCGATTGGCCCTCGTAAGGTAAGGAGCCTTATCCTGTTCTGCACCACACAACACTGACAGGGTCGCGTGTGTTACGTCGGCGCTAACGCAGTCGCAGTCCGGATCAGGGCTCTCGTACAGCCTTAGCGATCTTTTAGCTCAGGCCGAGCCGAAAGTCACGAAGGAGTGCAGTCGGGTCTCTGCCGGCGGTCTCCTGAAGGACGCGTTGACTCCGAATTCAAATTCAGGAATCGGTGGTGTAGCTGCAGGGACGAGCTCTCTGGCTCAACTAATGGCTGACCATGAGCACAAGTGTGTCCTAAATTCAGCTCAGGGTCCAAACATTTCTCTGATGTCTCTTGGTTCCGCCGGTCTTGACCAAATTTCTGGTGGTCTCTGCGTTCCTCCCAGCCTGGGCAGTCTCACCTCAGTGAAGCCCACGTCCAGCCTCCTGTCTTGCTCTCTGAGTAGTCTGTCTCTACTAGACTCTAAGACGTCTGGATCGTTACCGCTACCGCTGGGTAGCACGTGGCAGGCTAGTAAGCCGGTGCAAGTCAGCAGGGTTAATAAAGAGTCTGGGGTCGGAGGTCAAGGTGGTGGAAGCCCTTCATTGGCCGAGCTGATTCAGGAACATCAGAGCAACAGCCCTGATCTTTTCAGTTCAGTGCCAGGCCTGAAAAACCTGTCTACGCTCACAGAGACCAGTGCTGACACTAAAAATACTAAAACACAGCACAGCCTCGGTCTGAGCGACCTGTCTCTGTCCCTCACTACACCTTCTCCTCCCAAACCTCCTCCTGGATTCTCCGCAATCGCGTCTTTATCGGATCTCGCGTCCCGTCACCAATCCACGGCGCCTGAGCTCCAAAACCGAAAGCACAAAGAACAGAAACCGGTCCGGGCCAAGCAGGTGCGTCAACCGCAAAACGTCGATCTGAGCGTCCTCATGTCGCAGTCGTCGCCTGAGCCGGGTACTCCCCGCAGGTCTCCCGTCTCTGTCTCGCCGCGCTCGTACCGTTCGACCGAGGGGGTTTTCGCCGAGCCGTCCGTATTCGCTCTCACGTTGTGCGTGCAGAAGAGGAAGAGGAGGAGGACTGCGGCGACGAGGATCCAGTGCACCTGGGCGGGGCATCAAGCTGCTTTCAAGATGGCGAGAACGAAAGAACAAGCGCAGGGTCCGCCCTTGCATCACATCACGCCGTTCGCTTTTGACACGCCGTCTCCCGACGACATCGTCAAGGCCAATCAGAAGAAGGCGTTCACCAGAGACTAGAGCGTATTCGCCAGGGTTTTTTTTTTTTTTTTTTTTTTTTAAACGTATAACAAGCCGCGTCGCCTGGCTCGGACATTTTTAAACACTTTGTATGTGCAATCTGTGACTCAGACCAGGTTAATACACTCTCAGAGCAGCTTATTTTTTCTTCTATCTTTTTTTAAATCAGTGTTGATACCAGTTGGTTTTTAAACGTCTTTTTGTGACACTTGTATTATTATTACTATTATTATTATTTTTTCTTTTTTTTTTTTTTTTAAAGAAAATACCAGATTATTCTTCTAGTGGATTTTTAATTCCTGTTGAGTATCACAACTCCGTCGTTTAACACGTGCACCAGACGAGTGCGAAAATGAGAGAACGCCTTTACCGAAAAACAATAACACCACCACGAAGAACAACAAAAATATCTCGTGCAGCTGCCATGCGGCATTTCAATGTCAGGAAGATTTCAGGTTTACCACAGAGGCAGAAAGAGAGAAAACATGGAGAGCAGACCTTTTTTTCGGGGGTTTTGGGGGACGCCCGAAATTCTGTGCATCTGTTTATACATTTCAAATACAAGTTTATACATTTCAAATCCAAAAAAAAAAAAAAAATATATATATATATATATATATATAAACGAACGTTAAATCCATTTGTGCGTAACCTTGTTAATTATTATAATAATTTTTTTAAAATCATGTTCTTTTAAAGCACTGATGTCGAGCTGAGGTTGGTTTTGATTGATGTGGGCGTAGGCCTGAGGTTTTGTTTATATACCGAAATAAAGATTTCAATATGCCGAGATTCATATGTGTGATTGCATGGGTTGGGTCGATGCTCGTGCAGGGGTGTGTATGTATGTGTGTGTGGTTGTAGTAACACACAAAGTGATAATGCGCTAAGTTCAGTGGGTGTGTATGCTCTGTGGTGTTTATCACATGTTTGCGATCTTGTGCATACGTGAGCCCGTGCGCTCCTGCAGGCCACACTGAGGTGCAAACACACCCAGAGCATCCTGGGTAACTTAAGGTTTGGTTTTTTGCTGTGGTTTGTACATGACCAACCACAAGTGAAGACGTTCAGGTCCTCCTCCCTGCAAACACACACAAACACATATCACAGCATCTAGAACAACAACAATCTTTTATTTGCTTTCCAGTACAATACAGTATTATTATAGTACAGTTAGTATCTGTTTCTCAGATTATATAGTCTGGCCTTTAAAAAGGATGATTAGTAAAGAAAACTTCACATTTTGTCAGGTATTTTCTTTAAAATCTTAGAGGATAAAACATTTTTATAAAAGGAAAATGTCATGCCTTAGTTTTACTTCAGGAATTTATGAACCAGCAGTCATGCTCTACATAAACACAATGGACAAAAAAAAAAAAAATTATTGGGCTGAATCAAGCAAAGAAAACAACTAATGGGATTTTAGGTGACTGTTTTATGACTTTAGGTGACTGTTTTATGACACACCTTCAACACCTGGAAGGATAGCGCTGAACCGACAACTTTGTGGAAGAAACGTGGTCAAAAAAAACACCAATGAAAAATCTTGAATAGAGATCATGATCACTTGATGTTGCATGTATGTATAATGGTTTTTTTTTAATCAGCGGTTAAAGCTAGAGCTGTTTAATAGTGAAACTTGGAGCATTTCCAGTCTGATGCTCAGCATCGATATGTGGCAATAAAATGAAGTCAGCTCACGACCTGAAAGTCTGTTATTTTATCTTTTTCTTCTCAATGGCACACCATTTTTCAGGATTATGACTGTGATAGTGTTCACACATGAACTGGACACCACATTGTTTTATTATTGTGTATAATAAAAGCTAAAGGTGACTGAATTAATTCTTTTGTCCTATTCGCACAGGACTAGTATTATCTCGGGACCTTGTGTGAGGAGTTTGTCTTTAATCTTAATCTCGTGCAAATCTGCCATGTCAGTAATTTGTAAAGTAAAAATTCCCCCACAAATGACCTACCATATTTCGCCGAACACAGAGGTCCTGTGATATTAGTCCCGTGAAAATCAGCATGTGATTTGACCAGTATTTTGCAGGGTTGTGTATCAATTTTTCAAGGTTTTTGTTTCCTGTGCCTTTTATCCATAACTAACACTTTGGGATATACTGTGTATATATACAGTCTATACTGTATAGTCAGTAAATTCGAGTAAAATCGCAGACTTCGCTTATCCCCTGCGAATGCGTCGCACGAAATGCAGATGTTGGGGGTAATCGCATTAGAGAGTGTGAAATGTATTTCTTTATTTTTTTGTTACAGACAGTTTAATGTATTACTTGAAATGATTTATGGTGCGTTTGGTTACAATAGTGAGTTTTATATCCTGATTTCTTCCGTTACGCAACGATACTCTGTGACACTCACACACTTTAAAGGTGCTTCAAATCCTTTTTAAGGTCCCACGATTTACTGCTTTCATAACAAATTGACACAGAGCTCACAAATGTGTGTGTGTGTGTGTGTGTGTTAATGCTCCAGCTGAAATATTCTCAGAATATTCTGTTTTTCATGCCTCGAATTCCAATTATTTTTGTTTCAGTGTCTCTGTTCCCCCCGAGAAATGCAGGGGAGAGGTACAGTATATACTTATGAGGGGTATAATGGGTGGAAATAAATCTGATTTAACCGCGCACACTGGACGCGCGTCTGAATGTCTCAACATGATTTTGCATAATAGGACGTCTTTAACACAAATTAATATAGTACTGTGCAAGTCTTAGGCACCATATTATGTGCTGTACCAATTTTGTTATACAGTGGGGCAAAAAAGTATTTAGTCAGCCACCAATTGTGTTCCCCCACCAAGTTCTCCCACTTAAAAAGATGAGAGAGGCCTGTAATTTTCATCATAGGTTTACCTCAACTGTGAGAGACAAAAT
>JAQMYJ010000015.1:5123037-5136683 GCA_030014305.1 Clarias laeviceps
TTTTACGCAGTCCCGAGTAAAACTTCTCAACTCAACGTACTACAGAATAAAACAGGACTAAAATTATGGCCAAAAAGTGCAAATGAATAACAATTTTAAACAAAATCGGCGGGAGCTCCCAAACCCACATCCTACTCCATCAAAGCTCAACCGGAAGTCCAGTGATGTTTCATTTTGATTAGTTAGTGTTCGAGATGTTCGGGGTGTGTCCATGTTGTGTCTCACTGTCTCTCAGGGTCTCATATTCTGACACATATTTTGCAGCGAGGACAGCAGTAGGACCTTTTCAAAAAATATTCACTTTTCAACATCTGTTAAACTTTGGGATTTTGTGTTTGTGGTGATTTCAGTGAAGGTATCACTCACTACATCACCAAAAGTATTCGCTCGCCTGCCTCTCGCCTGCCTCCACATGTATATGAACTTGTCTATCATGTTAGCCCCGCCCACTTTTGCAGTTATAACATCTATAACTCTTCTGGGAAGGATTTCCACAAGGTTTAGGACTGTGCTTACTGTATGCCGAATTTTTGACCATTATTGTCTGACCAGAGGCGCATTTGTGAGGTCAGACACCGATGTTGGACGAGAAGGCCTGTCTCCGCTCTAGGTGTCCTATCTAGTTCTTCCGCATCTAACTCGCTCACCAAAGACTTTATTGACCTTTGTGCACTGGTACGCGGCCATGTAGGAACCGGGAAGGTTTTTTTTTATTTTTATTTTTTAAATACAGGAGTTGGGCTCAGCCCCGTAGTTCCAGTGTAGAGTGTTTAACCTCTTTCTCTAACTTTTAAGTTTCAGAGAATCAAAGGGTGCTTTGTTTGGCAGGACTAACACAAAAATTTGTGTTGCCAAAGCTCATGTCACAGGATAACAGAAATAAATAGATACACTTTTAAATAAAGTGACACAAGTGATGAAAACTACTGAAAAAAAAAATAAGGGAAGTGTCTGATCTCCACTCTTATTCTTACTGCTCCTCCATCTGTTTTTTCATCTCTCTCTCTCTCTCTCTTTCTCCCCTCATCACCCTGCATCTGTTTCTCTCCCTCACTCTCTCTGAATCATCATCTTCATCTCTCCCATCATCTCTCGGTCTCTCTTTCTTTCTTTCTTGCACTTGTCCCTACAGTATATCTTCCACTCTCCTTGACTTCCCCCCCCTCCCCCTTCTCTTTGTTCAACACTATCTTTATACCATCTGACCACCTTAGACTTCTCTTCCACTCCTCTTTTTCTTGCTGTTTTTTTTTTTTTTTGCCACCTACACAGGAAAAAGTGACTGTGACAGCTGGCCGTCGGCTGCTGCGTTTCCCTCGTTTTTTGCACTTTGTGGCTTCTGCTGAAATGCAGATATGTCATGCACTGAAACGGTGCAAAGTTCTATAAATTGGTCATAGTAAGAGAGAATCAGAAAAACAGAGAGTGAGGGAGAGAGAGAGGTGACCTGTTATTCAGACTGCAAATGATTAGCATGCTGTGGCTCACTTGCAGATATTACTTTTTTTGGTCTTGCTCGTCTCTGGGTGCCGTCCCTCCCTGGATGTTCACAGCAGCATCTGAGGTGACTAATAAACCCAGCTGATGGAGACCCTGATAGACACGTGATCACACCTCCGGCGTGACCTGGAGCGAGGAGCAGTGCACCGTCAGTGTATTTTACAAACCTTCAGGTGTGTGTGTGTGTGTGTTGAGTAAATTGTGCTCGATGTAAGATGTGAATGGTGTAACCTGGTTGCAGGGATTCCCCCCCCCCCCCCACATGGTTAAAGCGCTCGTACACTCAGTCATGACACAGAAGCGAGGCTGCAGCAGCTCGTTGCAGATGCAGGTTGTTTTTGTTTAAAAGAGCCGAGTGTTTTCTCCTGTTTTGCCTCCTTGGTGCAGGACTTGTGTTACAACAGCTCCCCCAGCTGGACCATGTGTGCGGCTGAGATCCCGACCTGGAATGTGGGCTAGAGAGACGAGAGACCTGTGAGATGGGCGTTCGAGTGAAAGCGGGACTTGTGAACACACAGTTAAAATTTCTCTATATAATCCCCTTCTGCACTATTGCACTCATGCTTGCTTACCATCAAGGTAGAAAGTTTTCTCAGAGCCATGTCTGAAACGCCGGCCTCCCAGGAACTCCTTTAATAGGCCAAATGGATTTGAATGAGGTCAGGACTGTATGCGGGATGTGGCGTTAACGCCCCCAGCCGAGTTCCTGTAAAGTGGTGTTGGTGAACGACGGTGTGTTCAGTTCCCACAGACAGATTCGCCTCTTCCGCAAGTTGATGCCAAGTTCTCCTTCGATCATTTTTTTTTCTCTCGCACCGTATCGTACTTCTAAGTAAGACTTCTATAAACATCCATCAGTTTTATGACTTCATTTGCCAGACATTACATCACAAGTCCCAGTTTGACCTGAACGCCCCTCCTAGTCTTGATAGTGAGTAAATAAAAGGATCAGCGAAAATAAGGATTTTTTTTTTTTACAGCTTGTTTATTTTTCTGTCGAAGTTCCTCTTATCGTTATCTTTAATTCGGATAATTAACATGATCTAGATGGTAAGTTTGATAGAATAATATTTGCCATGGCTGGGAAGGATGGTGTTACAGTAAGGATGAGCGTTTAATTTCTTACCAATTTGATCATAAAATCTCCTGATGTTCACTTTAAAAAAAAAAAAAAGAAAAAGAAAAATGTATGATTGTAATGTTAAAAGTGCCCAAGTTATTTTATTGGTGGTGTAGTGATTAGCACTTTCGTCTTGCACCTCCAGGGTCCGGGTTCGATTCCCAGCCAGGCTCAATTCCCGTCTCTGTGTGCATGGAGTTTGCATGTTCTCCCCGTGCTTGGTGGGTTTCCTCCGGGTACTCCGGTTTCCTCCAAAAGATATGCAGGTTAGGCTTATTGGCGTTACCAAATTACCCATAGTGTGTGAATGAGAGTGTGAGTGTGTGTGTATGTGTGTGTGCCCTGCGATGGATTGGCACCCTGTCCAGGATGTACCCTGCCTCGTGCCCTAAGCCTCCTCAGATAGGCTCCAGGTCCCCGTGACCCTGAATACAGGATAAAGCGATATAGAAGATGAGTGAATGCAAAAATGAACATGTATTGCAGTTTTAATAATGTATCATAAATATTTAAATAATATCACACTCGAGGTCGTGCTGTCGTATTGAATATCAGCACAGCTGTGATGCGGTCGTAGTCGGACTGATATTCAGTATTCAGAGTGTGATATCGCTTTTATACGACGTCTGTCTTTACGCAGTAGTTCGTCATAATGTAGCGTTAAGCTGACGATTATTAACACCCGTGAAGCGGAGTGATGCGTATACAGTAGCTAAGCGTCCCAGTGCTGTTATATTCTATATCGGCACTGGTGAGACACCTCTCGTCCAATCGGATTACTTGGTTTGATAATATTATAACTGTTGAAACGACTACTTATAATGTATCGCTACTGTATTGAGTCAGTTCGTGAGCAAATCTATAAATCGCGGTTTTCATGCAATGGTGAGAAACAGTTTGTGAAGTCGAGATGAGAGAACCGTATTTCTAGATAAGTCGGACGATGTCGAACGACGTCTGTTTGCAAAAAATAATCATCATAAAGTTTTATTAGGTTCAAACTACATACCAGATGTATTCTTTACTATTTTTTTTATTCTTTATGAATTATATTTTTACTCTGGAGCAACAAAAATAAAATATCAATGGAAATATCATGAATTTTAGAATCTTCTAATTTATTAACCTTTGATTAAAAAAAAAAAATTATAATGAAATAAAACGAAATGAGTCAAGAAGTGTCATTAATGCCAGTTTCTAATTTGAGAGTACGAGTGTTTTTAATGTCTACAGGTTTTAAACAGTTTTAAACTGTTCGCATGCTTATCGTGATCCTGTTTATTTAATCACTGAAGTCATTGCATTAAAAATTCCTCCTTGTCCTCCTCGTCCTCACCTGACACACCTGACGCACCTGACAGGTGAAAGTGAGGTGATGATGAATTAGGAAGGTTTCAGCCCTGTCTGATGTTTGGTGTTGAGGCTCGGATCCGTTTTCCTAGGAAGAGCGCATTTACATATCCTGCTGGGTGTGGCTGTGTGTGTGTGTGTGTGTGTGTGTGTGTGTGTGTGTGTGTGTGTGTGTGTGTGTGTGTCCTCAGGAGGGAGCGAGGGACGATTTGCTTTCTCTGTCATTTGGGCTGTTCTTATGAAAATGATCACGTAGAAAAGCTTGACATTGCTTTTTGACCTTAGAGCTGAAGTTCTCTGAGCCTTAGAATAACTTGAGCTTTTATTGTCGATCAGGATCATTTATACAGTAGGTGTTGTACTACAAGGGGCGTTCAGGTCAAACCAGGACTTTTGATTTTCGTGAAGAATGACAGAACACAGTTATGAGGGTTGAAAACTCACTTTATTTCTCTATATATACACTAATGCACTTGTCCCAGTGTTTCACTAGTGCCTGGATACCGTCAAGGTAGAAGGTTTTCTCAGACACATGATCGGACTGCATGCTTCATGTTTAAAACGCCGGCCTCCCAGGAACTCCTTTAATGGCACAAATATGTGGGTCTGTACGGGTGATGTTGCTACTGTGGAACTCCCAGCTGAGTTCCTGTAATGCGCACGTGGACTTCTGTAAATGTCGAACGCTTTCACGACTCACGTTCACAAGAAGTTTCATCACAAGTCCCGGTTTGACCCGAACGCACCTCCTAGTACGGAACAATTCGTCAATTGTTAGTGAGTAAATAAAAAGATGAGGATGATGAGGCAAACCTTCCTCCAATGGCAGCTTGACTTCATTTTCTGTGGAAGTTCAATCGTCATCGTCATCTTTCATTCTGTTAACAGTAAACGTGATCTAGATGATAATCTAGACTTGTTAGTTGGTTGAAATAATGTTTGCCATGTCGGGGAAGGGTAGCGTTACGGTAAGCGTGGGCGTTTTAATTTCTCGCCGATTTGATCACAAAGCCCCTAAACAGTGTTTTTTCTGAGAAGAGTGAAAGCGCACCAACATCTCTGTAGTACAGAACGTGTTCACCAGACCATACGGCGCAACATCAAGCATAGAAAGTGCTGGTGGCAATGTTGTGTGTAAGTAAGTGTAAGAATACAAACTTTATTGTGTGTCTGGAGGATAGATATTATGTAGGTGTGGCCGACTTTGCGCAGTGTGTGTGTGTGTGTGTGTGTGTGTGTGTGTGTGTGTGTGTGCTCGCACATGCAGGTGAAGGAATTATCTCAACCCCCCACACCACTTCCTGGCCTTGTGGCTGTGCCTGCAGAGTCAGGTGTTTGTGTGTGTGTTTGAAAGATAAAGGTTGATTTGCTGTGGGTGTTTGGGGGGGGAGGGAGAGGTGGTGTGTGTGTGTGTGGCGTGGACGTGGACAAATGTCCATAGAAATACTTTCGTCCTGCATGTTTATTTCTTGTTCGAGTCAATAAAAAAAAAACACTTTGATGAAAAATCAAGCGAAATTTAATTGATCTGTTTCAGGTAGCATTTTATATAAAATAAAATAAAATAAAATAAAAATAGACTCTGTAAGATGTTTATTCATTCATATAGAAAGATATAATTATTAGTCCTAATGAATTTTGTTTTACATTTTATATCACTTACCGTACGAACGATCGTTAATATATGATTTTATTTGGCATGAGAAAAAAAATAAAAGAAATAAAAACTGCGATTATTACAGTAGATGCTGTACAGCCTTCACGAGGTGACCATATTGAAACAAATAAAAGATTAATCTGATCTGCATACATTTATTTTCTAATGTACAACAAAATCAAACTACTTAAAATATTGATCGATGTTATTTATTGTCAGAATTTATTATATCAAGTGTCATAATCACTGCCTGGCCAAGTAAAGAAAAAAAAAAAAGTTGCCGTTTTAACAGGATCAAATTCTTGATGCATCAGGCAAAGACAACAATTAGGGAGATTTGAAATTATTGAAACTGGGGTTAAGATTCCTTTAAGATATAGATGCCAATCCATCACATGGCACACAAACACACATTCTCACACTCATTCACACGCTAAGGGCAATTTGGCAGCACCAGTTAGCCTAATCTGCTTGTCTGCTTGGACTGTGGGAGGAAAAACTGGAGAACCCGGAGGAAACCCACCAAGCACGGGGGAGAACATGCAAACTCCATGCACACAGAGACGGGAATCGAACCCGGACCCCCGAACAGCGTCGACTCGACGACTAAGGCACTTTTTTTTTCTCTTGACACGGGTGAAATTTTTTGTCTGAAAAAAATATCTATTCCTAAAAAAAATAATAACAATTCACCACTACAGTTATATTTAATAATAAACCGTTACAATACATACTGTATTTATTTTAAGTTATTTTTTTTCCTCGGTTTATTATTTCAGTAATGTTCTTAGTCACTATTTAATATTTTACTTAACTTATTAAAAAATGGATAATTTAAGTGATGTAAAGTAACACTTAAATGCAGGTTATTTATTTATATATATATATAAAAAAAAAAAATCAAGGATCCTTTGTTGTTTATTCTGTTTATAAGTTCATCATCAAAATTCTAACAGAATTCTGTGGGGGGGGGAGAAGAAGTGTGTCGTACAGCGAGCTGGCTGGTCCTGAAACTCGGAACAGTTTAAAATCAGACGGGCGTAGGTTTTTTTGTTTTTTTTTTTTTTTTTTTTATCGAATTTGACCAGCAGACTGAACCTTTTTAGAAATTTTGAGTTGGATTGTGTCTTAAATGAATTATAAAGAATTACAAATGTGTCATCGCACTCTTATTGCTGTTTGATATCAACCGAAAACACAAAAAACGTGCCACACTCACCAGCGCCGCGATGAGAAAAGCAGTCATGGTTTTATGTAGTAGATTTTCCCCGTCCTGCTGAAATGACTTGCTGCTCGCTCTTCTGCCAACACAACACACAATGTGTTCCTGAATCACCTTCAGTCTCTGCACACAAGACGTTAACTTTCCCCCCGTGTTTCAGATGCCAGTCAGGCCAGTCAGGATTCAGACCATGTGCACCTGTACAGTATGTGGCAGGTTACGGTACGGCCCGGGGATGAATTCTGCATATTATATAAAAAAGTTTAGGAAAGTAGTGAAGTGTGTTTTAATGTGTAACTTTCTGCTATTATTAAGCATGTTTATGTGTAAGAAGAGGCAGAGAGCGCATGATGCATTTTTAATGGAAAAATGGCCGCAGGTGTCAGAGGACCCAGTGTTTCGTTACGGGGGGGAATTCAAGACAGCGATGTTTCCTGATTATCGTGACATTTGCATTTGCACAAGGTCTTCATGCCGCAATCTTGCGCATGTTTGAGGTCATGTGCAGCTTTGGCACTCGACATATGCAAACCAGTATGGGTGGTGTGTTTTGGGGATTGGATATAAGCACTTTAGTTATTTTCTACAAGGACAATCGTAATCCATCGTTCTGTTCAAAGAGAAACCACAAAAGTAAAAGTAATGGATGTATGGATTAAATACACCGCTAATTAAGCAATAATTAATTTACATTTATGCGTGAATGAAGTTTTTAGCACCATAAATCAGTTGTACACCGGATTTACAGAGCGCTATGTTATTTCTACATTCTGTTATTTCTATTGTTGTTAGATTTCTACGAGGGCCGTTCGAGACTTTTGATCGTGCAGAATAACAGAACACCGTTATGAGAGTTAAAAGCTCCCTTTATTGCTGTCTATATAATCCCCTGCTACACTCATGCACTCATCCCAGTGTTTCACTAGTGCTTCGATACCATCAAGGTAGGAAGTTTTTTTCTTTTCTTTTCAGTACCCCGGGACCGTGGTCTGACTGCATGCTTCATGTCTACAACGCTGGCCTCCCATGAAGGAGGTGCTGGCCTCCTTTAAAGGTGTGGAAATGGCTTGCAGTGAGGTGAAGAGTGTATGGGTGATGTCGCTATAACTCCCAGCCCGAGTTCTTGTAACGTTGCTGAATGATTGTATGTACAGTTCATACAGACAGATGCGTCTCTTTGGCAAGTTGGTGACGTGTTATAACGGCGAGGAAATATTAAAAAACAAATTATAAATATCAGGGAACAAGCCGAGAGCAACGATGCTGAGGGAACAACTCGAAGAAAGCTTGAGAGGAAACAGACGCTAGAGTTAACTGTCCTCATTTTGGTGGAGCGGTTCAGTTCAAATGTTTTACTGCAGCTAAGAGTCTCGTCACTGTACTGTCCTTTAAGTCTTCTGTAAATGTCGGTCGGTTTTATGCCGTAATTCACGAGAAATTTCATCCCGGTTTGACTCGAACAACCATTGTAGTAACACCTAAGGAACACAAATTCCTGTTCTCGCTTACTTTTAGTGAGCAGCTAAAAACTCAGCCAAAATTTCTTTCTTTTACCAGCTTGTTTTTGTTTTATTTATTTTTATAAAGTTAATAAGCCAAAACCAAATGTACTGTAGCTTTCATTCTGTTCTCCTCATGTTAGTCCTCTGTGCTGGAAACTTTCCCACGTTGTAAAGTCTGTAACTAAACACTGAAACTGGAGACTCCTTCCAAAATGTTATATGAATGAACATCTAACTATATCAACAGCTTCACACTTTAAAAAAATTTTTTTTATAATTTTTTCATCAGTTTATGTGGAGCGTAGCATTAGAAGTTTTAACGCAAGTTGTTTCTGTAGAAAAAATAACATTTCTCTTAATTTTTTTTTTTTTTTTTTTTTTTTTTTTGCAGCATCTTCTGACCAATCAGAATCGAGCTCTCTGCAGTTGAATGGTGTAATGGGAATACGGGCCGCTCCCTACCGGTAGAGATTATGTCGTCTGAGGATTTAGTAGAGAATCACGGGTGTGAGTCAGAGCCTAGCAGGATCCTTAATCATTTCCAAAATAAGCCACTGAGTTTTTTTTTTTTTTTTTTTTTTTAAAACCCCCCCCCCCCCCCCACCTTGTGCCAGTTTTGACATGAAGAAAAGTTTGAATCATTTCAAAACATTTATCATTGTCAGAAAGTTCTCAAGAAGCATGAAAGGCCAGGTTTCAGAATACTGCCGAGGTGATGCTGTCAGCTCCGTTATCCCAGATGTGTGTGTGTGTGTGTGTTCATCTTGGTGAAAGCCTGTGGCTTTAATGCCACCGGTGCGCTCTCGGCTCGTAACCGTCAGTGACGTGGGAACAGTTAACTCTTTCCTAGCCAGGCTGCAGAGAGAGAGATGACTGTCTGTGGCTCTGAGCAATGACTCGGCGAGTACTGGAATGACGAAGCAAACAGAAAGCCCGGTTACCTTAGCGGGGAAACAGACAGACAGACACTCGCTCACACATACGGTGTGTCTCTCCTAGACTCTTGCACATCACCTTTGCCTGTGTATCATGAGAGAGTTGAGTCATGAATTTCAGTAAGTAAAACAGTGCAGGAAAAAGATCTCCACAATTAAAACACTCGAACGTTTTAAAGAATGATGACTCGGGACCCAGTGCAGTCGTTCCCATGAACACCGTCCCAGTGGAGCGACTCATCCTTCAGAAATCGGCGAATGACTTCAACACCACCTTGAAGATTACAGGTTATTGCCCTAATCAGGCCTGACTTTGCTCCAAGCCATTTCCACATGTTAAAGGAGTCCCTGGGAGGCCAGCGTGAAGTTGGCCGTCAGATCATGGCTCCGGCGTACTTTACATGCATGTCTTGATGCACTAGTGAAACACTCGGATAAGTTTACCAGGATTAGATTAGATTAGTGGAGCAGGGGATTATATAGAGAAATAAAGGGATTTTTTTTTTTTTTTTAACTCTCATAAGTTCTGTTATTCTGTACAATCACAAATCTCACTTTGATTCGAACGCTTTTCAACCCCTTTGCTTTCATTCACCAGCCAAGTGCCACCCTAAATGACACTCCATTTTTAAAAAAAATAAATAAATGTGCCACAGGTGTTTTACAGTGACTAACCGTCCCACTCGTTATACAGTACATCTCAAAATTACACAGCGTTTGTTGCGACCAGCAAAGAGTGACTCAAAAAGTAGAGATGTTTTAAAAAAAGAACAAACTTATCAATGTTGAAGTACTTTCCAGCAACACCCCCATCCTTTTTTCACTTATGATCAAAACAGTAGTCAAATGAAATGAAAGAAAAAAAAAATCTACCTAAGCTCTGGGTATTTCAAATGTAGATGTATAAATGTTGTTATTATTATTATTTTATTTATTTATTTATTTTTGATATTCACACATATATATAACGTGCATTTTATTGGGGAAAACTGCAAGCATATCACAGATTCACCTTATTAAAAATGTATCATGTATAAATCAAGTAAAGCAAGAGCAAAAAAAAAAAAAAAGTTTGTATATTTTTATTTTTTTCAACATATTTTTTAATTTAACACTCAGGCCATTTCTTGCGATTGTATCGACAGTATAACGTAACAACGAGTTTGTTTTCCCTATGACGCAGCCAAACCCCGTGAGCTTCCCGAGACCCGTCTCGAATCCGAAGTGCTTCCGAAAGTGGCCCGGATGACCGTCTCTGGAAAGAAGCAGACCATGGGCTTCGACGTGCCGAGGTGAGCGCACCCGAGCCGAGGCTCTTTCGGTTTCTTTTACTGTTAGAAAACACACACACACACACACACACACACACACACACACACACACACACACACACAAAAAAAAAAAGTGACTCGCGAGTTGAGTCAGAACCTTATTGTTGACGAGCCGCTTTTAATGTCAGCGCACGTGACGCTCCCCTGTTGTACTGAAGTTTCAGGCCATGTATAGAGAAAATGGAAATGATTCTTATACCAATAACATTTCTGGCTTGGTCATATTTAGATGATCTTTCAGCAGAGAAAGGCGATTGTGTGTGTGTGTGTGTGTCTTTCTCTTTTTGCTCGCATTATTAAAACCACAGGAGTGGCTGCTGCTTATAGATTATTCAGATGAACATGCAAACATAGAAATCCGCAGACTATCACCTCCCCACCTTAAACCACAGACCACACCCATGGCGGGGAGGTGGAGTGTGAGGAGGGGGAGGAGGAGGGTATTATGGGGTGTACACAGTGTTCTGCAGGTGGAACGACTATTGTACTGACTCCGGTTGGAAAAAAGCATAACACTATCGAACATTTCACTAACAGCCTGAAAAAAATAACAGTGGAGCTTAAAAAGTTGAAATGTTCAGCGGACGAGGAGCATGAAACTAGAAACGCTTTTAAAACTCCAGTGCTGTTTTTTCTTTCTTTCTGTTTGTCTAGGAAAGAAATCATTTGAATACTCTGAACAACAACTAAATAAAAAAATTTAAATAAAGTTCAGCTCAGGTTAATTATCATTATTATTATTATTATTATTATAATAATTATATATTTTTAAACATTCGCAACATCACAAATAAAGTTTCTCAATCGTGTTACAAGTCAAAGGGTTTCCAGGCGCGCTCTTGTCACCATGGTAACGACTTGCTTATAGACGTCCCTAGCAAAATAAATTGTCGTGAAATTGTTACACAGGTATACATTGATTTGAGCATTTTTTCGAAAAGGAATCCCCAGAGTCAGAGTTAAAAGTTTTATAATCATGAGATCCTTTTCACACAACACGTCTTTATACATTTTTATGCTTTGTATCATGACGAGCTGCGTTTTTAGCTTTATAACTTTAAAAGGGTAAGAAAGTGACAGACGGACAGAGAGAGAGAGAGACTTGGGAAGGGACGGTTGGTAAAATGGACGTGGCGTCCCCAAATAGTGTGTGAATGAGAGCGTGTACAGTATGTGTGTGCGCGCGCCCTTCGATGGACTGGATGTACCCTTAAGTCTCCAGGCCACCCATGACCCTGTTCATTTAAAGGAAGTTATGTCACGTCTGCTTGTTTTTGGTGTAAAGCTTTGCTAGAATTGAAAGATGCTCAGAAGACATGCACAAAACGCACACTTTGTGTTTGTGTGTGCGCAGCTCAGAGGAGAATGGAGTCACCCCGTCCGTACGCACAGGTCCGAGCCCAGACGTGACGGCGCCAGCAGCTCCGGAGACTCCGTCTAAAGCGGCGTGTGCGACCGAGGACCCGGCGCCCCCGGCGCCACCCCGGTCCACCAGCAAATCCAAACAGCAGCTCAACATCCGCACCGAGCTGGAGCAGAGGCAGGGCGGGAAACCGCTTCTCAACCTGGTCGTCATAGGTACGCCGTGTCCGCCCGCTAACACACAGTATGACTTCAGATCAATCCCTGATATCAGGTATCACCAAAATGAGGAGTTAACTGTAGAGTCTGGTTCCTCTCAAGGTTTCTTTTGAGTTGTTCCCTCAGCATCGTTGCTCTCGGCTTGTTCGCTGATATTTATAATCATAAAACAAATTTTATTTTATTATGATTGTTTTGCAACAATGACCGTGAGTTAAAAAAGCTATATAAATAAATCTGACCTGAATTGACCCCTTGGTGCTTGTTTGCACAGGTCACGTGGACGCCGGGAAGAGCACGCTCATGGGTCACCTCCTGTACCTGCTGGGGAACGTGAATAAACGCACCATGCACAAATACGAGCAGGAGGCCAAGAAAGCCGGCAAGGCGTCTTTCGCTTACGCCTGGGTGCTGGACGAGACCGGAGAGGAGCGAGACAGGTCAGTGTAACAGACACGCTGTGCGAGGAGAAAAGGTTTGAATTAAGCTGCTGAAATATATATTTTTTTCTTTTTTTAAACGCCCCCAAGTCATTTCAGAATTACAGTCATTACAAACTTCCGACTTGGGAACTTTCTAACTCGAGGACGTTCGGTTCGCTTCCTGAGTCACACCGTTACGGTGTATTTATTGTTTTTCGAGCACATGTTCAATCTTCGCTTTTATTTTAGAAATAAAGATGTGAAAAACAGGTGCAGGCTCGTACGGCTCGAGCTGAAACTTTACGCTGCACGGTTCAGGCAGTTACAGCTTCCTTTGGACGTACACTTGTTTTATAAATAGATTTTAATTACAGGGTGTCCATAAATTACAATTTTATTATTAGTACAATTTTAAATTAGTACAATTTTAAATATAATTTTTTATTTTATACAATTTTATATATTTTTAATAGTAATTTTTTTATCTATCTTTCTTGTACTTCTTTTCTCATCTGTCGTTCTTGACTCCTGTCTCTCTCTCATCTTTGTCTCCATTTCTCATCATGCTCTCTCTCGTTTTCTCTTTGCCTCTCTGTATATCTGGCTCTCTTGTTTCTGTTTGTCCTTCTCTTTTTCACTCTTTCTCTGTGATTCTCTTTCTCTCTCTCTCTCTCTCTCTCTCTCTCTCTTTCTCTGTGTTAATGTGTCTCGTCTCCCTCTTCTCCTTGACTGTATTCCCTTCAATGTTTCTGCTTCTTATCTCTCTTTGACTCGTTTCCTCTGATATCTCTGTCTTTTGTCTTTGTCGTCTCAATTGCTCAATTTCGGTTTCTTGCCTCTCTGTCTCGCTTTAATTTCTTTCTCACTCTTTGTCCCTCTTTTGCATCTTTTGCGTCCCATGCCCTGTCTCGCATCTCTTGCGTCCCACATGTCCTGTCTCGCATCTCTCGCGTCCCACATGTCCTGTCTCGCATCTCTCGCGTCCCACATGTCCTGTCTCGCATCTCTCGCGTCCCACATGTCCTG